>CM035154.1:91419179-91567798 GCA_020205615.1 Panax quinquefolius
ACACAAGCCAATCATGTTTGATGATAAAGCATATACTTTGTAACAATCTTATTCATTTATTAATAAAAAGTATTAATTTATTAAAGGCTTTTAATTATCTATATGATGTCGCTTTTATAATATGTGATAAACCCATAGTTTTAAGCAATGCTTTTAGAATAATGATGATGATCATTCTAATGAGATCTAAATTCTTAGAAAGCTTAAAACTAAAATAGTTCCCAATCATTGATTACTAAATCGGGATTAGTGAATCCTGATAGATTGGTACATACGCTGCTTGCTTCATCGATGAGGATGATCGATCTCACGATCATTTGTGTGGAGACACTAAAGCAAGTATGTAGGTGCTTATTAGAGAATAAGTTCATCGAACGTGGCTCGCTAAGGAATACCTAATGGAGTTTTACTCACCGCCAATAGGAATTCAGAGTGATAGTAAAGACAAGTGATCCTTGACTCGAGATCATCATAGTATCTTCAGTATGATGAGTTATACTGACTTATTCCTTAAGACCCTTAGGTATATCAAAGGGTATGCTCAGGTATAATAAGTCAGATATGGAGATAATGTACGATCAATAAAGAATCTACCACTTAATAAAAGAAGAGAAATGTCCTATGTGATTCGATAAATGACAACCCAAAGAGTCCTCGGGTTAAGGCGTAATGAAATTAGAAAGGAGTTTCTAATTTGCATTATTTGAGTCAGGCATTTAAGGATCGAAATACATATAATTAAATAAAATAAGACTCGATAAAGAATTCCATGCCTTATATTTAATTGGGACATCAGATGGTGGAAGGATTGAATTGCATTTTAAATTATTTACTCAAAGGTTCTTTAATGATTAATGTTGAAATCTATATTATCCGGAAAGTCGCTGATCGCTAGTGAGGCTTATCCCTATCAGAGAATAAATATTATTTATTTAAATAAATTAATTGTTTAATTTATTTATTTAAATAAGATTAGAATTGTTCTAATTGATTTATTCACAACCTATTAATATGGAGAACCTAAAGGGTCACATATAAAAGGAAGAATAATTATTTAAGAAGTTAATGGCATAATCGTAATAATATGTTAAGTATATTTAATTTAATCTATGGTGATAGAATAAATTAAATAGCTTAATATTTATTATTTAATATTTTAGAAATATTAAATATAAATTAATAAGAGGAGTCTTATTAATATTATTACAATTATTATTATTTTAATTTCTAAAAGAGTTTAGGAATTAATTTAATATAAGTACTTCATTTATTCCTAATCGATTAGAAGGAAAATTAGTTAAAGGAGTTTAATTAATTATCCCTAATAAGATTAGGGAGCCCAATTAATTAAAAGAATTTAATTAATTAAATAAAACCTTCCTTAATTGTTAAGGTGGGTTTACATCTATAAATAAGAGGAGTCTTATTATAAGAGAGGTCTATTGTCGATTTATACAACATACGTATAATTCCAATTTGTTGGAGAGTACGCCCTTTTCTATAGTAGATAGAAAACTAGGGTTTAGCCAACCACCCATCTTCTTCAATTTTTTTCTTCCTCGTGGATCACCTCTAGAGGCCAAACACTGGGTGGCTAACGCCGATCAAAGGAAGGAACCAAACCCGGTGGATTCAAGTCAACGCGAAAAGGATCGAGGTGAACTTGCACTTATAGGAAGCTCGATCTTCAAGGGTATGATTTTATTCTTTATCTTTTCGCTTAATTAATAATTGTGCATAAAGGTGATCCGCATATGGTTTGTAAAATTTTTAAACTCGATTTTACACGCTTCCGCTTATTTTATGCAATTTGATCAAGGTTTGAATATTACAAACCTAATAAAGGGTATCGTGAGCCAAACCTTTATGCAAATTATTAATTGTTTTAATTTGATATGATATTGATATGTGTTTAGAAATAATTTAATTGGGCATAATTTTATTGTATAAAATTTAAAAAAAAAAAAAAAAAAAAATTTTTTAATAATTAAATCAGATATTAATCAAAGTCCTCCAATGGAAATCTTAAAGAGTATTCATATTATACATCGAAGTATTTTTAACAAAATTTATATATTTTAATTTAATATTATTATAATCTTATATTTGATAATAATTATAAGAATCAAAAGCTAATATTTTAAAGTAATTGCTTATATTATAAATAAAAAAAATTAATGATACAATAATCATTAGCTTATATATATTATAGTAATCATATTTTTTATATATATTTTAATTATTATGTTTTTAATTAAAAAAAAAAAAAAAAAGAAAAATTATTTTAAATCAAGGTATTGGTATATATATATATATATATATATATATTATATATATATATATATATATATATATATATATATATATATATATATATTATATATATATATATATATATATATATATATATATATATATATATATAAAATATAATAATTTTATAATTAAAATAAAAGTTTATTTTAATTTTAAAATAAAAAAATTTTAATAAAAATAAAAGTTTATTTTAATTTTAAAATTTGGAATTGGATTTCATTTTAATAATTAGAAATTCTATTTTTCAAAATAACTAATTTTGAGTTGAAATTGATTTCATATTAACTAAAATAAAGGAGCTTTTTTTGTGAATTGAGAGAATCCATTTCCTTAAATAAAGGAGTTTATTTAGATATGAAATAAGATTTCATATTATTCAAAATAAAAGAGTTTATTTGTGAATAGAAAAGAGAATCCGTGTTTCCTTAAATAAAGGAGTTTATTTAAATATGAAATAAGATTTCATATTATTCAAAATAAAGGAGTTTATTTGTGAATAGAAAGAGAATCCGTGTTTCCTTTAATAATTTTTTTTTACATGGAATCGATTCCATAATTAATTAAAATAAAGGAGTTTATTTTGATTAAAGATTTTGATTAAAATAAAATAGTTTATTTTATTCAAAATTGATAAATTAAAATAAAATAGTTTTATTTTGATTTAAATTTGATTAAAATAAAGGAGTTTATTTTGATTCAAAATTAGATTTTATACTAACTAAATTTGCCCATTAAATGATATCAATATATATATTAAATGTTTATTATTCATAAGATGAATGTTATTTATCGATGCATATGATGATGTGTATGATAATAAATGGGATTGATTATGACTATCGACCAATGTGATCGATTTTATTTTAGTTGATGTACGAATGTATGGTTTTATTAAATGGGGTCTCACAGACTGCCTTCTCTAATTTTTTCTAATGTAAATTCTATCTCCTCCTATGTATTTCCTCGATCACGATCAAGGTTTCTATTTATTTTAAATAGTTTTGTAATAGGAATAGTTAGAATTAATTTTGAAGAATTGAGATCAAGGAGCAAGAAGAGCGCTTGAAGACCCGCTTGTAATGGAGCCCGGGTTTAAATGTAATAGTTATATTTAAATATTATTTCTTGCACCCTTGGGGAGCTCAATTTTTGGTTCACTTGGTGGCTCTAGTGAACCAAACTAGAATAAAAGTCCATAATCAATCCGTAGAATATAGTATTCTATATGTGCATGCTTATACTATATATATTATATATTATGCAAACATGCTTCGCATGTTCATTAATACGACGCGATTTTATATATATATGTACATGCTAAAAACAAGATGAGACAAATTAATAACAAACCCCTCAATTTTTATATTAAGTCCTAAGCGCTCAAAGATATTTGAATATCGAACGTCGCCTTTCTAGCATGATAAAATTAATAGAGTATTAAATATTTAATATGAGTTTGTTGTGTCACCACAAGGCAAGTATTAAGTATTTAAGATGTTAATTTATCACATTTGATGCTTATAAAGAAAATTGAACAATATTGTTTTGTTGTGTCACCACAAGGATGATATTTTTCTTTTTTGAATATAATGGAGTGCTAGGTTTGACTTAACTTGATAATTTTGATTCTGGATGTGCCACCACTGATCAAAATAATCTAAGAGGCAAAAAGAAAAGGAGTCAGATAGTTGATGTAATCGACAAAAGTTGTCTACCTATTTATTTATATATAGTTTGTTGTGTCACCACAAGGCTATATACATTTGAAATGGGATCCTTATTCTCACTAGCAAATCTTTAATTAGATTTTGCCAAACTATATAAGTGAGGGTAATATAGTTTGAAGAAAATAGGGAGATACCAATTTAAAACAAGACCTAAATTATTTTGGTAATTAATAAAAGAATGTATGTTAAAATGTTGTTAATTATAAATTCATTTACGTAATTTTACAATGTCTAAAATTACTATCATCATCACAAGCATATTAGATGCTAAATTAACCGCATCAATTAAACTGGATTGGTTAAGGAATTTGAGAATAGTTCTCATGGCTCAAAAGCTATCTTATGTCCTTAATACGCCTATCCTCGCAATGGTTGCGCATAATGCCTCCGAGGAAGAGATCGCTACTTTTAGAAAGTGGCAAGATGATGCACAACTGCTCAACGATCATGCTCGCATCCATGAGTAACGAGCTTCAAACAAGATGAAACTATGGATGCTCCTACTATATTCCCGCACATCAAGTAGTCGATGGTGAGGAAAGTAGGACCGATAGATATCGACATTCTAAGAGCTCTTCCGATCTAGAACGGCCAATGGCACTATAAAGATGCATAAAAGTTCTTAACATAATCAATTTGATTGATCAATTAGGACAACGGTTTTGTCATGGATGGAGAGTTGAGCCAAGATTTGATCTTGCACTCACCCCTGACTTCTTTCACAATTGTTGTGAATTTTTCATATGAATAAGCTAGATATCGCCTTCAACATTTGCTTAACATATTGAAAAATGTCGAGAGTCACTTTCCAACCAAGAAAGACCAAGTCTTACCGGTAGGGGCCAAAGGATCTTCCGAAAAGAAGAACGATTCAAAGAAGGTAAATAGAAAGGCAAAAACAAAGGATAATAAGAACAAAATCGATACTTGATAAGAAAGGAGTTTGCTTCCACCGCAATAAGCCCGACACCGGAAAGAAATCGAGAGAAGCATCTTGCAGAGGCTAACCAAAGAAGCTTAGTGAAGTTTCTGGCATAAATACAAATTTGTTCATGATTTAAAATAAATTTTCTTTAAGTCAAGGTTCTACTGGGTATTGATACCGACTTTCGTTATCATAAATATAGATTTATGAAGGACCAAGTAAGTAAAAGCTAAACAAATATAAGTAATCCTATGTGTGGAAATGAAGCAAAGGTTGCCATATTAGCCATAGAAACTTATAGTTTAGCAATGCCACGGCAAATCTATTAAGTCAATAAGTTGTTATCAGATTCCAATTTTGTTAAAACATTATTTCCATTTTATCATTGGACAATGAAATTTTTGGTATTATAATTAAGAACAATTGTTGTTCTATTTATAAATAATAATGTTTTATAGAACCGAAAGATTACTTAATGGATTTTGTATACTGACTTACGTGAAAATAATTTTGCAAATCAACAAACTAGTATAAGAAAAGGAGATGATCATTCAAAGAGTCGAATGTGTATTTGTTGAAATACAAGTGTGAATTATTCAAAAGGTTCAAAGAATTCGTAAGTGAAACAAATTGGCAAAGTATTAAGATTCTTTGATTAGATCAAGGAATAAATATTTGTGCAATAAGTTTCTAGATCATCTCAAATGGTTTTCTCATAATGGACGCCCAGATACGCAATAATCGATTGATGTATCCGAAAGGAAAATTCAGACCTTGTTGGACACGGTGCGGTCCATAATGATTTTACCGACATTCCAAGATCCTTCTAGGTCATGTCCTAGAAATGGTCAGATATCTACGAAAAAGGTAACCTCAAAATCCTACCCCAAGACTCCATAAAAGTTATGGATGTGGAGGATTCCTAATCTTAAGTATGTTAAGATAAGGGGTTGTCCAACTTATGTGAAAAGGTTTCAAAGGATAAGCTTGGGACAAGATTCGACAAGTACATGATTTGTGGGACATCCTAAAGTAAGTTTAGGGTATATGTTCTATAATCCTACTTAGCAAAAGGTGTTTGTTATGAAACACGCTCGCCTTCTAAGATAAAGGTGTTTATCATTAAAGGGCTAGTGGAGGATAATAGATCTTGAAGAGTTCAAGAACCACAAAACACTATAAGTCAAATAAGAGGAACTCAGAGATGTAATTCTATTGTACAAATCAATCAGAAATCGAATAGTAGATCAAGATACCTAGAGGTATGGATTCATCATGGATGATGATGATGAGGTACGATCATGTAAGATGATGATCCAGTTACATACATGATGAGGTAAGAGTTCTAGTGTGTACAAAAGGGTCATTGGGAGCGCCGTTTATCAAAAATTTCTAGTATTATATGTTGATATACTACTTTCTATGAGGAATAACATACCAATGCTACAATCAAAGAAGATAAAGTTGTTCAAACATTCCTCCATGAATGATTTGGGAAGAGTATCTTAATTGGGGATATAAATCTATATAGATAGATTTAAGAGGATGCTCGACTTAACCCAAGGAACGATATTCATTTGATGCTAAAGTCGCTTAGCATGGCAAACTCCAAGAGATGTCTCATGTCGATGAGCTATGGAGTGTATCTCTTAATAGTCCCCACGCACTCAAAAAGAGAGGTCGCACGAGTGACAATCATGTATGCAATGAAATGTACGAGACCGATGTCGATCACCATATTATGGAGAAGTTCACTACATGAGTCGCTGAAAACATCTTAAAGTGCTTAACCCAAGACTAAGGATGTGATCATATTCATGGTGGGTCTAAATTAAAACTAGAGGGCTTAACAGCACTCAAGTTTTTCGTATGCACCAAGACGACAGAAAAAAATCCACTTTAAGGTAAAGCGTTACCTTCAATAAAGGTGCAAAGAATCGAAAGGTTCCAAACAAAGAAAGAGTTGGCCGGTTTAGTGATAAAGACAAAGTATATAGCTATAAATGAAGTCGCAAGTTGATTGTTTGGATGAAAAGTTCATTACGTAACTAGAATAGTTCCTAAGTCTCATCTTCGATCTAAACATGTGTCAGTGGCACTTTCATTTGATTATTAGAATCATCGAAAGATGGGAAATCACTATAGAGATAGTGGACTCTCAAGAACAACATTACATATCCATTAACTAAAGCTTATCCAACAAAGCAGGATAATCGCCACTTGAGAAGAAGAGTATAAGATACCACGACGATCGGGCTTTTAGTGCAAGTGGGAGATCGAAAGTAGTATGCACACAAGCCAATCATGTTTGATGATAAAGCATATACTTTGAACAATCTTATTCATTTATTAATAAAAGTATTAATTTATTAAAGGCTTTAATTATCTACATGATGTCGTTTTTATAATATGTGATAAACCCATAGTTTTAAGCAATGCTTTTAGAATAATGATGATGATCATTCTAATGAGATCTAAATTCTTAGAAAGCTTAAAACTAAAATAGTTCCCAATCATTGATTACTAAATCGGGGATTAGTGAATCCTGATAGATTGGTACATACGCTGCTTTGCTCATCGATGAGGATGATTGATCTCACGATCATTTGTGTGGAGACACTAAAGCAAGTATGTAGGTGCTTATTAGAGAATAAGTTCACCGAACGCGGCTCGCTAAGGAATACCTAATGGAGTTTTACTCATCGTCAATAGAATTCTCAGAGTGATAGTAGTACAAGTGATCCTTGACTTGAGATCATCATAGTATCTTGTGTATGATGAGTTATACTTTCGACTTATTCCTTAAGACCCTTTAGGGTATATCAAAGGGTATGCTTGGGTATAATAAGTTGTATACGGAGATAATGTATGATCAATAAAGAATCTACCACTTCTAATAAAAGAAGAGAATGTCCTATGTGATTCGATAAATGACAACCCAAAGAGTCCTCGGTTAAGGCGTAAATGAAATTAGAAAGGAGTTTCTAATTTGCATTATTTGGAGTCATGCATTTAAGGATCGAAATATATAATTAAATAAAATAAGACTCGACAAAGAATTCCATGCCTTATATTTAATCGGGACATCAGATGGTGGAAGGATTGAATTGATTTCAAGAACTATTTACTCAAAGGTTCTTTAATGATTAATGTTGAAATCTATATTATCCGGAAAGTCGCTGATCGCTAGGAGGCTTATCCCTATCAGAGAATAAATATTATTTATTTAAATAAATTAATTGTTTAATTTATTTATTTAAATAAGATTAGAATTGTTCTAATTGATTTATTCACAACCTATTAATACGGAGAACCTAAAGGGTCACACCATAAAAGGAAGAATAATTATTTAAGAAGTTAATGGCATAATCGTAATAATATGTTAAGTATATTTAATTTAATCTACGGTGATAGAATAAATTAAATAGCTTAATATTTATTATTTAATATTTTAGAAATATTAAATATAAATTAATAAGAGGAGTCTTATTAATATTATTACAATTATTATTATTTTAATTTCTAAAAGAGTTTAGGAATTAATTTAATATAAGTACTTCATTTATTCCTAATTGATTAGGAAGGAAAATTAGTTAAAGGAGTTTAATTAATTATCCCTAATAAGATTAGGGAGCTTAATTAATTAAAAGAATTTAATTAATTAAATAAAACCCACCTTTAATTGTTAAGGTGGGTTACCCACATCTATAAATAAGAGGAGTCTTATTATGGGTGATATGGTTTGTTGACTTTTTACAACATACGACATAATTCCAAATTTGTTGAGAGTACGCCTTTTTTTCTATAGAGATAGAAAAACTAGTAGGTTTAGCCAACCACCCAATTCCTTTCTTCTCAAAGGATCACCCTTCCAAACACATGGGTGGCTAACGCTCAAAGGAAGGAACCAAACCCGGTGCCATTCAACAACGCGAAAGGATCGGAGGTAACGCTGATCAAAGGAATGATTTTATTCTTTATCTTTTTCGCTTAATTAAATTGTGCCCAGGGTGATCCGGGTTTATGGTTTGTAAAATTTTTTAAACTCGAATTTACACGCTCCGCTTTATTTTGCAATTTGTGAATTTGTACGCACATGATCATATTATTTAGATGCTTTTCGCCGCAGATTTTCTCTTTCCAAAGGTCCAGGGCTTATTGCGAAGGAAGCAAACTTTTTTGCTTAATTAATAATTGTTGTTCTTATTATCCTTGTTTACGCCTTTCTATTTACCTTTTTAAATCTCTTCTTTTACAAGATCTTTTGGCCCCTACCAAGAAGACTTAATCTTTCTTGGTTGAATAGTACTCTCAACATTTTTCAATATGTTACAAATCAATGAGGCCGATATCTAGCTTGTTCATATAAAAATTCACAACAATTGTGAAAGGAGTCCGGAGTGAGGCAAGATCAAATCTTGGCTCAACTCTCCATCCATGATAAAACTCGTTGTCCTAATTGATCAATCAAATTGATTAATGTTAAGGACTTTTATCTCAGATCGTGTCATCTGGTCATTCTAGATCTAAGAGCTCCTTAGATATCTCGATATCTATCGGTCCTACTTTCCTCACCATCAACTTCTTGACGTGCAAAGAATATAATAGAGCATCCATAGTTTCATGCCGACGCCGAAGCTCACGTTACTCATGGATGCGAAAGCATGATGCATCGAGCCAACGCGCATCATCTTGCCACTTTCTAAAAGTAGCAATGTCTTCCTCAGAGGCATTGTCTCGCAACCATCATTCTTGAGGATAGGCGACATGACATAAGATAACTTTTCACCGTGAGAACTATTCTCAAATTCCTTAATCAATCCGCTTAATATTATCCCATTAAATAAAGATCTAATATGCTTCATAAAGGATAGTAATTTTAGACATTGTAAAATTTTGTAAATGAATTTGTAATTAACAACATTTTAACATACATTTTTTTATTAATTACCAAAATAAATTAGGTCTTGTTTTATATCGGTATCTCCCACTATTTTCTTCAAACTATATTACCCTCAATTATATAGTTCTAAGAAAATCTAATTAAAGATTTGCTAGTGAGAATAAGGATCTCATTTCAAATGTATATAGCCTTGTGGTGACACAACAAACTATATATAAATAAATAGGTAGACAACTTTTGTCAATTACATCAACTATGCAACTCCTTTTCTTTTGCCTCTTAGATTATTTTGATCAAGTGATGGCACATCCGAATCAAAATTATCCAAGTTAAGTCCAACCTAGCACTCCATATATTCAAAAAGAAAATATCATCCTTGTGGTGACACAACAAAACAATATTGTTCAATTTTCTTTATAAGCATCAAATATGATAAATTAACATCTTAAATACTTAATACTTGCCTTTCAGGTGACACAAAACAAAACTCATAATAAATATTTAATACTCTATTAATTTTATCATGCTAGAAGGCTTACGCTCGATATTCCAAATATCTTTGAACGCTTTGCTTACTTAATATAAAAATTGAGGGTTTGTTATTAATTTGTCTCATCTTGTTTAGCAAGCATTTATATATATATATAAAATACGCCATATTAATGAACATGTGAAGCATGTTTGCATAATATATATATATATATATATATAAGCACGCACATATAGAATACATATTCTACCCGGATTGATTATGGACTTTATTCTAGTTTGGTTCACTAGAGCCACCAAGTGAACCAAAAGGTCAAACCCCTAGGGGTGCAAGAAATAATATTTAAATATAACTATTACATTTAAACTCTGGCTCCATTACAAACGGGTCTTCAAGCGCCTTGCTCCTTTGATCTCCAATTTTTCAAAATTAATTCTAACTATTCCTATTACAAAACTATTTAAAATAAATAGAAACCTTGATCAAGATCGAAGGGGAAGTACATAGGGAGAGAGAAGAATTACATTAAGAAAAAAATTAGAGAAGACGAGGTACGCAGTAATTCCCATTTAATAAAACTTCATACATTCATGCATCCAACTAAAATAAAATCCAATCACATCGTCAATAGTCCATAATCAATCCCATTTATTATCATACACATCATCATACGCATCAATAAATAACATTCATCTTATGAATAATAAACATTTAATATATATATTGATATCATTTAATGGGCAAATTTAGTTAAGATAAAATCTATTTTTGAATCAAAATAAACTCCTTTATTTTAATCCAAATTTAAATCAAAATAAAACTATTTTATTTAAATTTATCTAATTTTGAATAAAATAAACTATTTTATTTTAATCAAAATTTTAATCAAAATAAACTCCTTTATTTTAATTAATTATGAATCCAATTCCATAAAAAATAAAAACTCCTTTATTTAAGGAAACATTGATTTTCTTTTCCTATTCACAAATAAACTTTTTTATTTTGAATAATATGAAATCTTATTTCATATTTAAATAAACTCCTTTATTTAAGGAAATACTTGATTTTCTTTCCTATTCACAAATAAACTTTTTATTTTGAATAATATGAAATCTTATTTCATATCTAAATAAACTCCTTTTATTTAAGAAAACATGGAATCCTATTTCAACTCTAATTAGTTATCATGCAATCCAATTCCAACTCTAATTAGTTAGCATGAAATTTAATTTTAAAATTAAAATAACCCTTTTTTTTTTTAAGATTAAAATAAACTTTTTATTTTAAAATTAAAATAAACTTTTATTTTAATAATAAAATAATTAAAAAATATTATATATTATTAATATATAATAACCGTCCCCATTTATAAATTAATATATATATATATATATAATAATCTATATGATATATATATAGTATCCGTACAATTCATATATATATAAAACCTATTTACAAGTTCCTGGGCAAAATCTTTCACGTGGGCCACCCACCAATTTTGAATCCAAGAAGCCAATACCACGAATAAGTAGAATATGACAAGCCATGCCAAAAAAAAGAATTTCGGTCCTTTTTTTTTTAATTCGCATGACCTGCTATTATATTCCGTGAATCAGCTTTCAAAAAAAAAAAAATTTGCTCCTGTCATGCCTTGATTTTCGTGAATGTTAGCTTGGTTGCCACGCTGCCAATTCCAATTCTTGTTGTTATTCAAGCTTCTGCCGAATTTATCATTCTCAAGCACGTGACAAAAGTTTTTTTTTTTTATTTAAATTTTATACAATTAAATTATGCCCAATTAAATTGTTCTAAACACATATCAATATGCATATCAAATTTGAACAATTAATAATTTGCATAAAGGTTTGGCTATGATGCCACTGTTGGGTTTGTAATATTCAAGAACGCTATCAAATTGCAAAATAATGCAGAAGCGTGTAAAATCAGAGTTTAAAAATTTACAAACCATAAACCCGGATCACCCTTTATGCACAATTATTAATTAAACGAAAAAGATGAAGAACAAGAATCATACCCTTGAAGATTCGAGCTTCCTCAGGTACAAGTTCACCTCCAATCCTTTTCGCGTTCAACTTGAATCCACCGGGTTTGGTTCCTTCCTTTGATCAACGTTAGCCACCCATGTGTTTGGCCTCTAGAGGTGATCCACCAAGGAAAAATAAAGATTCAAGAAGAAGGGGCATTGGCTCAAACCCTAGTTTTCTATCTCTATAGAAAAAGGGCGTACTCTACAACCAATTGGAATTATGTCGTATCTTTAATATCTGATATAAGACTCCTCTTATAAAGATATCAAGTAACCCTATTAAAAATAAGGTATTATTTAATTAAACTCTTTTAATTAAATGGGCTCCCTAATCTTATTAGGGATAATTAATTAAACTCCTTTAACTAATTTTCCCTCCTAATCCTATTAGGAATTAATGAGAATACTTATATTAAATTAATTTCAAACTCTTTAGAAATTAAAATAATAATAATAATTGTAATAATATTAATAAGACTCCTCTTATTAATTTATATTTAATATTTCTAAAATATTAAATAATAATATTAAGCTATTTAATTTATTCTATCACCATAGATTAAATTAAATATACATAACATATTATTACAATTATGCCATTAACTTTAAATAATTATTCTTCCTTTTATGGTGTGACCTTTTAGGTTCTCCATATTAGGCCCGGTTGTGAATAAATCAATTAGAACAATTTTAATCTTATTTAAATAAATAAATTAAACAATTAATTTATTTAAATAAATAATATTTATTCTAATAATAGGATAAGCCTCCCTAGCATCAACGACTTTCCGTATAATATAGATTTCAACATTAATCATAAAAGAACCTTTGAGTAAATAGTTACCGCATAATTCAATCCTTCCACCATACAACGTCCCAATTAAATATAAGATATGGAATTACTGTCAAGTCTTATTTTATTTAATTATATGTATTTCGATCCTTAAATGCACAACTCAAATAATGCAAATTAGAAACTCCTTTCTAATTTTATTCTTCCTGGCCAAGGACTACTCAAGTTGTCATTTATCGAATCACATAGACATTTCTCTTCTTTTATTAGAAGTGGTAGATTCTTTATCGATCATACATTATCTCCACGTATGCAAACTTATTATACCCAAGCATACCCTTTAATATACCCTAAGGGTCTTAAGGAATAAGTCAAAGTATAACTCATCACACACAAGATACTATGATGATCTCAAGTCCAAGGATCACTTGTACTACTATCACTACAGAAATTCCTATCGACAGCAAGTAAAACTCTATTAGGTATTCCTTAGAGAGCCACGCTCAGTGAACTTATTCTCTAATAAGCACCTACATACTTGCTTTAGTGTTCCACACAAATGATCATGAGATCAATCATCCTCATCCAATGAGCAAGTAACGATGTATGTAAATCTATCCGGATTCACTAATCCCCAATTTAGTAATCCAATGATTGGAAACTATTTTAGTTTTAAGCTTTCTAAGAATTTAGATCTCATTAGAATGATCATCATCATTATTCTAAAAGCTTTGCTTAAAACTATGGGTTTATCACATATTATATAAATAAAGATCATCGTAGATAATTAAAAGCCTTTAATAAATTAATACTTTTTATTAATAAATGAATAAGATTGTTACAAAGTATATGCTTTATCATCAAACATGATTGGCTTTGTTTGCATATTACTTTCGAGATCAAAGGAAGGAACCAAATTGGTGGATTCAAGTTGAACGCGAAAAGATTGGATGTGAACTTGATCTAAGGAAGCTCAAATCTTCAAGGGTATGATTCTTGTTCTTCATATCTTTTCGCTTTAATTAATAATTATGCATAAAAGATGATCCGTGTATATGGTTTGTAAAATTTTAAACTCTAATTTTTACACGTTTTCGCTTATTTTGTGCAATTTGATTGCGTTCATGAATATCACAAACCTAACACTTTGATACTTCCATTTTATTATATGTTCGACTTGACTTGATGCTTTTTATTTTCGAGATACGTAGCATCTTCGAGAAAATAATATACAAAGCGATGTCGAACTCCTTGTGGGAATGTAAGCCATCTAAGAAATTCAAACCCCATGAATAATTTATGTTTGATACAATGAAAATGTCCATCACGGAACAAATCAAGATTCGTGAGACCAATCTATAATCACATGATTCCTAAAGCTCACATAATGTAGCAATTTGAAGGAAAGTTGTAAGTAATTATATATATATATATATATGAATCGATCGCCATATGAATTAAACTCCATGGGGATTGGAAATGTAAATATATAAAGCGGTATATATATATATATATATATATATATATATATATATATAGATTTATCAACCGCCATTAAGTAGTAATATCCAAAGTGATGTAAATGTAAATATATATAAAAGCAATAAATATATAGAGAGAGATTTATCAACCGCCACGAAGTAAACTCCAAAGTGGATCGAAATGTAAATATATAGATATATATATATAAGTATATATCGACGTCGGATTTTTAGTGTCCTTTTAAGTTACTTGTTCTTTTGTGTTCTCATGTTAATGTGAGATTTGTTTGAAAAAACAAGTGAAAAGGTCCGATATGTATAATGTCGATTTATCTAACTTTAAGAGTCGCCATTGGTGTATTTAATCGGTTGCACTAACACAATCGAAAAGGTTTGCACATTGACCCGAAGAATGTGACAACGCTAAACAGTCTACAGAAACCGAGATTCACTTAGGTTCGGGGCTTGATTATGCGGAGGAAGGTGTTAGGCACTTGACATCCGTGTTACATTGGTGGACCGCCACTTTTCAAAGAAATCTGTTATATGAATATGAATGTGTGTGTGTGGATCAATGTGCAATTATTTGGAAGTAGTGTTGTAGACCTGCTCACACTTTATATACATAGGGTTCAATTGATAAAAATTCAGCTTTTAAACATGATATAACAATGAAGTTTTGTAAAAAGGTTTTTAAACCCTTTGCTCAATAGTAATTGAGGCCTCCGATACTTCCATTTTATTGATAAATGTTCTATTGTTTGGTTTATTTTCTAGACGCGAAGCATCTTCAGAAAATAATATACAATGATCGTAGAACTCCTCATGGGCATGACATACCATCCAAGGAAATTCGAGACACTTATAAATAATGTACAAGTCGCTTTCACAACCTAAAAAATGTCCATCATGGGAACCGAATCTAGATTTAGTAGATCAAATCAGGATCACATGATTCCTAAGCTCACATAATCTTGCGGTTTGTATGGAAAGCGATGGCGCTATATATATAAAGTCAGAATATATATATACAAACTTGATCAACCACCACGAAGCAACTCCATGGGAGATCAGAAATGTAAATATATAAAAGCGATAAATATATATATATATATATAAATATATATATATGGATGATCAACCACCACGAAGTAAACTTGGTGGGACGAAATGTAAATAAAGTTTGTAAAAGCGATCAACCGCCACGAAGTAAACTCCAAGAAAGACAAAACATAAATAAAGTTGTAAAAGGCCACGAAGTAAACTCCAGGCCTGACAGAAATGTAAATATATATATATGTACAAATATATATATATAAAAGCAAGAACGCATTCTGATGTAAATCCAGCTCATCGATATATGTCCTAAATGACAATTATATATATATATATATATAAGTGTAAATGTCTCCGGATGTAAAATCCAAGCTCATCGAGATATAACTCCCATAACATATATATATATATATATATATATATATATATATATGTGTGTGTGTGTGTATATATATATATATATATATATATATATATATATATAAAATAAACGCCTAGACATAAGTCTAGGCTCAATCAAGGCTTAACTTTCAATAATGTTAGTCCATATATAAAATATATACACATATATAAATATATATATATAGGCATGTAATGAAAACAATGGACCGAAGTCCGGAAAACGCACACACTACAAGACTCTCAATGTGTATAACAAGTGTGTGCTAATATGGAAAGAAGGCTTTATAGAATGTAAGAAGGCTTACAGTGGGAACATAAAGTAGACTTCTATGACTTCTATGTGGATAAACACTCGGCTCCCACCGGATAAAAGTGTAGCTATATGTGAGCTAATGTGTTTAAACCGAGGAAACACTTAATATAGTGTATATAGAGTAAATTGGATATGGCTTCCTCACCTTTTCTCTCCCTCCTCCTCTCAAAATGGTGACCCCAAGGTCTATATTTATAGATTAATGGCCAGTACACTATGGCAATACCGTGGTTATACCGTGGTCGGTCGTGGTGCATCCGGCCTCATGCGGTCTCATCGTCTTGAAGTACGTGCACTCGCAGCCTTTGTAATGTCCGCCGAACTTGCGAACTTCAATCCGAAACATCCTAACGAGGTATATGTGACCTTCTTCGCCGGGCAGGTCCGAGAGTTACACAATGATATGGATTAGAGGTTGTACAAAGTCGGGAAGAGGGTCTATGCCCATGGTCTTTAAGCTTTAAATTCTATCCAAGGTACTGTCATGCGTAATAGTCACTCTGGATTGTAACTCCTCGGTTCTTGTGGGACATTATTGGATGTATGTATGTATGAAGTGTTGAGACGACGCGCAGGTGTTGAAGGGGGCAAGATGACGTTTGACTATTTACCGGGGTTATCGCCGGTTTGAGTTGAAAGTAGACGTTGCTCAGGTTTACATCTGAGTTTGGACTACTTGTTGGTATGCTACGATATCATCTTGTGAGAGAGAACGTTGAGGCGATAAGATGACGTTTGACTCCTCAACGGGGTTATCGCTGGTTTGAGCTGAAAGCAGACGTTGCTCAGGGTTACATCTAAGATTGGACTACTTGTTTGTATGCCGCAATGTCATCTGTGGGAGAACCTATCTTCCCGATGTTAGCTCCGGTCCGGGTATGAGTGCCTCTTGTAGGATGTCTAAGCTTGAAGTCGATAGCATGCATTTGAAATAAGCATTTTCTGAGTTATCACGGAGCTCGCAACAACTCCTTGGGGTTATCGCCATGAGATGAAACTCAGGGTTATCTCTCGAGGTTGGAAATAATCCTTCCGGTGTGTGTTCGGGGTTGAAATGATGTTCCGGGTGTGTGTCCGGGTTTTGAGCTTGAACATCCATTAGTCTGCTTGGAATGGATGTAAGCTATCTTCCGAGGTTATCTCCGAAAGACTAATCTACCCTCTACAATGTCGAATAAAGTGTGCGTAAAATTTTGAGTGTCTACAGTATATATATATAAAAGAAATAAAAAGCCACGGACTGAAGTCCGGGCATATACACACACACAACTTTCAACGTTAATAACTATGTCTGAAAAGTAGTGGAGAAAGGCTTTAAGAAATGTAAGAAGTCTTACAGTGGGATGTCAAGAAGACTTCAAATGGCTTTAAATGAATGATTACCTCGGTTTCACCCCAGAAATATAAGCAAAGAACAAGCTCATAAGTGTTTGAAAGAGAAGCACTCGCATTTATAGTGTGTAGAGAGCAAAATGGATAGGCATCTTCGCCTTTATTTCTCTTCAAATGGCACACCCAACCCCTCTATTTATAGAGGGGAGAGCCGCAGTGTACTGTGGTAGCCCTTGGTTTACCTGCGGCTGCCCGGGGTACCCCGAGCAATGTGGGTCCTACCGTCTCAAAGTACGTGCACTCGGACAACGCGTTATTCGCTCGAACCTTCATAACTTTCAATTCGGGAGTCCAATGGAAAAGTGCCATACCATTCCGAAAATCTCTTTTCAAGAGCTACACAACGACATAGGGTTTGCCTATTTTGATTCCTAGAAGATGGGTTCATGATCGAAATAGCATTTAAGGTCTCCATCGTGTAGTTCGTGAGAGCCAAGCTTTTAAGCGTAGTTTGAGCCTCGGAAGTTAAGATATGGTTCTTGTGGGACTTCTTCTGAAGAAATTTGAGTTGAAATGATTGTATTTGATTTAAGTTGAAGTTGAGTTGGTAAAATTGTTAGGTTTGTAATATTCATAACGCAATCAAATTGCATAAAATTAAGCGAGCGCGGTAAAATCGAGTTTAAAAATTTTACAAACCATATACGGATCACCCTTTATGCACAATTATTAATTAAACGAAAAAGATAACGAATGAGAATCATACCCTTGAAGATTGAGCTTCCTCAGGTACAAGTTCACCTCCAATCCTTTTCGCGTTCAACTTGAATCCACCGGGTTTGGTTCTTTCCTTTGATCAACGTTAGCCACCCATATGTTTGGCCTCTAGAGGTGATCCACCAAGGAAGAAGAAAATTCAAGAAGATGGGTGGTTGGCTAAACCCTAGTTTTTTTATCTCTATAGAAATGGTGTACTCCCAACAACTTGAAATTATTACGTACTTTGTTAAAGTCAACAACCCATACCACCCATAATAAGACTCCTCTTATTTATAGATGTGGGCAACCCATCTTAACAATTAAGGAATTGGGATTTATTTAATTAATTAAATTCTTTTAATTAATTAAGCTCCCTAATCTTATTAGGGATAATTAATTAAACTCCTTTAACTAATTTTCCTTCCTAATCCAATTAGGAATAAATGAGAGTATTTATATTAAATTAATTTCTAAACTCTTTTAGAAATTAAAATAATAATAATTGTAATAATATTAATAAGACTCTCTTATTAATTTATATTTAATATTTCTAAAATATTAAATAATAATATTAAGCTATTTAATTTATTCTATCACCATAGATTAAATTAAATATACTTAACATATTATTACGATTATGCCATTAACTTCTTAAATAATTATTCTTCCATTTATGGTGTGACCCTTTAGGTTCTCCATATTAAACCTTGTGAATAAATCAATTAGAATAATTCTAATCATATTTAAATAAATAAATTAAATAATTAATTTATTTAAATAAATAATACTTATTCTACAATAGGATAAGCCTCCTAGCGATCAACGACTTTCCGGATAATATAGATTTCAACATTAATCATAAAAGAACCTTTGAGTAAATAGTTACCGCATACAATTCAATCCTTCCACCATACAATGTCCCAATTAAATATAAGACATGGAATTCTTGTCAAGTCTTATTTTATTTAATTATATGTATTTCGATCCTTAAATGCACAACTCAAATAATGCAAATTAGAAACTCCTTTCTAATTTCATTCTCGCCTTAGCCAAGGACTACTTGGGTTGTCATTTATCAATCACATAGGACATTTCTCTTCTTTTATTAGAAGTGGTAGATTCTTTATTGATCATACATTATCTCCATGTACAACTTATTATACCCAAGCATACCCTTTGATATACCCTAAGGGTCTTAAGGAATAAGTCAAAGTATAATTCATCATACACAAGATACTATGATGATCTCAAGTCCAAGGATCACTTGTACTACTATCACTACAGGAATTCCTATTGACAGGCAAATAAAACTCCATTAGGTATTCCTTAGCGAGCCCGCGTTCAAAGAACTTATTCTCTAATAAGCACCTACATACTTGCTTTTAGTGTCTCCACACAAATGATCATGAGATCAATCATCCTCATCCAATGAGCAAGAACGATGTACCAATCTATCCGGATTCACTAATCCCCAATTTAGTAATCCAATGATTGGGAACTATTTTAGTTTTAAGCTTTCAAAGAATTTAGATCTCATTAGAATGATCATCATCATTATTCTAAAAG
Source organism: Panax quinquefolius (assembly GCA_020205615.1). NCBI lineage: Eukaryota > Viridiplantae > Streptophyta > Magnoliopsida > Apiales > Araliaceae > Panax > Panax quinquefolius. The sequence goes on from CM035154.1 coordinate 91,439,290, forward strand.
CATTGCTTAAAACTATGGGTTTATCACATATTATAAAACAAGATCATGTAGATAATTAAAAGCCTTTAATAAATTAATACTTTTTATTAATAAATGAATAAGATTGTTACAAAGTATATGCTTTATCATCAAACATGATTGGCTTGTGTGCATACTACTTTCAATCTCCCACTGCACTAAAGTCAATCGTCATGGTATCTTATACTCTTCTTCTCTAAATGACGCGATTATCCCGCTGTTGGATAAGCTTTAGTTAATGGATATGTAATGTTGTTCTTGAGAGTCCACTATCTCTATAGTGATTTCCATCTTTCAATGATTCTAATAATCAAATGAAAGTGCCACAACACATGTTTAGATTCAAGATGAGATTTAGAACAATTCCTAGTTCTCAGAATGAACTTTTAATCCAAACAATCAACTTGCAGCTTCATTTATAGCTATATACTTTGTCTTTATCACTAAACCAAGAACTCTTTTGTTTGTTTGGAACCTTTCCAATTCACTACACCACTGCTTCAAGGTAACCCTTTACCTTAAAGTGGATTTTTCATCATCTTGGTGCATCGAAAAACTTGAGTCATTAAGCCCTCTAGTTTTAATTCGGACCCACCATGTATGCTCACATCCTTAGTGCTTGCTTAAGAACTTTAAGATGTTTTTCACCGCCTTACGTTGATCTTCTCCAGAATACGATGATCAACATCGGTCTCGACATTTCATTGCATACATGATTGTCACTCATGCGATCTCTCTCTTTGGAGTCTATGGGGACTATTAAGAGATATACACTCCATAGCTCATCGACATGAGACATCTCTTGAGTTTGTCATGCTAAACGACTTTAGCATCAAATGAATATATCGTTCTTGGGTTAAGTCGAGCATCCTCTTAAATCTATCTATATAGATTTATATCCCCAATTAAGATACTCTTCCAAATCATTCATGGAGAAATGTTTAGACAACTTTATCTTTACTGATTATAGCATTGGTATGTCATTCCTTATCCGTAGTATATCAACATATAGTACTAGGAATGTCACGACGCTCCCACTGACCCTTTTGTACACACTAGAACTCTTACCTCATCGTATGTAACTCTAGATCATCATCTTCTATGATGCGTACCTCATCATCATCATCCATGATGAATCCATACCTCCTAGGTATCTTTGGTACTATTCCGATTCTGATTCTATTGTGGTACAATAGGTCTATCTATAGGTTCCTCTTATTTGACTTATAGTGTTTTGTGGATCATGAACTTTTCAAGATCTATAATCCTCCCACTAGCCCCTTCAATGATAAACGCCTTTATCTTAGAAGGCAGCGTGTTTCATAACAAACACCTTTTGCTAAGTAGAATTATAGAACATATACCCTAAACTTACTTTAGGATGTCCCACAAATCAGATTTGTCAAATCTTGTCCCAAGCTTATCCTTTGAAACCTTTTTCACATAAGTTGACAAACCCTTATCTTAACATACTTAAGATTAGGAATCCTCCCCGTCCATAACTTTTATAAAGTCTTGGGGCCGGATTTAGAGATTACCTTTTTAAGATATCATGCGGTCATTTCTAGACATGATCCTGAAGGATACCGGAATGTCGCTGAAAATCATTATGTAATCGCACTATGTCCAACAAGGTACGATTTTTCATTCAGATACATCAATCAATTATTGCATATCAGGATGTGTCCATTATGAGAAAACTATTTGAGATGATCTAGAAACTTATTGCACAAGTATTTATCCCTCGATCCAATCAAAGAATCTTAATACTTTGCCAATTTGTTTCACTTCTGAATTCTTTGAACCTTTCAAATAATTCACACTTGTATTTCAACAAATACATACATTCAACTCTTTGAATGATCATCTCCTTTTCTTATACTAATTTGTTCAATATGCAAAATTATTTTCATGTAAGTCAAGTATACAAAATTTATTAAGTAATATTCCAGTTCTATACAAAACATTATTATTATAAATAGAACAACAATTGTTCTTAATTATAATACCAAAGATTTCATTGTCCAACAATAAAATAGAAATAATATTTTTAACAAGAATCGGAATACAATAACAACTTATCGACTTAATAGATTTTCCCGTAGGCATTGCTAAACTATAAGTTTCTATAGCTAATGCAGCAACCTTTGCTTCATTTTGCACACATAGGATTACTTATCTTTGTTTAACTTTCTACTTCTGCTTGGTCCCTTCATAAATCTATATTTATGATAACCAAAGTCGATATCCAATACCCAAGTAGAACCTCGACTTAAAGAAAATTTATTTCAATCATGAACAAAAAGCGATTGTAAATCAAACTTCACTAAGCTTCTTTGGTTAGCCTCTCGCAAGATGCTTCTCGCAGCTTTCTTTCCAAAGGTCCAGGGCTTATTGCGGTGGAAGCAAACTCCTTTGCTATCCGTATCGATTTTGTTCTTATTATCCTTTGTTTATGCCTTTCTATTTACCTTCTTTGAATCATTCTTCTTTTCAAGATCCTTTGGCCCCTACCAAGAAGACTTGATCTTTCTTGGTTGAAAGTGACTCTCAACATTTTTCAATATGTTAAGCAAATCAAAGAAAGTGATATCTAGCTTGTTCATATTAAAATTCACAACAATTGTGAAAGGAGTCCGGGAGTGAGTGCAAGATCAAATCTTGGCTCAACTATCCATCCATGACAAAACCAAATTGTCCTAATTGATCAATCAAATTGATAATGTTAAGGACTTTTATCATCATCAGTAGTGTCATCAGGCATTCTAGATCTAAGAGCTCCTTAGATATCTGATATCTTTCATTCCCTACTTTCCTCACCATCAACTACTTGATGTATAGGAATATAGTAAAGCATCCATAGTTTCATCTTGTGCTGAAGCTCGTTACTCGTGGATGCGAACATGGTGCATCGAGCCAATCATGCATCATATTGCCACTTTCTAAAAGTAGCAATGTCTTCCTCGGAGGCATTGTTCGCAACCATTGCGAGGATATGATATGGGACATAAGATAGCTTTTCACCATGAGAACTTTTCTCAATTTCCTTAACCAATCCGCTTAATTTGGTTCCGATTAATTTAGCATCTAATATGCTTCGCAGTTGATAGTAATTTTAGACATTGTAAAATTCTCAGAAATGAATTTGTAATTAACAACATTTTAACATACATTCTTTTATTAATTACCAAAATAAATTAGGTCTTGTTTTAAATTGGTATCTCCCACTATTTTCTTTAAACTATATTACCTCACTTATATAGTTCTAAGCAAATCTAATTAAAGATTTGCTAGTGAGAATAAGGATCCCATTTCAAATGTATATAGCCTTGTGGTGACACAACAAACTATATATAAATAAATAGGTAGACAACTTTTGTCAATTACATCAACTATGCAACTCCTTTTCTTTTGCCTTCTTAGATTATTTTGAATAAAATAAACTATTTTATTTTAATCAAAATATTTAATCAAAATAAACTCCTTTATTTTAATTAATTATGGAATCCAATTCCATGTAAAAAAATCTTTAATTAAAATAAACTCTTTTATTTTAATTAATTATGGAATCCAATTCCATGTAAAAAAAAAAAATATTAAAGGAAACACTTGGATATTCTTTTCCCTATTCACAAATAAACTATTTTATTTTGAATAATATGAAATCCTATTTCATATCTAAATAAACTCCTTTATTTAAGGAAAAAATTAGAATCCAATTTCAACTCCAATTAGTTAGCATGGAATCCAATTCCAACTCTAATTAGTTAGCATGAAATTCTAATTTTAAAATTAAAATAAACTTTATATTTTAATATTAAAATAAACCTTTTATTTTAAAATTAAAATAAACTTTTTTTAATTATAAAATAATTGATATTATATATATATATTATATATATATTCGTAACGGATATATATATATATAACCAAAACCGTTCCTTTTTCAAAAAATTGATTCTTTTATTTTTTATTTTTATTTTTTTTAATTTCCGTGCCTGCCTGTGCTTTGAAATCTTCCTGTAGCTTCATGGTATGTTAATCCTGGGACTTGATTTGCGTGCAGCCTTTCTCCCTTAAATCATGATTTCATGTTTTCAATTGCAAAACAAGTCGATATCACCGCCAAATAGTGAACTTCTTGAAAACCTAAGAAATGACGTTGCCCATAAAAAAAAAACTGTTAACAATTTTTTTTTTTTTTTTTTGCTTCGGTCAACTTGAATGCCCAGCATTAAATAAAGGAATTCGGCAGCAGTAGTTCACGTTTTTTTTTTTTTATTAAATTTTATACAATAAAAAATATGCCCAATTAAATTGTTCTAAACACATATCAATATACATATCAAATTAAAACAATTAATAATTCGCATAAAGGTTTGGCTCTGATGCCACTGTTAGGTTTGTAATATTCATAACGCAATCAAATTGCATAAAATTAGCTGAAGCGTGGTAAAATCAGAGTTTAAAAATTTTATAAACCATATACCCTGGATCACCCTTTATGCACAATTATTAATTAAACGAAAAAAGATAACGAATGAGAATCATACCCTTGAAGATCGAGCTTCCTCAGGTACAAGTTCACCTCCAATCCTTTTTCGCGTTCAACTTGAATCCACCGGGTTTGGTTCCTTCCTTTGATCAACGTTAGCCACCCATATGTTTGGCCTCTAGAGGGTGATCCACCAAGAAGAAGAAAATTCAAGAAGAAGGGTGGTTGGCTAAACTCTAGTTTTTCTATCTCTATAGAAAGGGTGTACTCTCAACAACTTGGAATTATTACGTGCTTTGTTAAAAGTCAACAACCCATACCACCCATAATAAGACTCTCTTATTTATAGATGTGGGCAACCCATCTTAACAATTAAGGAATTGGGATTTATTTAATTAATTAAATTCTTTTAATTAATTAAGCTCCCTAATCTTATTAGGGATAATTAATTAAACTCTTTTAACTAATTTTCCTTCCTAATCCAATTAGGAATAAATGAGAGTACTTATATTAAATTAATTCCTAAACTCTTTTAGAAATTAAAATAATAATAATTGTAATAATATTAATAAGACTCCTCTTATTAATTTATATTTAATATTTCTAAAATATTAAATAATAAATATTAAGCTATTTAATTTATTCTATCACCATAGATTAAATTAAATATACTTAACATATTATTACGATTATGCCATTAACTTCTTAAATAATTATTCTTCCTTTTATGGTGTGACCCTTTAGGTTCTCCATATTAAACCAGTTGTGAATAAATCAATTAGAACAATTCTAATCATATTTAAATAAATAAATTAAATAATTAATTTATTTAAATAAATAATACTTATTCTACAATAGTGGATAAGCCTCCCTAACGATCAACGACTTTCCAGATAATATAGATTTCAACATTAATCATAAAAGAACCTTTGAGTAAATAGTTACCGTATAATTCAATCCTTCCACCATACAATGTCCCAATTAAATATAAGACATGGAATTACTGTCAAGTCTTATTTTATTTAATTATATGTATTTCGATCCTTAAATGCACAACTCAAATAATGCAAATTAGAAACTCCTTTCTAATTTCATTCTCGCTTTAACAAGGCGACTACTGGGTTGTCATTTATCGAATCACATAGACATTTCTCTTCTTTTATTAGAAGTGGTAGATTCTTTATTGATCATACATTATCTCCATGTACAACTTATTATACCCAAGCATACCTTTGATATACCCTAAGGGTCTTAAGGAATAAGTCAAAGTATAATTCATCATACACAAGATACTATGATGATCTCAAGTCCAAGGATCACTTGTACTACTATCACTACAGAATTCCTATCGACAGCAAATAAAACTCCATTAGGTATTCCTTAGCGAGCCAATGCTCAATGAACTTATTCTCTAATAAGCACCTACATACTTGCTTTAGTGTTCCACACAAATGATCATGAGATCAATCATCCTCATCCAATGAAAGCAAGCAACGTATGTACCAATCTATCCTGGATTCACTAATCCCCAATTTAGTAATCCAATGATTGGGAACTATTTTAGTTTTAAGCTTTCAAAGAATTTAGATCTCATTAGAATGATCATCATCATTATTCTAAAAGCTTTGCTTAAAACAATGGGTTTATCACATATTATAAAACAGCATCATGTAGATAATTAAAAGCCTTTAATAAATTAATACTTTTTATTAATAAATGAATAAGATTGTTACAAAGTATATGCTTTATCATCAAACATGATTGGCTTGTGTGCATACTACTTTCAAAAATGACCATTTTTCCCCTCCTGGGGTTATCTCCTATTTTTGCACAGTTGTAGCAGTCTTTTCTCAAGGTTATCTCTGAGGTTGGCCTGTTGTTGACTTTGACTGTCCTCAGGGTTATCTCTGAGGTTGGCTTGACCTCCTGGAGTTATTTCCAAGCTTTGAACTTGATCCCCCGGGGTTATCTCTGGGGTTGGAACTGATTTTCCTAGGATTTTTTCCGGGGTTAAAACTGATTTCCCGGGGTTATCTCCAGGGTTGGAAACTGGATCTCCCGGGTCTATTTCTGGGGTTGAAATTGATGTTGTGGTCCTCTAGGGTTATCTCTGGAGTGTGAAAAAGACTCGTTTGTCCTCCTACATAATTAGTAACAGAAAAACGAAATTTTGAGTGTCTACAATAGATATATAAAATTGTGTATAACAATGTATATTTCATATATCTATAAATATAAAGCAAGTAAGAAATAATTCGACTAAGTTAACTCAAATGACTTATCTCAATATGCTTAGACCAATTTTTTCTTCTCAAATGATTAGAACTTTGATAAGAAGAGAGATAAAGCTTCTTAGAGAGAGAGTATGTAGGAGAGAAATAAGCTTTTCTTTTCAAGTGAATTGGCAAATTGATAATGAAAGAAAGGCCTCCTATTTAGATTTTTGAGGTCAGGGGGAAAATGGGAATTTTAAAATTTATTTTTGAATAAATGGTTTGGATGAAATTAAAGCACGCGGATTGCCAAACGGAAGGAATTCAAATTTTTTTCCCCTTTAATTTTCCTCGATAACCTTAAGGCATTTAATTCCACTTTCAAACCAATTCATCAATTTGGCCAAAACCGATATGTCCCATAAAAATGTCACTGATTTATTTAATGCCCATACACATGTTTCTTACACACACACACACTGTGCACGCATACACATGTTTATATATATATATATATATATATATATATATATATATATATTCTTGTAATTTTTTTTGTCCATCTTTTGAAATAACTTAAAATAATTTTTGAAATCTTTAAATAATAAAATTATTTTGAGAATAAATAGACAATGCCCACATGTCAAAAATGATTTAATCAAAATCTCCATCTTTTTTCTAAATTCTGTCAAACAAGCATTTGATGATCAACATATGATTTTTGTCCCAAAATGCATGTCCCAATTCATTTTCAGCACATTATCAAGCATTGTCCCAATATAAGTGACCCATTTATTTTGATACTTTAAAAAGTCAAGATCAAGAAAATCAATTAAATAAGATTTAAAAAATATTTTTGGTCAAAATAAATAAGATAAATAAAATAATTATAATAAAAATCTTATGGAGAGGATTCTACCCTTTTAATTAATTTATTTACTAATTATTGTTATCATAAAAATAAAACTAAAAGTTAGAGACCCAACACTAGTCATGTCTTTTAAATTGACTAATGCTCCTGTTGCTTTCATGGATATGATGAACCAAGCATTCAAGGAATATTTGGATCATTTTGTGGTTGTCTTTATTGATGACATCTTCATCTATTCCAAAAGCCGTGAAGATCATGAGCAACACTTGAAGCTGATACTCCAAAAGCTTCGTGAAAAAAGTTGTATGCCAAGTTGAAGAAATGTGAGTTCTAGCTTGAGGAAGTAGCATTCCTTGGCACGTGATATCAAAATATAGAATATTTGTTGACCCAACAAAGATTGAAGCAATACAAACTTGGGAGCAACCTAAGTCAGTAATCGAAGTACGTAGCTTTTTGGGCTTAGCTGGTTATTATCGGCGTGGAAGGATTTTCTCGAATCACTACTCCATTAACCCAACTGACTCTAAAAGAAACAAAGTTCGGATGGAGTGAGGAATGTGAGAAGAGCTTCCAAGAACTCAAGAGGAGACTCATTTTAGCACCTGTTCTGACAATACCATCAGGTTCGGAGGGATTTGTCATGTACAGTGATGCTTCAAGCAGAGGTTTACTATGTTTTCTCATATAACATGGAAAAGTCATAGCCTATACCTCAAGAAAGCTCAAGGAATATGAGAGGAATTATCCTACTCATGATTTAGAGTTGGCAGCAGTCATTTTCGCGCTAAAGATCTGGAGACACTACCTATATGGGGAGAAAGTGAAGATCTATAAAGATCATAAAATTCTCAAATATTTCTTCACCCAAAAGGAACTCAACATGCGACAATGACGTTGGCTCGAGCTTTTGAAAGATTACGACCATACCATTCAATACCATCCTGGAAAAACGAACGTGGTAGCTAGCGCGTTGAGTAGAAGATCATATGCGGGTACGAGTGCGATATTGTCAACAGAAAGGCCCATTTTGTATGACTTACAAAGGATGGAGATAGAGTTGAAAACTCCAAGGACCCATGTAGAACCGGTTTTAATCGATAAAGTTAAAGTTGCTCAAGCCACAGACCCGAAGCTGATGCGTATGAAGAAGAAAGTACAAGAAGGTGCTATTCCAGAAGCAAGAATCGATGAAAAAGGAATACTTCGATTCAACTCCAGACTTTGTGTTCCTAACGATTCTGATTTCGACATACATTTTGGTGGAGCAATATGAAGAGAGAGATCACAGAGCTTATCTCAAGGTGTTTAACTTGTCAACGTGTCAAGTCAGAGCATCAAGTACCAAAAGTTCCATTGCAACAATTTAAAATTCCAGAATGGAAGTGGGAGCACATTAACATGGATTTCGTTATCGGTCTTCCCAACGTTTCTCAAGGCATAGATGCAATTTGAGTCATTGTCGATAGATTAACCAAGTCTGCTCATTTCTTGCCTATACGAGAAACTTATTCACTTGAACGTCTTGCTCGTATGTATATAAATGAGATTGTGAGATTGCATGGTATGCCAGTATCCATAGTTTTTGATCGATACCCAAGATTCACTTCACGATTTTAGGTTAGCTTACAAAAAGCTATGGGCACTAATCTACGATTGGGCTTCAGATATCATCCTCGCATGATTTGCAATCGAGAGGACTATTCAAACTCTTGAAGATCTATTAAGACTCTGTGTCTTAGACTTCAAAGGAAGTTAGGACAAGTACTTGTCATTGGTGGAATTTTCTTAAAACAACAGTTATGAAGCAAGTATAGGCATGGCTCCATTCAAGGCATTGTATGGACAAAAGTATCGTTCTACAGTATGCTGGGACGAGGTGGATGAAGCAACATTGTTAGGACCAGAAATTTTACGCATAACTACAGAAAAGATTCAAATGACCCGGCAACGTATACAAACCTCACAAGATCGAAAAAAGAGTTATGTTGATCTTCATCGAAGGGACGTGGAATTCAATGTTGGAGATCATGTATTATTGCGTGTTGCTCCATGGAAAGGATTTACAAGATTTGGAAAGAGTGGAAAGCTCAACTCTCGATTCATTGGTCCATTTGAAATCCTCGATCAGGTAGGAACTGTGGCCTATAGACTCGTTTGACCGCCAAGTATGTCTAGTGTTCATAACGTTTTTCACATATCCATGTTACGTAAATATGTGAAAGATCTGAATCACATTATTAAATTAGAACTAGACGAGATAGCAGAAGATTTAACATATGAGGAGATACCTATTAAAATCTTGGATAAGAAGGAACATATTTTACGCTCAAAGTTTATACCTCAAGTCAAGGTTTTATGGAGAAACCACGATATTGAGGAAATGACCTGGGAGTTAGAATCTGAAATGAAAACAAGGTATCCTCACCTCTTCGACATACCAGGTACGTACATCAATTTCGAGGATAAAATTTCATAAGGAGGGGAGGTTGTAAGACCCCAATTTTTTATGAATAAAGATTTAATTTCTCTAATTATTATTTTGAATAATAAGGTGCTGATTTGATATAATGCTTTAGTTATGGGCGATATGTGCAAATTTTACAAAGTAAGCAAGTTGTCATATACTATTCATTTGGTCAGGGAATATGCGTACGACAACGTAATCATTGGTGGATCACATAACAGAATAACTGTCGGATATAGAAAGCGACAGAAATAACCTTTTTAGAAAAATAACGGCAAAACTTTTACCGTTAACTATTGAAATACCTAGTGATAAAAGTACAATGATACGCGTGGTTGCACAGTAGCACACGGTATTACACAGTATCTCTGATTATTGATTCTTACGTAAGAAGTCACTCAGTTTTATTCAATAATTGTTACAGTAATTGTTGCACAGTATCTTATATTATTGATTCAATTATTGTCACAGTATCATTTGCACAATATTTTATATTATTAAATCAATAATTGACACGACACAATTATTTATATTATTAGTTAGCATTATTGGCAATATCTAGAAAGTTCTGTCGAGGAAAGGGGTTAGGTTATATAATTGCGCGTCAATTAGGATAAATTCTTATCGGAAAGCCCCAACTTTCCTAGAAATAATCTAGTTGTTAATATTGTGAGCTTATAATATTATTTATAAATAATTATTATTTGGTGGATATTGGTTCAATTTTGATATAAATGAAGGAATTTAGCATGAAATAATTGTTGAATGTTTGGCAATTATTTTTTCTGATAAAATATTCATTCAAATATATTATTATAATATTATAATTTTTTTTCTAATTTAAATGGTACTATTATTAAAATAATATACAATTTTTAGCATGTGAATAAAAGTGGAGTGAAGGTTATCATTTTTATTTTTATCCTTTCGTGCACATTTTGAATTCTGCACATTATTTTCTAAAATGAATGCATGCTTGATATATTCTCCTACAAAGCTTTTGTTGCAAAAGTGTGGGCCCTCAATGATTACAAAATGAGAAATTTGGTAGAGAAGGAATTGATGGTTAGGCAAGGAAAGAGAAAGAAAAGGAAGGTTAGGCAGTTTGTTTTTAATTTCTTTCTCCCTCCGTTGCCTATAAAAGGGAGGTTACCCCTCCTTCCTAAACACACCAAAAATCTCAAGCTTTCCTACTATAATATTGTGAGTATTTCTTTTGAGTATAAGAATACTTTGAGTGTGACTTTTTGTGCAAAATTTTCTCAGGATAATATCCGATATTCCAGTCAAATCTAGTTTCTACTAAGGTAAAGAATATTATTTTATTTCAATACTCGTAAGATATATCATTTTCTTTCATAATCCATATTATGTAAGGGATATTATTTCATTTTATATTCCTAAATTTAAACTTAATATGGTAAGTATTACTTCTATAATTTCTGAAATGATTAAAAATTCCTTAAGTTTTGCGCTTCATCTAATATTATTTTGTTAGAATATTGGTTTAAACATTCTTATTAAATTTTGAATTTTTCATCTTGGGGTACTTATCATGGGTACTATTCATACGTTACTATTTACGAGTAGTTTTCACAACATAATTTAATTTTCTTTTCTGTCCAAATTATTTTTCATACATGAATATCATTCTTGAATTTTACTTCACAAATAGTTATCATGTTGACAATTTAGACATTTTTGAACTCTGGATAAATTGAATTATAAATATCTAATATTTATTCTTTATCTCACTTGATTGAATTTTTATATCCTTGTCATCATCCTCATGCTTATATTGAGCTGAAAGTTATCTTTGGGCCGTAGTGCAAAGATGTACTGTTAATTGGTATGATTATGATCAAGAATTGTTTATTGGTGTTGTCAATGCCAAGATCTTTCTACGCGCCTCAATCACGTAAGAGCGCGTCTTATCCTGCACAATTTAACAGGTCAATACCAGAAGCTTGATGGTTTGGACCGTCGAGGGATAGCTCTAGCGTAAGAGTCAGTACAGGCAGATACAAGGTTTATAACAGAGGATAAGAATTCTAGTGTGTTGATAGGATAAAAATATCAGTTACCTTTAATTGTGTTGTATCCGGTCCTCATAAACTCCAACTCCGATTTTGCGTGCCACCGACCTCCCTGACACCATCCCTCTACAGGTAGCTTACCTGCTGATCCCATCACCTTTGTCCACTACTGTCCGAATCTGTCTAATCCTCATTAATGCAATGCAGGATAACAGTCAACAGTTATCTTTATTATCATTGTCGGTCAAAGCCCAAATGGAAACATTATTTACCTATTGGTTTTGGCCCAATGACTAGGCCCAATACTTTTAGGACCCATTAGAAATAACCTAATGGACTTGGCCCAAAGGTTCGGCCTAATACGCATAAAATATCATGGCCCAACATTGCCCCCCAGTCTTTTATTAAATAGACTATTTAATAGAAGACTGTAAATGGTCCATGATGGCAAAAGAATTGTGGCAAGATCAGATAAGGCCCAAAATAAAATGCCAAAGCCCATTTGGTGAAGTTCAAATAATTAAGACAGGACAAAACTAGAAGCCCAAACCGGTTGGTATCTCTTCAAATTCACCATCATTGCCCACATTAAATGTGTCGGCCTCGTACTTGGTGAGTAACTGAAGGGACAGTTATTATAAAAACCCTTTTCCCCAATTTTGATAGTTTTACCTTCCAATTTGAAATTTTAGACGCCTTGAGCTCTCATCTTCTCTCCGTCAAACTCTTACTCTTTCGATAAATCTCCAGTAATGGCATCCCAAGAACCCAGTGATACTGCTATGCCCTTTGAGATAACCTCCCTCACCTCTATTCCTCCTAGTCCAAGCCCTACTAAGGTAGCTTCGGGATTAAATCCGAAATCAACTACTACCCCGAGCAAGAATCCACCACTGAAACCCTTACCAAACCCTTCAGATTTCTTCAAAAGTGAAGAACACTTTCCCCATGCTAATACTCCATCCATCATTACAGAGACTGAGCTGCGCAACATCTGGACCCATCTAGTGAGAGTTCCAACTCCCAAAGAACGAATGTACCAGCGACCTGAAGGCTCGACCGCCATTCCAGTAACTATTCTCGAAAAAGGAGTTCGATTTCCTCTTCATACCTTTTTAGTTACCATTTTAGTGTTTGTTGGGGTTGGATTCGCCCAACTAGTACCAAACTCATACATCCATATACTGGCTTTCATTGCATTCTGCCACGAAGTAGGGGTCACACCCACCCTCGACTTCTTTTTCTCTGTCTACTATGCTGGCCGATCTCGTGAGAAGGGATTCAAAGCCCTTAGTAAACAATCCCCGAAGGCTGGCGAGAATTTTGAGAGACGATCCTTAATCAGCACTCCATCAAGCAACAAGGGATGGCACAAGGAATGGTTCTTTCTCAAAGGACCAGAGATATCCTCTCTCCCGAATTGGACCACTGTTGAAAAATTATCTGCGGATGTTGGGGATATTTTCGAAGAACGGGTGAGTGAGATAATAACTCTTTTGGATAATTTTTTGAGGAATGAATGGAACTTCAGACTCCTTACCAAGCAAGCATGGTTATATGACCACAAACGTAAGTCCCGAACTCTCTTTTTATGCAATATTTGAAATCTTCAATGATACTGGATCTGATTCATTATTTTATACCCTTTGCAGTGTCTCTAATCAAACCGACCTCTTCTAACCAACGAGACCTTAAAGAATTTATGTCTGGGAAAGATTTGGAATCTCTTGCTAAACCTTCAGCTACTGAACACCCAATTGTTGAGGCTCAACCAATTGGTCCCCAATCTACTGAACCTCCTCCCACAACAGAATCTATTCCACCTCGCCGAAAGAAGAGAGCTGTTCAAAAAGCCAAACCTGCTCCTCCATCAACCTTTACCAAGAGCTTGTTGGATATGCCTTAGGATGAATGGACTCGAGTCCTTCGTACCAAGAAGAGGAAAATTAAAATAACCCCTCATTCTCCCGAAGAGCTCAGAATGCCCTCTTCCGAAGCCAATCTTCCTCCAGTCGTTCCCGTGGAGATTGTTGTTTTTGAGGAGGAGTTCGAAGAGCAAGCAGAACCCACTCCATCTCTTACTTGCAAAAGGAAACATCTTTCTGAAAATCAATCGATTCCACCTCCAGAATCTATAATAATCACCGCTCCTCCTCATCCAGAACAGACAATTATTCAACCCCCACCACCTCTTAAACAACCCAAACCTTCTTCACCACGTCCTTCTTCATCTAAAGCTAGGCCAGAAGCCGTAGCATCCCCTTTTCTTTGGCCTGAGCTCAACAAATATTTTTCTTTCCAACTCTATGATTCGTTTGTTCGCGATACTGATGATCATCGGTTTGGCAACAGTTCAATCATGGATCTTATTGACGAAGGAATGAAGTACCAGGCTAAGGTAAGTTGTTGATAACCAGTTTACTTGAAATTATTTATCTCCTTTTGATACTAATTGATTAACTCTGACTGTGTAGGCAAATACGATCTTTGGGCGTCTCCGTCCTAAGTACAAAGAATCCGAAGCCGAAGAAAACACTGGCTGACGAGAAAATGCTATTTTGAAGTCGGTGCTAAATAAGGTGAAAAGCCACCTCGGTACTGCTCTTTTCAATAATGAGTGCCTTCGCAAAGATCTCCATAATGTTAAAGAAAATTTGGAGATGGCCGAGGCTACTCACTGAATCACGGTCAATATGAACATAGAACTGATTCATAGAAATGATGTTCTAGTCCAGAAAAGTGAGTCGCTTGCCAAAGCTAATCGAAGTCTGGCACTCCAAGTCAACGAGTTTAAAACCAGGGAACTGCGACATTTGAAAGAACATCAGAAGCTTGACGATGAGGTTCGAGAGCTTTGAGCCCTTAGAGATTTGGGTCCACCATTGACCGAAGATCTCCGCAAAGACATCTAGAAGAACTACCGAAAGTCGGCTGAGCTGAATGAGGAAATTGTTCGGATGTTCTCTGAAGGGTACGAAGAATGTCGAAGTAAAGGCAAGGAAAAACTTGTCGAAGCCAAGGTAGATCCATCTCTCCTCGACTCATCAGATGGCGAAGACGAAGCTTAAAGATGACTTCCCTTCTTTTCAGACTTAGAACTTTTTGTAAAAAATTTCTAACTTTTTATGTAAACAATTTAATATTAATGAAATTAACTTTGTTCCTTCTTACTCCTTTATGATCGTTTCTTGTCAATAATTCACCATTAATCAACTTGAAAAATGTATAAGCTCTTTTTTAAACTTAACTTAAACTATTAGTTAGTAATCAAGTGAACTATATAACAAATAAGATTAAGCAATAACATAATCTAAACTGAACACTTAAACAAAATTAGGTAATAAAGTAATGCAATACTTATTCGTTACCGAAGTATGAGACAGATCTGCAAAAGATCAATTGCCATCTTTAAGACGAATAGTTCCACCCGAACCTCCGAACGCCATAGAAACTCCATAATAAACAATTCGCCATTGAATGGTAGGCAAGTCCACCCAAACCTCCTTAAACCTTAAAGAGTTCATAACAATTAATTACCATCGAAATGGTAGGCAAGTCCACCCGAACCTCCTTACACCATGAAAACTCCTTAACAATTGGTTTACCATCGAATGGCAAACAAGTCCACCCGAACCTCCTTACACCATGAAAACTCCTTAACAATTGGTTTACCATCGAATGGAAAACAAGTACACCTGAACCTCCTTACACCATGAAAACTCCTTAACAATTGGTTTACCATCGAATGGCAAACAAGTCCACCCGAACCTCCTTACACCTTTGAACAAAATACCACTGTACAAAACACAATTTGGAGAAAAGGAATCTTTTATTGATAAAGATTAAAATAATTACAAACTTCTGTACATTGATATTATCTCAACTAAAAATACTTCTGAAGCCTTCCAGTGTTCCAAGTATTCTTTATTTCTGATCCATCTAATGCCCTTAACTGATAAGTCCTTGATTTCGGTACTTCAACAACTTCGTAAGGACCTTCCCAGTTCGGCATTAACTTTCCCAAATTCTGAGGCATAGAAGCTTCGACTTCCTTGAGAACGAAATCTTCCACTTCAAATCTTCAAAGCTTTACCCCCTTGTTATAGTGCTTAGCTACACGACGCTGATAAGCTGCCAATTTTATCAAAGTTGTCTCCCTGAATTCTTCCAGTAAGTCCATATTGGCCTTCAGCCCTTCATCGTTGTATATCTCCTTAAACTGACTAACCCGTAGACTTATAGATCCAATATCCACAGGGACCATGGCATCAGTACCATAAGCTAACCTAAAAAGTGAATCTCCTATTATAGTCCTCGCAGTAGTCCGATAAGCCCATAACACATTGAGCAGTTCTTCCGGCCATCTTCCTTTAGCTTCATCCAATCTACACTTGATCCAATTCAGAAGCGTCATGTTGGTTGCTTCAACCTGTCCATTAGACTATGGATGAGCTACTGAAGTCTTCCCGTGTTGAACCCCCAGTTCCTTCAAAAATGCTTGAAACTTCGATCCCACAAACTGGCGTCCGTTGTCCGATATAACCACCTTTGGAATGCCGAAATGAAACACTATAGATTCTTTTAAAAACTTTAAACACTCTTGCTCTATTATCAATCTAAGAGCATTTATAGCAGTTTTCCTAATTAATTCTCTATCCTTAATTTTAGAGAATATATCAAAAAATCATTATCCAATAGTTTCCTTATCCTTATTTAACTCTCTATTTTAATCCCTATATATGATTTTAGTCTCTAGTATGAGGGAATCAAAATATCGTTCTCTATATATACAAAATAACCTTTCACACCCTCATTTAAGTGGATAACTCATTAATAATACACATCTTGACATTGTTTTACTACTTCATTTTCAAATTATAAAATTAATATTGATTTATTTTTAAAAATTATTTTCAAACATATTCAAATTAAAATTGATATAAATTTATTTAATTTATGTTAATATAATTATAAATATTATAAAAGTACTATTAATTATAAAATTTATTATTTTAAAAATTTAAATAAATCATATTAAATTTAAATTTAAAAGTATTACAAATTAACTTTTTAAAAGTTAATATTGTTCTTATGTATATTTGTAGATACAATCCATTTAATACTCACTCCATAAATTATTTAAAATTTAAAATAAAATAAAATTATTTTATGGTGAGATACAATTGATAAATTATACTCTCTTTTTATAAATTATAAGATTATTATTAATTTGATGTTTTGACTATTGGAAATTTTAAATTTTAACTTTTAAATTTTAAATTTCATTATTTAAAGAATCAATATAAGAAACATGTTGGGTACATAGTGAAAATTTTGGATCTCTATTTTGCAGAATGACCCAATAGACTGTATAGTAGGGATAGAGATAAAGAAACTGTTGTGAATGCTCTAAGTGGTTTTGCTTCAACCCATTTGGTCATATAATCAATTGCTACTATAATGAAACTGACCTGACCTTTAGCTTTCAGCAATGGACCCAGTATATCTACCCCCTAGACAGCAAATGGTATAGGAGATAAAATTGAGTATAGCTTTTCTGGTGGCTAATGTGGGATAGGACTATTCAACTGACACTTCGGACACTTCTTCACATAGTCAGTAGCCTCTTTAAAGATCGTGAGCCAATAATACCCATGCCGAAGTACTTTGTAGGCTAATGACTTTGCAGCCATATGATCGCCATAGATTCCTTCATGAACTTCTCGAAGAACATAGTCAGCTTCAGAAGGAACCAAACACTTCAACAACAGAGATGAAAAGGCCCTTCGAAAAAGATCCCTATCAATAAGCACAAAATTGGCACTTTTATATTTAACCTTCTTAGCCAGCATCTGATCCGAAGGAAGTACGCCATCTGCCAAATAAGTTAAATAAGGAGTCATCCAGCAGTTCAAACGCTCTATGCACAATACCACTTCATGTTGGATACTTGGTTGTTTCAAAATTTCCAAATACACAGAACCATCAAAGGTGCTTGCTTAAGTGGTAGCCAATTTTGATAACGCATCGGCAATGGAGTTGTCATTGCGTTCAATTCCTTGAAACTCATAGGAGAGGAAATACTGAATTCGATCCTTCAATTCTACTAGGTATTTGATCATGCGTGAACCTCAAGCTTCATATTCCCCTAAAATCTGTTTAACGACCAACTAATTGTCATTGTAGATGATTATCCTCTGCACTTCAAGACTCTTCACCTGTCGTAAACCTGTTTGCACCATTTCATACTTAACCTCGTTGTTCATTTCTCTAAACCTAAATTTGATGGCCTGTTACACTTTGAATCCCTCTGGACTCGTTAAAATAATCATGGCGCCATTGATGTCCGAAGTAGAAGATCCATCTGTGTGAAGCCCCCAAATCTGGGGTCCTTCGAACCTCGAATCCGGTCCGCCACGATACTACTATCGTCAAACTATTTATATTTTGTATTCATAACTTAATGAATATAACTTTACTTATTATAATTTAGAATATAAATTCTTTCTATTTCCAGGATCTGTTTAATGACCCCAAACTTTTATAAGTTTCTAATCTTGGTCATTTACTATTCCTATTTTACATCAAATTCGATGTTATACAAATATGCGAAATAATTTAAACTTTTTCAATTTCCTTTGAAAAATTAATCTTTTATTGATATCTTAACTCAAATCAATTACAAATCCCTGAATCAAATTATTCTATGATTCACTTTATTCAATTTTCGTATAAATCTTCTCGATTCGAATTTCTCTATGTTTCACATAATAAAACTTAACATATATTACACATTTATAAACTACTATCATGTACGTCTACTAGAACCTAAACATGGTTCAAAAGCATCTAGTTAAATAATAAATCAATCTCCTTCGATACTATTGGACTTTATCAATCAAGTAGTACGTAACCTTTACCGTGTATCCTTAACCTGCAAAAGTGGTTATTTGCAAGGGTGAGCTTGACAACCCAGTAATTCTAACAGTTTTCATACAACACGTAACATATAATAGCATATTCAGTTTATGCATTCATAATCAATTAATATTCACTACGCATGTTACTTCACACATAACAGGCATAGAGATTTACCAACATAAGCATATCATCAAAGATCAACTTCCACATTTCATACATATCTCATTCGCATTTCATATATATACATCAACATTTGCATAGCATAATATAGATCAACTAACAGTTATCGAATTCATATAACAAATAGGAACTGAAAGACTTGCCTGATTCGTAGTTTATCAACTACGACTTAACTTCTTATAGTTATCTGCACTTCGTGTATTCCTACACAGTTTTATAATCATGGATTCATATCTATTAGTCATATATTTCATACAGTCTCAATGTAATAATAATGTTACATTATTCTTTAACTAGGTTCGTAAAACCTACTCTTCACTTTCTCATCATACCTTAAGTATGTATAGGTATACCTTAGCTACACATGATTTATGTCAACATTTATAAATCTTTATCACACACTTGACTCGCTATGTGTTCGACACATATTTAAAGTCTATAGATACATGATCTACATCGTTCTTAAATTTTGCAATCTTTAATAAAATTAGCAAATTTGGGTTTTATATAACCATTACATGCTCACATGCTTAAAACGTCATTTATGTCAAGTATTATAGCTTTAGACATTCATTACACATATGCTTTAAAGTTCAGGTCAAGGTTAAAAAATGGTCGACATCGCATCGCTTCTGTAGTGCAATAGCTATTACATTTAGGCTTGGGATGGGCGCAATTCTACCGTCCCCAGCTGCACCAAAATTGAGTATTTATTTTCTGGTTTCATCAGAGTCCTTAGAATGCATACACATAACTAACCCACATGTTAAGAGGTCTTAGCACAAGTTGGGTGTCTCTTGTGTTTTACTTTAAGTTTTTTCACTAAGTAGGTTCATGTACAAGGAATGAACTACCTTAACCATTTCATCGCCTATAACGCATATGCTTGTATTTATTCAACTCAATAGTATAGTTCATCAGTTGAGAACTCGTTACAATTCATACTCGCATGACTTATATGGTGTCTAGCTAGATGAGCACACATGTAAACCATGTTTATACAAGCTTAGTTTCGCAAGGCATTCAAGTTCATTATTAAAAGTCATTCTAAACTAGGTGTAACTCTAAATCTCATTTCATAGCTAACTAAGCCATGTATGTATGTTATTACATTTAGAACTTAAACTCCATAAGTTACTTTAAGTCCGTTCTCAAAGTTTCAAGTTTTCTACAGAAAACATTTTCAACTAAGCTATTGTAAGTTGATAATAAGTAAAGCCAATTTAAATCACTTCTCATGCTTAGGTATACTCATATCTCAACAATAGGTATGTGTTAGAATACCATCACTTCAAAGACTCAAGGTTCGTAAATATTCGTTTTTCTAAAACTTCAAGTTTGTTTTCAAAACACATATTAATTCGTGCTAAAGTATTCCCTTATGAGTAAGGTAATCTTATATGTCATGTCTAATATCTTTTATTTTTATATTTTATCACTTAGAATAACATATTCCATTGTCGGGAGCACTATACTTTCGTATATGCTCGCTTGACACCCTCCGATCGCTTCCTATTACGTAATAGTCACAAAGATGACTGCTTTGACCCTTCCCAACGACCTCAAATTTAAAACCATAAAGAATAAAAGTTGTAGGTCTATTCGTCCTCGTTCCGGATCATCTTGAATAACCTCAATCAGAGTTCGTATAAAAACATTATGCCTAATTTACTACAAAGCAGTCGAGTAATCTACTCAAAGATCGAAGTCCGTGCAGCAGCTTACGCCTCTAATGGCCTTGGGGCGGCAACAAGCCATTCCCAAGTAGGCGAGACGCTTCTCGTGCTCTCTCTCTTCATAATTTTATAGACCTCTACCCCTTCCATTTTCACAACATGAGTTATACTCATCCAAATCAGTCCATTTTAGATTCTATGGTTTCGTAACTCATAAAACTACAACATACCAAATACCCAACAATTAACATAAACATTAACTAACCCAAATATCAATCTAAAACTCATGCTCATACTCAGTTTTCATGTTTTGAAAAGTTTAGTGAATTCATTCACTACGAATTTGTTTCTTAACCAATTTGGTTCGTTTAACTTCCGTTGTTTTTGTTTTGAACTATTTTAACAACATCTAACAGAGAACTACAGATTCCAACAAGTTTTAGCCATTAATTTTTGGACTTAAAAGTAAGTATTTCATAATACTTTTCTAGTAATTGAAAAAAACTTAGGAAATCAAAAGCATAAGTTAGCATTATTACCTCTTGAATGCTCAGTTTGTTTAATTTCTCCTTCTGAGATTGCTAGACTCCTCTTTGAACTCCAACTTCTCGCACTCCAATTTCTCAAGGTTTCACGCATAAAAATCTCAAAGAACGTAAGAATGAAGAATGTAGTTACTTTATATAGAGAAATGATGGATCGGATTTTGGATTTACACCGGTTGAAATCCAGAAGTGTATGGAGAAAACATTGGTTAATTAAGAGTTGTTTAACTACCACTTCATCATCCATCTCCATAGCAATGATCACCTATGTTTGAGGTTTACTGTACACTTCTTGAAGGATACGCAATTGGAGTTTGAACACATTTTTGTTCAACTGATAAATCTTATTTCTCAGCCAAAGGATTAACCAGTTACTTTGCTTCCCAAAAATGAATTTTAATGTACAATTGTTACCATATTAGGAAATTTAGGGATTAACTTTATACTCACATCAAATAATCCATGTACATTAAATAAAATATCGCAGTCGGGTATTATTATCCGAGTAGTTCCATAATTATTTCTACTACTCACATAATCATATTATACCTTATTTAACATTAATGTTTATTTAAAACATTGATTTCCTTTCTCAGTTTTTAAAATACACAGATATTTAATCATTTATGTATTAAAGTTACATATGACTTCACTGTACCACTTGGTACCCTATATCATTCATCCCAATTAAATGTCACACTTCATGTATTCTTAGGCCATAGATATTTTATATCACTACTAACCACATTTTCCAAATTACACATAGTAATACTATTTAATAATAATGTCCACATTAATATTATAATTGGGCTAAGTTTAATTCAATTGGGTATTCCCTACCCATAATCACATTTTAATATCGCAACGATTAATTAGTATTAATCATTTATTATCTTACAATAATTAGTATGTACAACACTAATTAATATAATTCCTTCATTTCATTTCTTCCATAAATTGTTCCAAAACAATTTTCTTTAGCCACCACATACAATATTGACCTTATGCATCAATCTTTAACCAATAATTACTTATGACTATATTGGTTCTTTTAATCATTTACCTTTCAAATATCAACCCCTTTTTATATATTACAATACTATGTAATATATTAAAATATCAAATATTAATTAACATATTCATTTCATTTTCTTCATGTAAAGCACACATATTAATTCACCATTTTACTTAAGTGAATTACTTCTTTAGTTCAATTTACTATCACGCCACCGCCACACAAGGCTTTAATACTCAAATTATATTATTCCATAATATAATTTTAGTTAACCAATATTATTCTTGTTTAGTTAATTTTCTTAACTAATTCTCATTAAATTCATGCTTTGATATCCTAATCCATTCATGGACAACTTAGTCACCCTATATGACCCTTATAAGAGTTATTAGTATCCATTTCTTGGAATCAAATGTTCATAACTTACTCAGAATTTTCTATAGAGACCGTCAGCAATTGCTACGCTACCAAATTCAAAGCTTGAAAAATTCAGTTACGTATTGCATACCAAACCTTCATAAGCGCATATTTACACATCCTCCTTGAAAGCGTAACTGCTAGCTTCAATTCTCTGAATACTTTCATGTTTTTAAATTACTAACTTACTATACCAGTTAACTAACATCTACCACAACATTCTTCAATGATTTATTGGTTAACTCCAAATTCAAACTCTATTTCCCTTAATAGTTAGTTAACTATAAAGACCTCTATATATATATATATATATATATATATATAATTCTTTCCACAATTCAAGATATATGTAACACATACATACATTCCATTAATCTTCACTTCTCTCGTCGACAATGTACATGCATACAAGTCTAACCCTAGCACGTGTTGAGTCTTTAATAGTATTCAATATAGTAAACTGAGTGGTTTCCCACAAACAACCAACAAATTAGTTTTCGTCTCGTCTGCACTGTTTTCACAATGAGTTAGATCAGTTACTAATTCATATATACCTCTGCTCTCTGAAGGAATTGTTTAGCCCAACTCCTATACATCCACCATTAAAGAGTACGATTGCACTACCTTAGACTTGATACTCACTCACACATATACTAAAGAAATTGGTGATTATCAAAGATATTTTAACGTCACCAACTTACTATTATAAAATAATTTCACATAAATTATTTAATATCAATAGATAAATTTTTATCCATCTTCTTACTAATTCATCTCTACAATATATAATAAATATATAATAACAGTATATATTTATTAAACACAACATCACTTATCACATAGCTCACAATACCACATACATCATAACACACTTATATACTCTTGTTCGAACCCATCTCATGCTTTAAGAATTTTATTCACTAAATTCTAATTTTAATATTTTCTGAAAATTCAAGTTCTTACATCCTCTCCCCCTTATAAGGATTCCGTCCTTGGAATCACCGAAACCTCCTCTACTCGGTACTATTTCGAATATTACATATTCTTTTGAATAATTTTATCCATTCTCTTTTCGAAAGTTTCATTATAACTTGCTCACTTGCATTCTACCACATTCTCCTTTCTAAGGAACACTCTACTCACTATATTCATCACACAGAAGATTAGGAGTCTTCCACGATTTTTCAATAATCGGGAAGTAGTATGAATAACTCAGATTCCAATTTATGCTGAGGGGTCACACAAGACCGTGAACTAGTGCTTCAACATAATCCTTCACACTACACACCAGAGTGTTTTTCTATCACGAAGACTGAAAACACCCTCTACATGTACACTAGGTGGCCAGCCTATTGTACCACTACGTTGGGCCATAACGTAGTGTTTTGTAACGACTACATGCGTTACGCTCGGAACCATTGTCCCCAAAAACATGTCCCCTTATAGGGTTGTTCACCTAAGCTTTTCCACATCTGAATCCACACCAGAGCAATCTGGCTTGGCGTAAATAGTCAAGAACGCTTGAATTTCACAAATATTTTTCAACAGTCGTCTAGCCAAATCAAATAGCTTAGACTTTTATTAACAATTCGGATATAAATCGAAATAATTTGGCCAACTTAATTGACCTTCTTTATAACTTAAAAGAAAACCAAAATTCTTTTATGACGTCATGATACTGTACCAGATTAGTAGTACGTTGAGGATTCCGCCATTAGGTGACTTTGTCATATTACACTATACCATAGTGGACTGACGATCTTTCGATCACTACCAAAACTAGGTTCAACTGCATTGATGACTCCATCGTTTACCATTTCTACACCATATCAAATGATGCACATGGTTAGAAATACATTTTAAAAATTTTCAAATCATTTTTGGCTTAGCCGAAACAATTAGCATAGACATAAGAATAACGGTATCATTTTTAAACATCATTGGTTCAATCACATGATCCAAAGTTTTTCGAGAAAACAGAAATGCCAACATTAGCACGAAGTCAATAAATTTTGAAAATCTAGCAGAGCTAGAAGATTTAGAAAATCCATGTTTCTCCATCAACTTTACTCCATTGCTTCATTCTATCAATCTTTAGCACCATCAATGCTTACTATACCAAAATTTCTAACTTCATAACATATATATACCCGATATAGTTCATCAAACTTACAACACTTTGGAAATTTAGGACTTGCCATCATGATATGAGTTTAAGAACTTACCCTAGTCAGACCACAAGCGTCCATTTGCTGAGGGGTTTAAAAATATTTCATATAATTATGAATCACAAACGTACCATAAGTATGAGTTTTAAGAACTCGCTACTTAACCTTATATTCTCTAACTATAACCTATCTATTTGTTATACACATAAGAAAAGAATCACCTTCTTAACAGGAATATAGCAAATAGCGTGACACAAACATTTTAATGATTATCAGTGCCAGAACTAAGTGGTTTTTACACCAAGTACAATTCCCCGCCCATAAACAAGGAATCATACAACTCAGCTGCTGACATGGGTCCTCAATTAAAATCCCACCTAACTCAATCTCACACTTTTCTTGATACGAATTCTTCGTATCGCATCACAAACAACTCCTCATGAGTTCATATCATACCATTTCGCAGTACATTCACTTATAGGATCCAGCTATACACACTTAGTCATTACAGACTATTTATCACTTAATAGCTCAATCCGATCACGTTGTGATCATCAATTTACCTTAGGGTTCTTTCCCTATTATCAACAAAACTCCACTCGAGTTCATTCTTACCATCTTATCATTTTTATTACCAGAGTTAGGAAACTCCTGAATTCTCATTCTCTTAGATACTTCAAGATTCTTCTTTGAATCTTCACTTATATATATATATATATATATATATATATATATATATATATATATATTTTAATCTTTATCTTTCTCTCTCTCTCTCAGGTTATAGCCTAAGGTACACATACCTAAGTTTATAACCTACAGCTTTGATACCAACCTGTGACGCCCCCAAATCTGGGTCCCTTCGAACCTCGAATACGGTCCGCCACGATACTACTATCGTCAAACTATTTATTGATATCTTAACTCGAATCAATTACAAATCCCTGAATCAAATTATTCTATGATTCACTTTATTCAATTTCCGTATAAATCTTCTCGAATCGAATTTCTCTATGTATCACATAGTACAACTTAACATATATTACACATTATAAACTACTATCATGTACGTCTACTAGAACCTAAACATGGTTCAAAAGCATCTAGTTAAATAATAAATCAATCTCCTTCGATACTATTGGACTTTATCAATCAAGTAGTACGTAACCTTTACCGTGTATCCTTAACCTACAAAAGTGGTTATTTGCAAGGGTGAGCTCGACAGACCAACAATTATAACAGTTTTCATGCAGCACATAGCATATAATAGCATATTCAGTTTATGCATTCATAATCAATTAATATTCATTACGCATGTTACTTCACACATAATAGGCATAGAGATTTACCAACATAAGCATATCATCAAAGATCAACTTCCACATTTAATACATATCTCATATGCATTTCATATATATACATCAACTTTTGCATAGCATAATATAGATCAACTAATAGTTATCGAATTCATATAACAAATAAGAACTGAAAGACTTGCCTGATTCATAGTTAATCAACTACGACTTAACTTCTTATAGTTATCCGCACTTCGTGTATTCCTACACAGTTATATAATCATGGATTCACATCCATTAGTCATATATTTCATACAGTCTCAATGTAATAATAATGTTACATTGTTCTTTAACTAGGTTCGTAAAACCTACACTTCACTTTCTCATCATACCCTAAGTATGTATAGGTATACCTTAGCTACACACGATTCATATCAACATTCATAAATCTTAATCACACACTTGACTCGATATGTGTTCGACACATATTTTAAGTCTATAGATACACGATCTACATCGTTCTTACATTTTGCAAACTTTAATAAAATTAGCAAATTTGGGTTTTATATAACCATTGCATGCTCACATGTTTAAAACATCATTTATGTCAAGTATTATAGCTTTAGACATTCATTTCACATATGCTTTAAAGTTCAGATCAAGGTTAAAATGGTCGTGCATCATCGCCTGCAACATAACTGCTACTACATTTAGGCACAGGGATGGGCGCATTGCTGCCGCCCCTCGCCATCCAAATTGAGTATTTATTTTTTGGTTTCATCAGAGTCCTTAGCATGCATAACTGTTAACACATAACTAACCCACACGTTAAGAGGTCTTAGCACAAGTTGGGTGTCTCTTGTGTTTTACTTTAAGTTATTTTCACTAAGTAGGTTCATGTGCAAGGAATGAACTACCTTAACTATTTCATCGCCTATAACGCGTATGCTCGTATTTATTCAACTCAATAGTATAGTTCATCAGTTGAGAACTCGTTACAATTCATACTCGCACGACTTATACGGTGTCTAGCTAGATGAGCACACATGTAAACCATGTTTACACAAGCTTAGTTTCGCAAGGCATTCAAGTTCATTATTAAAAGTCATTCTAAACTAGGTGTAACTCTAAATCTCATTTCATAGCTAACTAATCCATGTATGTATGTTATTACATTTAGAACTTTAACTCCATAAGTTACTTTAAGTCCGTTCTCAAAGTTTCAAGTTTTCTTTAGAAAACATTTTCAACTAAGCTATTGTTAGTTGATAATAAGTAAAGCCAATTTAAATCACTTCTCATGCTTAGGTATACTCATATCTCAACAATAGGTATGTGTTAGAATACCATCACTTCAAAGACTCAAGGTTCGTAAATATTCGTTTTTTCTAAAACTTTAAGTTTGTTTTCAAAACACATATTAATTCGTGCTAAAGTATTCCCTTATGAGTAAGGTAATCTTATATGTCATGTCTAATATCTTTCATTTTTATGTTTTATCACTTAGAATAACATATTCCATCGTCGGGAGCACTATACTTTCGTATGTGCTCGCTCGACGCCCTCCGATCACTTCATATTACATAACAGTCACAAAGATGACTGTTTTTACCCTTCCTAACGACCTCAAATTTAAAACCTTAAAGAACAAAAGTTATAGGTCTATTCGTCCTTGTTCCGGATCATCTTGAATCACCTCAATCAGAGTTCGTATGAAAAATTTATGCCTAATTTACTATAGCAGTCGTCGAGCAAATCTACTCAAAGATCGAAGTCTTGCCAGCATTGCTTGCTCTAAATGGCCTTGGGGGAAGTGCAGCTACGCCCCAAGTCGCAGAACAGCCCCTCAAGCTCTGCTCTTCTTGATTTTCCAGACCTCTACCCCTTTTGATTTTCACAACATGAGTTATACTCATCCAAATCAGCCCATTTTCGATTCTATGGTTTCGTAACTCATAAAACTACAACATACCGAATACCCAACAATTAACATAAACATTAACTAAACCAAATATTAATCTAAAACTCATGCTCATACTCAGTTTTCAAGTTTTGAAAAGTTTAGTGAATTCATTCACTACAAATTCGTTTCTCAACCAATTCGGTTCGTTTAACTTCCGTTGTTTTCGTTTTAAACTATATTAACAACATCTAACAAAGAACTACAGATTCCAACAAGTTTTAGCCATTAATTTTTGGACTTAAAAGCAAGTATTTCATAATACTTTTCTAGTAATTGAAAAAAACTTAGGAAATCAAAAGCATAAGTTAGCATTATTACCTCTTGAATGCTCAGTTTGTTTAATTTCTCCCTTCTGAGATTGCTAGACTCCTCTTTGAACCACAACTTCTCAGACCCAATTTCTCAAGGTTTCACAGACAAAACTCAGCAACGTAAGAATGAAGAATGTAGTTTCTTTATATAGAGAAATGATGGACTGGATTTTGGATTTACACTGAAGTTGAAATCCATGGTGTAGAAGGAGAAAACATTGGTTAATTAAGAGTTGTTTAACTACCACTTCTCAGCCATCTCCATAGCAATGATCACCTATGTTTGAGGTTTACTGTACACTTCTTGAAGGATACGCAATTGGAGTTTGAGCACGTTTTTGTTCAACTGATAAATCTTATTTCTCAGCCAAAGGATTAACCAGTTACTTTGCTTCACAAAAATGAATTTTAATGTATAATTGTTACCATATTAGGAAATTTAGGGATAAACTTTATACTCACATCAAATAATCCATGTACATTAAATAAAATATCGCAGTCGGGTATTATTATCCGAGTAGTTCCAAAATTATTTCTACAACTCACATAATCATATTATACCTTATTTAACATTAATGTTTATTTAAAACATTGATTTCCTTTCTCAGTTTCTAGAATACACAGATATTTAATCATTTATGTTTTAAAGTTACATATGACTTCACTGTACCACTTGGTACCCTATATCATTCGTCCCAATTAAATGTCACACTTCACGTATTCTTAGGCCATAGATATTTTATATCACTACTACCCACATTTTTCATATTACACATAGTAATACTGTTTAATAATAATGTCCACATTAATATTTTAATTGGGCTAAGTTTATTTCAATTGGGTATTCCCAACCCATAATCACATTTTAATATCACAACAATTAATTACTATTAATCATTTATTATCTTATAATAATTAGTATATACAACACTAATTAATATAATTCCTTCATTTCATTTCTTCAATAAATTGTTCCAAAACAATTTTCTTTAGCCACCACATACAATATCACCTTTATGTATCAATCTCTAACCAATAATTACTTATGACTATATTGGTTCTTTTAATCATTTACCTTTCAAATATCAACCCTTTTTATATATTATAATACTATGTAATATATTAAAATATCAAATATTAATTAACATATTCATTTTGTTTTCTTCATGTAAAGCACACATATTAATTCACCATTTTACTTAAGTGAATTACTCCTTTAGTTCAATTTACTATCACGCCACTACCACACAATGCCTTAATACTCAAATTATATTATTCCATAATATAATTTTAGTTAACCAATATTTATTCTTGTTTAGTTATTTTTCATTACTAACTCTCATTAAATTCATGTTTTGCTATCCTACTACATTCATGGACAACTTAGTCACCCTATATGACCCTTATAAGAGTTATTAATATCCATTTCTTGGAATCAAATGTTCATAACTTACTCAGAATTTTCTATAGACCTAAGACAAACTTTTCACGATCATAAGCTTAGAAATGGCGGCAATTGCTACCATACCAAGTTCATAAATGCATAAGTTCTGCTTGAAATGTAACCTTTAGCTTCAATTAATGAATACTTCATGCTTTTAAATTACTAACTTGCTATACCAGTTAACTAACATCTACCACAACATTCTTCAATGATTTAGAGGTTAACTCCAAATTCAAACTTTATTTCCCTTAATAGTTAGTTAACTATAAAGACCTCATACATATATATATACATACATATATTTATATATATATATATGTATCTATTTCTTTCCACAATTCAAGATATATGTAACACATACATACATTCCTTTAATCTTCACTTCTCTCATCGACAACGTACACGCATACAAGTCTAACCCTAGCACGCGTTGAGTCTTTAATAGTATTCAATATAGTAAATTGAGTGGTTTCCCACAAACAACCAACAAATTAGTTTTCGTCTCGTCTACACTGTTTTCACAGTGAGTTAGATTGGTTACTAATTCGTATATACTTCCGCTCTCTAAATGAATTGTTTAGCCCAGCTCTTATACATCCAGCATTATAGAGTACGATTTCACTACCTTAGACTTGATACTCACTCACACATATACTCAAGAAATTGGTGATTATCAAAGATATTTTAACGTTACCAACTTACTATTATAAAATAATTTCACATAAATTATTTAGTATCAATAGATAAATTTGTATCCATCTTCTTACTAATTCATCTCTACAATATATAATTAATATATAATGGCGGTATATATTTATTAAACACAACATCACTTATCACATAGCTCACAATACCACCACACGTCAGAATCGTAATGCCTTTGAGAAAAAATCGATTTTTTATGACAATTAAATTTCATTTGATTATGTGAATTAAATGAATTTAATTGATTTATTTTGTGAGTAAGCTATGTTAAAGTCGTTCTATGACCTAGAATGTGCTAATGTGGTTAGTAATCTGGCTATGTGCTAGAATTAATTGTTTAGAATTTCCAAGATGAAAATAAATGTTTTCCGAAAAATTTCCGTAAAAACACTATTCATCTATTTCTATTCGGGGAGTTATTTTGAAATTCTGAGAAATGCGTAATGATATAATATTGAGATAAGATGAAATATCTGATAATATTTCATTTATGGCAAACGGAGTTTTCACCTGCGAACTTAAAACCTAAGGGTTGAGTATATTGATTTCCGAGAAGGAAATGAAATGCGTAGAAGAATTTCGTTATAGTTAAAGTGAGGGTTATACAAATATGGTACTAATTAGTATCTATGTGTAATGTGATGAGTAAATACGAAGTACAATATGATTATCGTACGAGTATTATACGGAGAGAATACGTGAATTGTACGTATAGGATACGATTCGTATTATAGAATTAAGTTAAGACTTAATGTTAATTCATTTGGGTTGAATTATGTTTAGTCCAATCAATTGAATGAGCAAACCCAAGGGATTAGTTGGTTAAGCCCAATTCAAGGCCCAATATTAGATTGGTTAAGCCCAATGTAAGAAAATCGAACCGTGGATCGAACCGGTGGGTCACCGAATGGGTAAAACCATGGGGCAACCCATGGGGATAACCCATGGGCAAGGGTGGGCCGGCCCTTGGTGTGCAAGGCAAGATTGATGCTTGGTCATCAAGCATTTTACTTGGTGACCAAGTGTGAATAGTAAGGAGGTGGGTTGTTTATTGTCTAGATTGCCCTCCATTTCATTTTCTATAAATAGAAAGCCAAGGTAGGTCATTTGGGAGATTTTTAATTGCCCAACCTAGATTATTAGAGAGAGAAAGAGAGCTAGACTCATCAAATCATACACTTTGGAAGCTTTGACTTAGAGTTTTCCAAGAGATTTCATAAGAGTTCTTGAGGTAATACACCTTGTTTCTCATTTTCATCTCTTTTGATTTTCTTTTATGATGGAGAATCATAAATAGGTTGTATGTGTCTTGTATAGTGGATTAAAGATGACTTAGTATAGTTTCAATCTCTATAAGTCATGAGATCATAAGAATCATGAGGTTCGATATAGTTTTAAATCATGAAAATATTGATTGTTGAGATCGATTGTTGATAAACAATTGAACTCCATCAATACGTTAATATATGCATCTTGCTTGGTTAGGATGAAGATTTGAAATCCATGGAGTATTCCATGTGATTTGGCCTAGAGAACGTTAGTAACGAAGTTATGACGAATTTCACGGAAATAGACGTTAAACGTCGAAAATATTGAAATTCTGGATTTGAGGTCGAAAGTTGCCGTGAGACTTGAAAATGTTTTTTTTCAATTTCAACATGTGAGATTGGGTATTTAAGAGTTGTGGGTTCGAGAATCGTCGGATTCCAACTTAAAATGAAGAAAACGAGCATTAAACGCTCATAAACGCTTACGAACGCTTAGAAAATGAACTCAGTAGTGAATTTTGAGTTAACGAATTTGAAAGTGTTAAATTCTTATATGAACACGTAGAGTATATCATTTATGATGTGTAGGCTTTTGAACAGACCAAATCGGACCTATAACGAAGAAGTTATGGCTCCAGGAATCTCACTAAAAATTTTATCTGTTGAAAAATTACAGTCTTTGAGGTCTCCGCGCAATGACGCCAGACATAGAAAGAAAAAATGTCGCTACCGTAGCCGCCAAGCACGAAGTAGTTGCATCTTTCGCTAAATGGCGCCACAGTGCCACTGTTAGAGTAAAGTATCACGTCGCAGCGCCAGTCCTGAACTAGTGGGTCACGCTGAGGTGCGGGTACAGGGTGTTTGATAGATGACTTATGTGACGCCCCCAAAATTAGGTATACGTCACCCCTCTTGGGTCGCCACTTACATGGTACATAAATTCAAATGCAACTTACTAACCTAACTGTCGCGGTATAATACGACATAAATCGTGAGTTTGAATACAAATATTGTCTACTAGATATTATACAAACTCAAAAGGAGTCCTCATTACAACTATTATCACACTATTTCACGTAATAGTGAGGACTACTAATGCTATCCTCTCGACCATTACTTCGCTCCCCGACTCGTCTCAAATGTATGTTCTCATTTCTCAAGAGAACAAAGAAAAAGAAAGGGTGAGCTCAACTAGCCCAAAGAAGAAATATTATGACTAAGATAATGCGTAATAAATTATCATTAGCCTTCAACAAGTTGTTAAACCGATAAAATACAATAGACAACCAGCTTTAATCAAGCTGGAATAAGCAATCCATTAAAAGAGTCAAGTAGAGAATAAAGTCTACTATCTTTTAGGTTTTAAAAGGTTTTCATCAATTTTTATCGCTGAGACTCAGCTTAATAAATAAACCACCACATCTAATCATTCCTGTATTACCGGTCAAAGGATTTTCATCAAATTATCAATGGTCATGACTATAATTGAATCACCCCCGGTCATAATCATACCAAAAACTATCCTTCACCGCATTACAGCCACCGAGGACTTTTATCACATCATTTATAACAAGCTATGATTATACCGAATGATCCTCGGTCATAATCATACTAAGTTCATCTATGCACGTAAGCCAAAGATAACATAATATAACACGAGGATGATGACAATGACATAATAATTCAATAAAACAAGTTCAAGAATTATTTAATCCATGAATTATTAACGTCCAAATTGTCAACATGATACTTGTTTTCGTGAGTAAAATTCAAGAATGATCGTAAGAATATTTCCATGAAAAGATATCTTTGATGAAACGCAAATATCAAGGATATTCTACTAATTTCATGGAGTATAGAAGTCAAAGTTTTAACCAACCGGGTATAATAAAGAATGGAATAACAAAAGAAATCACCACGCATGCGGTATTGCATGTATGTGGTTATTCCAACGTAATAATAATAACGGAACCAAAGTCGTGAAATTCACACCGACGGGATGTTCCAATGTAATAATAAAGATGGAACCGCATCCGTGTAAAACACATGATAGGATATTCCAACGAGAATGATAAAGATTTTAACCAGTCCGGTAAAACACATGCATGTGATGTTCCAACAGAATAATAAAGATTTTAACCAGTCCTGTAAAACACACGATGTGATGTTCCAATGTAATAATAGAAGAATGTCACCAAGTATAGGTAAACACATGATACAAAAGTTATTCCAATGTAATAAATAAGAATGGAATAACATAAGGATTTCACCAAGTATAGGGTATGCCGCATATACAGTTATGTATAGGTATACCACTTTTACAAAAGTTATTCCAATGTAATAATAATGAATGGAATAATGTGTTCTCTTCAAGAAGAAAGAATAACACACCCTTACCGTAAAAAGAACCTAATATAGAAGTAATGAAGTAGCAGAATACTCTTCTTCTTTAATAATTTTCTCTATAGCTTCTCTATATAATTCTCTCTCTAGAGTTTCAATGAATTTGTTAAGAAAAAAATAATGAAGGAATGAGCTTCTATTTATAGGAAAATGAAATGCATAAGAATTCAATCCATGAACTATTCCCGTATTGATTTACTTTAATCTAACGGTCCATATTTAAAGAAAAATCTTTTAAATAAAATATAATATATTCTATTTATATAAAAATATTTTACTATGCAAACACTATGCAATACTATGCAAAACACTATGCAAAACACTATGCAACACTATAATAATTCATATTATTAATTGACAATAATGGAATCAAACTGAGTGACTTCTCACATAAGCATCAATAATCAATACCGTAAAGCTACTATGCAACTACACGACATCGCATTTCTTTTACTAATGAGTAGTTCAACAAAGATCAACGGTAAAACTTCCGCCGTTATTTCAATAAAATATTTTTGTCGTTTTCTCAATCCGACAATAATTCTGTTGTGGGGTCCACCAATGATTGAGCCGTTGTACGAATATTCCCTGCTAAACCGAATATTCCGCGACCAATCGAATATAATATAACCACTTGCATACTTTGAAAAATTTATAAATACTACCCACAACTATAATATTATCTCAAATTCACACCATAATATTAAAAATTATTTCGACAAAATTTAAATCTTTATTGATAAAATCTGGGGTCTCACAACTTAGGTTTTGAACTTCAATTGTTCAGAGACCTATAAGAGAAATGTTTGTACACTTCATAAGTGTATTAAAGCTATTCCTATACTACCTGTACTAAGGTATATGGTATTGAAACTTAGGAATTTGATGTATGTTAGTAAGTTATGAACAAAGAACGCAAAGTGTTGTCAATGAAACCTAATTGGTGAACAACGTTGG
The DNA here is from genome assembly GCA_020205615.1 of Panax quinquefolius. Taxonomy (NCBI): domain Eukaryota; kingdom Viridiplantae; phylum Streptophyta; class Magnoliopsida; order Apiales; family Araliaceae; genus Panax; species Panax quinquefolius. Next base: position 91,474,658 of record CM035154.1, read on the forward strand.
TACTTTATCAACGATGTTCGAGTCCGATTAATAATGTCAGTTGGTTAATAAGCTGGGATGAAGGGTAGTAAGTCAAGTTGAATTTATTATTAATATTAAGTTAACTAAGACTTAGAAGAGAAAAAATTTGGTATGAACAATGTGAATAATTGTTTGATAGCTAATTACAATGTGCTATGTAAATATATCATGTAGATTCTATAAAGGCCGTGGTCAGTCGATTAAGTTATTTGAAGACGCTGAAAGGCAAGTTTTCTTAACGCTTGTCTAACTTCCAAGTTAGCCAAGTTTTATGTGATTCGTTGAACTGAAATGCACGACTGGTTTTAAAGAAAGGGTCAATGCCAAATTTAACTTGGCTAGACTACTTGTAGTATATAGATTGATTGATATTCATATCTTTCTATATAGGAATGTTAACACTATCCTATGCCAAGTAATTGGTATAGATGTGAAGGTAAGGTTTGTCTATGAACAAGCAAAAGTAGTTTTCATCGATTATTCGATGGGCACGCGAGTTTGCCAAATGTTTAACCTAAATACGTTTAACGAATGAGTGTTGATCAACATAGAGTACTATAGATTGATCACCTATAAGTGCTCGTAAGTAATGCAGAAGTACAGCCTTAGTGCTGTGATATCCTTTTCAAATATAAAAACAGAAAGCTATTGTTCATGGTCTATCAACCGTTTCAGAATTCCTAATCTACTCTATACTTTGGGAATTTGATGTTATGAAATGTTAAAGTATTATTTTTTCATAATACTTCATAACTATTTGTTCAGTTATGTAGGAATTGTCATATAATTCACGAATGTGGTATTACTGTTATCCTTTGTTAAAACTTGCTGAGCTTGTTATGCTCACTTCTTGCGTGAATTATATGATTGCAGTTAAGGATGAACGTCTTGAGAATGCTAAGAGAGATAAGGGCAAGGCTAAGATGGATACTTAACCATCGTGTAATAGACTAGTATGTTTGTATGTATTATACATTATGAACAATGAACGATGTAATCGGTTTATGAACATGGGAAGGATTATACTTTGATTATAATAATAAGATAGTAATTACATTCATTTTGTTGTATATTAATGGAATGATTGTATGGTTATGAGTACAATGTAGCACCATATGTCGGGTTCGAAGATACCCGAATTCGGGGGCGTCACAGGTTGGTATCAAAGCCTTAGGTTATAAAACATAAAGGGGGAAGAACCTTAGGCTAATAACCTCGTAAGGAAGGTAAAGTCCGAAGAATGAAATTCAAGTATATGGAATTATTAATGTATTGAGATAACTCAGTATCGAAAGAATTAAAAGATGAAAATTAATCTTAAATAAACTAAATGTGATTTGTGCTTATACTATTGTGTATTATGTACTAATCAACTTGTTATGTGCTATTGTAGATGTCGATCGATAGCATGATGTATAGAGACATTCACGTTGTGAGTGAAGAGTCAGTGAACCAAGTGGAGGTAGTACCTATGCCAGTGGCGGAGGTACCATTAGTGGTTCTAGAAGACTCAAATATTGAGGAATATATCTCTGAGGAACAATACTCCGAGGAGACGATGGGGTTAGCATCATATCTTAATGAGATGCTTGATGTGGAGGAGGAAATGGAGGTAACATCGATTAACACGGTGGTGCCTACTCAGGAGCCAACACCTCCGGCTGCAATGAGATCATTGTATCTGGCTGTGTTGGATAGAAATGTGCATCTGCGCACTGTGATTGAGACACAAAATGAGGAGATAACCACCCTATATGAGGCGAAGGAATCTGTAGAGGCGGATTTTGAGTCGGAGCACGATGAGAAAGTGCTTATGACAAATAAGGCATGTGACTATAAGGAAGAGGCCTTAGAACTTCGAAAGAAACTGGTTGAGAAAGACCAGAAAATAGCTAAGATGTCATACATCCATGAATGTGCCCATGAGGATTTCAAGCTGGAAATTACTTGTTATTCCATTGAGTCCGGGCAGACTCGACATACCATTAGTCGAGAAATTGTGTCGATACTGGCAAACCAGAAATATGAGAATGTCGTTCGACAGTGTTAGTAGATTGTTAGATCTTTTTGTAAAGAAGTAGTGACGTAAAGCCTCTTTTGTATAAGTAAAGGGTAGTCTTTTTGTAAATCCCAATTTTTGTAGAAGGCAATCGCGGGATAGTATGTAATAGCTTTTGGCTAAGGGAACATGATGTAAATAGTTTTGACTATGAAAGCATATTAATATAATGACGTTTTTATTTAATGTGCTTGTTGTGGTATGAGTTGTTATTTGAAAATGATAACCAAGTAGTTAAATAAATAATAACAAAACTTTATTTATTTAATCAGAATTATGCCGCCTAGAAGGAGACAACGTAACCAAGAGGCCGAGTCTCATAATGAGAATTCGGGGGGTCCTAATGACCCTATGCAAGAGTTCGTTAATTTATTAACGGCTACATTTAACCAAGTTGGGGGTTGGATTCCTGTAGCTCCTGGGGTAGTAAGAACAACTACCTTTAAGGAATTTAAGAGTGTGGGTCCTCCTCAGTTTCGAGGAACGACGGACCCACTAGAAGCCCAGACATGGGTAAAAGAGATTGAAAAGGTGTTTGTGATAACAAACGTAGGTGAGGCGTAGAAGACTTCTTTTACGACTTACATGATGAAGGGGGAAGCCAACTACTGGTAGGAGGCTCACCAGGGTGGGGCTAGAACCGAAGTTGTTACGTGGGAACAGTTTAAGAAGGTCTTCTTCGAGAACTATTTCCCTACTAGCATGCAGGGTAGGATGGAGATTAAGTTCCTAGAACTTACGCAGGGGGATATGACAGTTCCCCAGTATGCCGCCAAATTCAATGAATTGGCGAGGTTTGCTCCACACCAGGTGGATACCGAAGAGAGAAAGGCGCGTAGGTTTGAGTAGGGCTTGAAACCCTGGCTCTATAGTAGAATATCAATTTTTTAGAGTGCTTCTTACGGGACCATTCTGGAAAAGGCGATAATAGCAGAAGGTGGTGGTGAGGCATTGTCTCAGTACCACAAAGAGCGAAAGAACAAGAGTAAGATAGAGGGAGTGAATAAGGCTGAAGTTGCCAGCGGAAGCGGTAACTTACCTAAGAGGAAGAGTTTTAACCCTGGGAATACTGGGGTAAAGCAGGGAGATCCTAAACGAAGGACGGAAGCATATAAGACATGCGGAAAGACTCATATGGGAGTCTACTTAATGGGAAAATTAGTCTGCTATAATTGTGGGCAGGAGGGGCATTTGTCACCCAACTGTCCTAACCCTAAGAAGAATCAGTGGTGTTTTGTCTGTGGGTCATTGGACCACATGGCAAGAAATTGCCCTAAGAAGGGTTTAGAGGGAAATAAGGGTTCTGGTCGTGGTAAGTTAGCCATTACTGGACCAACACCATCAGTGGGTAGACCCTCACCAGACGCTTAATACGACCGCCCAAGATGCGGTTGCATCAAGGGATGTGGTAGCAGTATCATTCCGGCCAATAAGAAAAATGCTTATGTGCTATTCGACTCAAAAGTCTACTTGTTCTTTTATATAGCATGTGAATTTGCTAAGCGATTAGGTTTAATTCTAAAAGTTACCAATACCTTTAGACGTTAAGGTAGCCAACGAAGAGATAATTCCCATCAACATATTCATAAGGATTGTTGCGTAGATATTAGAGGGAATAAGTTATCGGTAGATTTGGTACCGATAAGGTTAAAAGAATTCGGCGTAATTCTTGGTCTGGATTGGTTGGTTAACCATAAGGTGATAATAGATTGCCATTGGAAAAGTGTAAACCCTTGGCTCTCTAAGAAAACCAAGGTGGTGTTCTTCGATAGTAAATCACTGAGACGCTCTTGTTGTCTGTCGATGACACAAGCTAGGAAGATGTTGAGAAAAGGGTGTGTAGGTTATTTGTGTCATGTTGTGGATACCCAAAGAGTGGGAACATCCTTGGACCAGATACCTATAGTTCAAGAGTTTGTGGATGTATTTTTGGAGGAGTTACCGGGCATTCCACCGGACAGGGAGATTGAGTTTGTAATTAATCATTCTAATGGAATGGCACTAGGTTTCAAGGCACCATATCGAATGGCGCCAATTTGAGATGAAGGAGTTAATGGTTCAGTTGTAAGAACTATTAGATAGAAAGTACATTCAACCGAGTGTGTCTCCTTTGGGAGCACCAGTGCTGTTTGTCAAGAAGAAGGATGGGTCGTTAAGACTTTGTATCAACTATCAAGAGTTAAACAAGTTAACGATTAAGAATAAATACCGCTTTGCCCGTGATCGATGATCTATTTGATCGATTGAAAGGGCAAAAGTATTTTCTAAGATAGATTTAAGCATGGTATCATCCGCTAAAGGTGAGGAAGGAGGATGTACCTAAGACGCGAAGCGTTCGTAACTCATTATGGTCATTACGAAGTTTACGTAATATCGTTTGTGTTTACTAATGCGCCACCATTTATGGATATGGAAACAGAGTGTTCAAACAATATTTGGACAAGTTCGTCAGAAGTGTTCATTGATGATATTCTAGTCTATTCAAAGATGTCAAGATCATGCTTTGATATTTAAGGATAGTGTTAAAACACTAAGAAAGGAAAGGTTAGATGCGAAATTCACAAAGTGTGAATTTTGGCTTGAGCGAAAGTGCGCTTCTAGGACATGTTATTGATAAAGATGGCATTTCCGTAGATCCAGCAAAAGTAGAAGCAGTTAATGAGTGGAAGCAACCGAAAACGCCAACCGAGGGTCGGAGTTTTCTGGGGTTAGCAGGATACTATAGAAGGTTCATTCCGGACTTTTCTAAAATAGCTACTCCGTTGACAAATCTGACAAGAAAGTCGGTGAAATATGCGTGGAATGAAAAATGTGAGAACAGTTTTCAAGAGTTGAAGAAGAGGTTAAGTGAGGCACCTGTATTGTCCTTACCAGATGATACAGGGAATTTTGTAGTGTATAGCGATGCTTCGCATAAAAGGATCGGGTCAAGGTGCTTTCATGCAAAGATGGCAAAGTCATCACAGATGCGCGTATGACAATCAAGGATTATGAGAAGGTTTATCCTACTCACGATCCGAATTGGCAAATATAGTTTTTGCCTTGAAGATATGGAGGCATTATCTATATGGTGAGAAGTGTGAGATATACACGGACCACAAAAGTCCGAAATATATCTTCACACGTATGAGTTGAATATGAGGCGTAGAAGGGTGGTTAGAGTGATAAAAGATTATGACCGTGATATTTTATATCATCCGGGAAAGGCAAATGTAGTAGCCGATGCGCTAAGAAGGAAGGGTAGAGAGAAACTATCAATGTTAACAACTCAGAATGAGTTGGTAACCGCGATGGAAAGAATGGAGCTAGAAGTTAAGTTAACGGAGGAAGCAGTGGAAATGTTATTTTCCATGGAAACCCAACCGACCATAGCGAAACGGGTTAGGGGAGTACAATTGAGTAACGAGGAATGCAGGCAGATAAAGAAGTGGATAGAAGATGAAGAGAAGACTAGGTATGACCTCGATAAGGAGGGAGTACTGCATTTTGAAGGAAGAATTTGGGTTTCGAATGATTCTGAATTAAAGGAAGAAATAATGATGGAGGCTCATAGTTCGAGGTACTCGATACATCCCGGTAGTACGAAGATGTATCAAGACCTTCGTTAGAACTTTTGGTGGCCGAATATGAAAAGGGAAATAGCAGAATATGTTAGTAGGTGTTTAATTTGTCAAAAGGTTAAGGCTGAACACCAACGACCGAGCGGGTTGTTGCAACCGTTAGAAATTTTAGAGTGGAAATGGGAGCATATCACAATGGACTTTATGGTGGGACTTCCAATAACAAGAAAAGGATACGATGCTATTTGGGTGAGAGTGGATCGATTGACGAAATCGGCTCATTTTCTACCAATAAGAGTTAGGTATAACCTAGATCAGTTAGCTAAGCTGTATGTCAAGGAAATTATTTCTAGACATGGAATACCTGTTTCGATTGTGTCAGATCATGATCCATGATTCACATCGAACTTTTGGAGGAGTTTGCAAGAGCAAATGGGAACTCAGTTAAGATTGAGTACGGCGTATCATCCTCAGACGGATGGTCAGAGTGAACAAACAATTCAAACACTTGAAGATATGTTAAGATCTTGCGTTATGGATTTCAAATGGAGTTGGGATGAGTATCTACCGTTGGTGGAATTTTCGTACAACAATAGTTTTCACGCTAGTATAGGCATGTCGCCTTACAAAGCGTTGTATGGAAGAAAGTGTCGAACTCTATTGTGTTGGGATGAGGTGGGTGAACATCGGATGTTGGGACCTGAGATGGTACAGCAAACGGTGAACATGGTGAAGTTAATACGTGCTCGATTAGTTGCTGCTCAAGATAGGCAGAAGAAGTATGCGGATCCTCACAGAGAAAAGAGAGAATTTGATGTAGGATCTTTTATATTTCTAAAAGTATTGCCTTGGAAGGGGAAGATAAGTTTTGGGAAGAAAGGGAAGTTAAGTCCATGGTTTGTAGGACCTTTTGAGATTTTAAGAAGGGTAGAAGAGGTGGCTTATGAAGTAGCCTTACCTCCAAAAATGGAACGCATTCATAATTTGTTTCATGTGTCCGTGTTGCGTCCTTATAAACCGGACTATAAACACGTAATAGAGTATGAATCTATTTAGATAGAGAAAGATTTATCATATGAGGAACTTCCAATTCAAATTATTATTAGGAAGGAACAAGTATTAAGAAATAAGATCATACCTTCAGTAAAGGTCTTATGGAGAAACCACAATGCTTACGAAACAACATGGGAGCTCGAGAGTAAAATGAAGGAATATTTTCCTCATTTGTTCATGTAATTATAAGCTAAGATTCTGGGGACAGAATCCTTATAAAGGGGAGAGAATGTAACGCCCGAGAAAAATCGGATTTTTATGACAATTAAATTTTTATTTGATTATGTGAATTAAATGAATTTAATTGATTTATTATGTGAATAAGCTATGTGAAGGTCATTCTATGACCTAGAATGTGCTAATGTGGTTAGTAATCTGGCTATGTGCTAATTAATTGTTTAGAATTTCCAAGACAAAAATAAATTTTTTCCAAGAAATTTCCGTAAAAACACTATTCATCCGTTTCTGTTCGGGGAATAATTTTGAAATTCTGAGAAACGCGTAATGATAGAATATCGAGAGAAGTTGAAATATCTGATAATATTTCATTTATGGCAAACGGAGTTTTCACCTGCGGACTTAAACTCTAAGGGTTTAGTATATTGATTTCCGAGAAGGAAATGAAATGCGTAGAAGAATTTCGTTATAGTTAAAGCGAGGGTTATACAAATATGGTATTAATTAGTATCTATGTGTAATGTGATGAGTAAATACGAAGTACAATACGATTATCGTACGAGTATTATACGGAGAGAATACATGAATTGTACGTATAGGATACGATTCGTATTATAGAATTAAGTTAAGACTTAATGTTAATTCATTTGGGTTGAATTATGTTTAGTCCAATCAATTAAATGAGCAAGCCCAAGGGATTAGTTGGTTAAGCCCAATTCAAGGCCCAATATTAGATTGGTTAAGCCCAATGCAAGAAAATTGAACCGTGGATCGAACCGGTGGGTCACCGAATGGGTAAAACCATGGGGCAACCCATGGGGATAACCCATGGGCAAGGGTGGGCCGGCCCTTGGTGTGCAAGGCAAGATTGATGCTTGGTCATCAAGCATTTTACTTGGTGACCAAGTGTGAATAGTAAGGAGGTGGGTTGTTTATTGCCTAGATTGCCCTTCATTTCATTTTCTATAAATAGAAAGCCAAGGTTGGTCATTTGGGAGTTTTTCAATTGCCCAACCTAGATTATTAGAGAGAGAAAGAGAGCTAGACTCATCAAATCATACACTTTGGAAGCTTTGACTTAGAGTTTTCCAAGAGATTTCATAAGAGTTCTTGAGGTAATATACCTTGTTTCTCATTTTCATCTCTTTTGATTTTCTTTTATGATGGAGAATCATAAATAGGTTGTATGTGTCTTGTATAGTGGATTAAAGATGACTTATTATAGTTTCAATCTCTATAAGTCATGAGATCATAAGAATCATGAGGTTCGATATAGTTTTAAATCATGAAAATATTGATTGTTGAGATCGATTGTTGATAAACAATTGAACTCCATCAATACGTTAATATATGCATCTTGCTTGGTTAGGATGTAGATTTGAAATCCATAGAGTATTCCATGTGATTTGGCCTAGAGAACGTTAGTAACGAAGTTTTGACGAATTTCACGGAAATAGACGTTAAACGTCGAAAATATTGAAATTCTAGATTTGAGGTCGAAAGTTGCTGTGAAACTTGAAAATGTTGTTTTTCAATTCAACATGTGAGATAGGGTATTTAAGAGTTGTGGGTTCGAGAATCGTCGAATTCCAACTTAAAATGAAGAAAACGAGCATTGAACGCTCATAAACGCTTACGAACGCTTAGAAAATGAACTCGGTAGTGAATTTTGAGTTAACGAATTTGAAAGTGTTAAAATCTTATATGAACGCGTAGAGTATATCATTTATGATGTGTAGGCTTTTGAACAGACCAAATCGGACCTATAACGAAGAAGTTATGGCTCCAAGAATCTCACTAAAAATTTTATCTGTTGAAAATTTCAGTGCTTTAGGTTCTCAGCCGCCACGCCGTATTACATAGTCGTAACGCAGCAGTAAGGTTGCATCTTGCTAAATGAAAGCCGCAGCCACCATTATTAGAGTAAAGTCTCGTCGTCGCAATAGCCGAGACCAAGACTTAACTCTTTGGAAGCCGCAGCCTTGATCTTGAACTAGTGGAGTCATGCCGCCATGCAATGGAATGCAGGTGTTTGATAGATGACTTAGGTTTGGAACTTCAATTGTTCAGAGACCTATAAGAGAAATGTTTGTACACTTCATAAGTTTATTAAAGCTATTCCTATACTACCTGTACTAAGGTATATGGTATTGAAACTTAGGAATTTGTTGTATGTTAGTAAGTTATGAACAAAGAACGCAAAGTGTTGTCAATGAAACCTAATTGGTGAACAACGTTGGTACTTTATCAACGATGTTCGAGTCCGATTAATAACGTCAGTTGGTTAATAAGCCGGGATGAAGGGTAGTAAGTCGAGTTGACTTTATTATTAATATTAAGTTAAGTAAGACTTAGAAGAGAAAGAAGTTAGTAGGAACAATGTGAATAATTGTTTGATAGCTAATTATAATGTGCTATGTGAATATATCATGTAGATTCTGTAAAGGCTAGGGTCAGTCGATTAAGTTATTTGAAGTCACTGAAAGGCAAGCTTTCTTAACGCTTGTCTAACTTCTAAGTTAGCCAAGTTTTATGTGATTCGTTGAACTGAATTTCACGGCTGGTTTTAAAGAAAGGGTCAATGCCAGATTTAACTCGGCTAGACTACTCGTAGTATATAGATTGATTGATATTCATATCTTTCTATATAGAAATGTTAACTCTATCCTATGCCAAGTAATTGGTACGGATGTGAAGGTAAGGCTTGTCTATGAACAAACAAAAGTATTTTTCATCGATTATTCGATGGACACGCGAGTTTGCCAAATGTTAAACGTAAATACGTTTAACGAATGAGTGTTGATCAACATAGAGTACTATAGGTTGATCACCTAGAAGTGCTCGTAAGTAATGCGGATGTACAGCCTTAGTGCTGTGATATCCTTTTCAAGTATGAAAATAGAAAGCTATTGTTCATGGTCTATCGACCGGTTCAGAATTCCTAATCTACTCTATACTTTTGGAATTTGATGTTATGAAATGTTAAAGTATTATTGTTTCATAATACTTCATAACTATTTGTTCAGTTATGTAGGAATTGTCATATAATTCACGAATGTGGTATTACTGTTATCCTTTGTTAAAACTTGCTGAGCTTGTTATGCTCACTTCTTGTGTGAATTATATGATTGCAGTTAAGGATGAACGTCTTGAGAATGCTAAGAGAGATAAGTGCAAGGCTAAAATGGATACTTAACCATCGTGTAATAGACTAGTATGTTTGTATGAATTATACATTATGAACAATGAACGATGTAATCGGTTTATGAACCTGGGAAGGATTATACTTTGATTATAATAATAAGATAGTAATTACATTCATTTTGTTGTATTTCAATGGAATGATTGTATGGTTATGAGTACAGTGTTGCACCATATGTCAGGTTGAAAGATACCCGAATTTGGGGGCATCACAGTAACACACTTATATACTCTTGTTCGAACCCATCTCATGCTTTAAGAATTTTATTCACTAAATTCTTATTTTAATATTTTCTAAAAATTCGGGTTCTTACAATCTACATACAATGTCCACAAACTCTAATTTTGCTGAAGTACTTCAACCGCTCGGTCAGACATTTCAACTTCTTCCAAACTGTCGTCAGCTTCAGAAATTGAACATTCATTTATGAAATCAGCCAAAGCTTACCCCTTAATAGCTGTCCGAGGATGATACTCTATGAAAAATTGAGACAACACCATAGTCCATGCAGTAAGTCTCCTTGAGACTTCAAGTTTTCCCAACACCTCCTTCAATGGCTGATCCGTATATATTATTATCAAGCGACCTTGGAAATATTGCCGAAGTTTCTGACTAGTTGTTATCAAGGCAAAGGAAAATTTCTCAAGGTTTGGATACATCATCTCAGCATCTCACAGAACATGGCTCACATAATAGACTGTGTGACGCCCCCAAAATTAGGTATACATCACCCATCTTGGGTAGTCAGATACATGGTACAGAATTTAAATACAACTTACTAATATAACTGTTGTGTACAATACGACATAAACTGTGAGTTTGAATACAAATATTGTCTACTAGATATTATACAAACTCAAAAGGAGTCCTCATTACAATTATTATCACACTATTTCACGTAATAGTGAGGACTACTAATGCTATCCTCCGACCATTACTCCGCTCCCCGACTCGTCCCCAGCTATATTCTCATTTCACGAAGAGAATAAAGAAAGAAAGGGTGAGCTCAACTAGCTCAAGAAGAAATATTATGACTAAGATAATGCGTAATAAATTATCATTAGCCTCACAACAAAGTGTTAAACCGATAAAATATAATGAACATCAAGTTTAACTACAATGAACCAAAGAATCCATTAAAAGAGTCAAGTAGAAAATAAAATCTACTATCTTTTATGATTTAAAAGGTTTTTCATCATCATTATAGTTTGAGACTCTCATTTTAATAAATATTCCACATCATCGAATCACCCCTCGCACTACTACTAAGGATATTCTTTAGTATCACGACCACAATTATTCATGCACTACGGGCCAAGAATAGTTGTATATTCATTAATGGTCATGATCATGCCAACAACTCGGCCCATCAATGCACTACGGCCAATCGAGGATTTTTACCACATCATTTGTAACATTACTACCATGATTACACCGAATAGTCTCTCGGTCATAATCATACCAAGTGCATCTATGCACTACAGCCACAGATGACTTTCAACATAATATAAACATGGGGATGATGACAATGATAAAAGAATTCAATAAAACAAGTTCAAGAATTAATTTATCTAGGAACCAATAACATCCAAACTCACAACATGATATCGCTTTGTAGAGTAAAATTCAAGAATCTTCGAGAAGAATATTTCCATGAAAGGATATCGGATGAAGCGCAAATATCAAGGATATTCCACTAATTTCATGGAGTATAAGTAAAGTTTTAACCAACCGGGTATAATAAAGAATGGAATAACAAAAGAAATCACCATGCATGCGATAGATCAAGACAGCAAAAAAGTTATTCCAATGTAATAATAAATAACGAAATTGTGTCCCACAGAAAAGCGCATGTATGTGATATTCCAACGTATAATAATGAATGGAACCAGTCCCATAAAACACACGTGCATGTGATGTTCCAATGTAATAATAATAAAGACGGAACCAGTCCGGTGTAAAAAACACACAGAGAGGATGTTCCAATAGAATAATAATAAAGATTTTAAACCAGTCCGGTAAAAAACACACGCATGTGATGTTCCAATAGAATAATAATAAAGATTTTAACCAGTGTCCTGTAAAACACATGCATGTGATGTTCCAATAGAATAATAATAAAGATTTTACCAGTCCCACAGAAAAACACATGCATAGGATGTTCCAATGTAATAATAAAGAATGTCACCAAGTATAGGTAAACCATATACACAGTTATTCCAATGTAATAATAAGCAATGGAATAACAACAGCTTCTCTTCATGAATAAGAAAGAATAACACCCTTTACGGGTACAACAAATAATATTCCCTACCTTAGAAGAACTCAATATTGGAAAAGTGAAGTAGCGAATCACTTTTCTTCTTTCTCTCTATAGTTTCTCTCTCTAGTAGTTTTAGTGAATTCGTAAGAAATAATGAAGGAATGAGCTTTCTATTTATAGAAAAACCGAGGGTGGCTCTTGGTCTTAACGAAGGGTCAAAATGACTCTTGGTAATATCAAGAGACAACTACTATTCATGAAGGGTAATTAACCTCGGAACAATCAAGAGGCGCTTAACTCTTGGTAATATCAAGGACAACTACTATTTGCGAAGGGGTAATTACTATCGACGAAGGTAATTACTATCGATTTGAAGGTAATTACTATTAACGAAGGTAATTACTATCAAGAAGGTAATTACTATCGACGAAAGTACATACTATCGACGAAGGCAAATACAATCGACGAAGGTAATTACTATTGATGAAGGTAATTACTATCAAGAAGGTAATTACTATTGACGAAAGTAAATACTATCGACGAAAGGTAAATACTATCGACGAAGGTAATTACTATTCACAAAGGTAATTACTATTCACAAAGGTAATTACTATCGACGAAGAGACTCTTAGATGATGACATATACGGGCCCCCCATAAAATAATCAAACTTACCACAAACGCCTCATAATGTAACTTTTATATACATCAAGGATTGAATAAATATTACCATAAATCATTTTATTTTTAATCAACACATATTTAATCTTTCAACAATTATTAATCATTTATAACTTGTCGCCTCAATTAATAATATATACATATTATACAGATGATATCGTGACAATAATTGAATCAATAATATAAGAGATATGATGAAGCAATTATCGTAGCAATAATTGAGTATAGCTAAGTGACTTCTCACGTAAGCATCAATAATCAATACCGCAGTGCTACTATGCAACCACGCCAGACATCGCATTTCTTTACCATCGGGTAGTTCAACAGCTTTTAACGGTAACACCTCATAATTATTTTTATAGAAAGATAATTTTGTCGCTTTTCTAACTACGATAATACTTCCGCCAGGGTCCACTAATGATTGAGTCATCGCATTTAATATTCCCCGACAAAAAGAATATTCCCCACCAAACGAATATTTTATAACAACTTGCTTACTTTGCAAAATTTATAAATATTACCCACAACTATAACATTATATCAAATTTATTCCATAATATTCAAAAATAATATTTATAGAAAATTCATCTTTATTTATAAAAGTCAGGGTCTTACAACCTCCCTTCTTATGAAATTTCGCCCTCGAAATTAGGGTACGACTGGTATGTCAAGAGGTAAGGATACCTTGATTTTATTTCAGATTCTAACTCCCAAGTCATTTCCTCAACATCGTGGTTCCTCCACAAAACTTTGACTTGAGGTATAACCTCGAGCGTAGAATATGTTCCTTCTTATCCAAAATTTGAACAGAACCTCTTCATACGCCAAATCTTCCGCTATTTCGTCCTGCTTCTAATTCAATAATATGGTTCGGTCTTTCACATATTTATGTAACATGGATATGTGAAAACGCTATGAACACGAGACATATTTCAAGCAGAAAGCGAGTCTATAGGCCACGCCCTACTCGATCGAGGATTAAAATGAACCGATGAATCGAGGATTAAGTTTTTCTCTCTTTCCAAATCTTGTAATTCCTTTCCATGGAGCAACTCTTAACAACACATGATCTCCTATATCGAATTCCACGCCCTTTCGATGAAGATCAAGATAACTCTTTTGTCGATTTTGTGAGGTTTTTATACGTTGTCGGATCGTTTGAATCTTTTCCGTAGTCATACGTATCAACTCCCGGCCCCAACAACGCTGCTTCACCCACCTCATCCCAAAGATACCGAGAACGACACTTTCTTCCATACAACGCTCAATGGAGCCATGCTAATACTTGCTTGATAACCGTTGTTGTAGGAAAACTCCACCAATGGTAAGAACTTGTCCCAACTCCCTTGAAATCAAGGACACAGAGTCTTAATAGATCTTCAAGAGTTTGAATAGTCCTCTTTGACCGTCTGGTCCGTCTCGAGGATGATATGCCGAGCTAAATCGTAAGTCTGCGCCCATAGCTTTTTGCAAACTAACCCAAAATCGTGAAGTGAATCTTGGGTCTCGATCGTAAACTATGGATACCGCAAGATACCATGCAATCTTACAATCTCATTTATGTACATACGAGCAAGACGTTCAAGTGTATAAGTTTCTCGTATTTTAGAGAAATGAGCAGACTTGGTCAATCTATCAACAATGACCCAAATCGCATCAATGCCTTGAGAAACCTTAGAAGACCGATAAGAATCGAAATCCATGGTAATGTGCTCCCACTTCCATTCCGAATTTCAAGTGGTTGCAATGGACCTTTTGGTACTTGATGCTCCGCTTTAACTCGTTGACAAGTTAGACACCATGAGATAAACAAATAAGTATCTCTCTCTTCATATTGCTCCACCAAAATGTATGACGAATATCATGATACATTTTGGTACTCCCGTGATGGATTGCAAATGGTGTGTCAGGCGCCTCCATCATGATATTATACTTTAAATCGTGGTCGTTAGGAACACAAAGTCCGGAGTTGACTCAAGTATTCCTTCTTCATCGATTCTTGCTTCCTAGATAGCACCTTCTTGCACTTTCTTCCTCATACGCATCGCCTCTAGGTTTGTAGCTTGAGCAACTTTTTAACTTTATCGATTAAAGTCGGTTCTACTCAGATACTCGCTTATCATCACACGCGTCCTCGAGTCTTTAACTCTATCTCCATCCTTTGCAAGTCACACAAAATGGGCCTTTATACGACAATAACGCACTCAGATTTCAGATATGATCTTCTACTCAATACGCCACCTACCACGCTCGCTTTCCCATGATGGTATTGGATGGTATGATCATAATCTTTCAATGAGCTCAAGCCAACGTCGTTGTCGCATGTTGAGTTCCTTTTGAGTGAAGAAATATTTGAGGCTTTTATGATCCGTAAAGATCTCCACTTTCTCCCCATACAAGTAATGCCTCCAAATTTTAAGTGCAAAGATAACAAACCGCTAACTCTAGATCATGAGTAGGATAATTCCTCTCATATTCTTTGAGTTGTCGCGAGGCATAGGCTATAACTTTTCCATGTTGCATGAGAACACATCCCAACCCTTTGCCTCAAGCATCATCAGAGATAACAAATCCTCCGAGCCGATGGTATTGTCGTAACAGTCTTTCAAATAAGTCTCCTCTCGAGTTCTTGAAAACTCTTCTCACATTCTTCGCTCCAACCGAACTTTGTATCTTTTCGAGTCACCGAGTCAATGGAGTAGCGATTCGAGAAAATCCTTCCACGAATCTTCGATAATAACCAAACTAAACCGAGAAAGCTACGTGATTTCATCCATCGATTTAGGTTGTTCCCACTTTGAATAGCTTCAATCTTTGGCCGGGTCAATGATATTCCATGACTTGATACCACGTGCCCAAGGAATGCTACTTCTTCAAGCCGTAACTCGATTTCTTCAACTCGGCATAAAGCTTATATTCACGAAGCTTTTGGAGTGTCGACCTCAAGTGTTGCTCATGATCTTCACTACTTTTGGAATAAATAAGGATGTCATCAATAAAGACGACCACAAAGTGATCTAAATATTCCTTGAATACTCGGTTCATCATATCCATGAAGGCAAAGGAGCATTAGTCAATCCAAAGGACATGACTAGGAATTCATAATGCCCGCATCGAGTTCTGGAAGCCGCCTTTGGAATGTCACGGCTCTAATCTTCAATTGGTGATATCCTAACAAAGATCAATCTTTGAAAAGAATTTGGCTCCTTGCAACTAGTCAAACAGTCATCAATACGTGGCAATGGATACCTATTTTTGATGGTGACATGATTCAACTCCCGATAATCAATACAAAGTCGATATTCCCATCTTTCTTCTTCACGAATAGAACAGATCACCCCAAGGAGAAGTACTAGGACGAAATAAAGCCAATGTCTAACAATTCCTACAAATTGGGTCTTTAACTCCTCGAAGTTCAATAGAGCTATTCGATATGGGGCTTTGAAAATAGGTTTTGTACCGGGTTCAAGGTCGATACAAAATTCAATTTCACGCCTGGGGTAGGCCGTAAGTTCTTCTGAGAATACGTCAGAAATTTATTAACAATAGAAATATCGCTCAAAACCGATTTATTTTTGTTTAAATCGTGATATGAGCTAAGAAAGCTTGACATCCATTTTTTAATAAACGAATAGCTTTATGGCTTGAGATGACCGTGATTGATTTTAATGGTTTGGTCGTTTGAATTCGTGATAATAGGTTGATTAGGAATATGAAAGCTAACAACCTTACGAAAAAATCAATTTTGCATGATAAGTAGTTAACCAATCAATCCCTAGAATCACGTCCAAATGCAAGTATTTTTAATGAAATAAGATCGACGGTGTAATGTGAGGGTACCGATTTGAACCAAACAAGACTTATAAACAAAGGATGTAATGAAGGTTTCTCCCAACGAAGTTTCCACAGATAAGTCAAAGTCTAATTTCTCCTGAGTCAAATTTAATCGATGAGCGCAAGTAGAGAAATAAAAGAATGGGTAGAACCCATCAAATAAAGTATAGACTTCATTAGAGTTTATGATAAGCTTACCCGTGATGACCTCATTCGGTTCCTTGCTCTTTGGGAGGTCACAACAAACGCTCTCCCTTGCACTACCGATTTTGACATTTCTGGGACGGCCTTTGGTGCCTCCATCCTAGTTGAATTTGTCTTCGGTAAACGAAAAAATCGAGCTAAGTGACCTTCTTTCCACAATTATAACATGCTTTGACTCGGATGGCGCAGCTTGGATCGATGTGTCCCTCTCCTCCGCATTTGAAGCATATGATAGGTGGTCTTTCTCCTTCCTTAACAACGGGTGCTGGTGCTGACATCGTTCCATCATTGTTGAATCTCCTTTTCTTGAAATGTCCATTCTTATTGTTTTGGACCTGATTACCACCGAAGTGGTTACCATATCTGGCCTGTTGATTCCCTCCACGCTTGTTGTCACCGCTCGATGACTACTTTTTCACCGGTATTATAATTTTGCCTACCGCTCTCTTTTAGTTGCATTGACTCGTTATCGCGCTCCACTTATCGAGCCCTATTTACAACATCCGAATACAAACACGCTTTATGAGAAATAAGATGTCGACGATCTCCCGCTTTAAACCTCTTAAAAATATTCGCGCCATTCTCTCTTCATTATCCACCAAGTGGGACGAAACCGTGATAACTCCGCAAATTTTGCCTCGTATCATGCGACACGGTCATATTGTTTTATTTCAACTTGATACACTCCACCTCCTTCATGTGGGCGAATACTTTCGTGAAAGTATTTGTCGTTAAATGTACTCTCAAACTTCTCCCAAGATATCTTCAATACAAAGAAGTTGAGTACGCTTTTATCGATTCCCACCAAAGAATCGCCTCTCCGGCAAACATAAAGGCGTGAAGGGAACCTTTTGCTCTGAGCATCCCAAGACATCAAATATCTTGTAATCTGCTTTTATCCATGCTTCCGCCAAGTGGTTTTGCTCTCCTTAAACTCCGGTGGTCCCAGCCTTGAATTGTTTAGCGGAATCACCTCGAGAGTTTTCCGTGTTTCCACCTATGTTTTGGACAGAGTCGCCTCTCCTCATTGTTGTTATAAATTGCATAAAGCCTCCGAACATTTGATCATTCATCATTTGGTCAAGGTGTTGTTGTGTGCATGAGGATTGTCGCCTTCTCGATGCACATTATCCTCGATTATTGATATGTGGTGAATCAATGATCGCTCGTGCTCCATTGCTATTCTCAACATTCTCGATGTCATTTTCGACATCGCCACAAAACAAAAGGTTAATTGATATGTAACAAATTATCCCTATATTCTCGACCGACCAATAAAATATCACATAAACTTAGGTAGGTCATACTAGCGAAGGTATTCCCCGCCTCTCCTCCTAGTACTATTCTCACATCTTAGCCAGTGATCATATCCTAAAGCTCGATACTAACCGTGACGCCCCAAAATTAGGTATACATCACCCATCTTGGGTAGTCGATATACATGGTACGTAATTTAAATACAACTTACTAATATAACTGCTGTACAATACGACATAAACCGTGAGTTTGAATACAAATATTGTCTACTAGATATTATACAAACTCAAAAGGAGTCCTCATTACAATTATTATCACACTATTTCACGTAATAGTGAGGACTACTAATGCTATCCTCCGGACCATTACTCCGCTCCCCGACTCGTCCCCAAATATATTCTCATTTCAAAGAGAACAAAGAAAGAAAGGGTGAGCTCAACTAGCTCAAGAAGAAATATTATGACTAAGATAATGCGTAATAAATTATCATTAGCCTCAACAAAAAGTTGTTAAACCGATAAAATATAATGAACATCAAGTTTAACTACAAATGAACCAAAGAATCTATTAAAAGAGTCAAGTAGAAAATAAAATCTACTATCTTTTATGATTTAAAAGGTTTTTCATCATCATTATAGCTAAGACTCAAACTTTAATAAATATTCCACATCATCGAATCACCCCGCACTACTACTGCCAAGGATATTCTTTAGTATCACGACCACAATTATTCATGCACTACGCGCCAAGAATAGTTGTGTATTCATTAATGGTCATGATCATGCCAACAATCGTCCATCAATGCACTACTACCAATCGAGGATTTTTACCACATCATTTGTAACATTACTACCATGATTACACCGAATAGTCTCTCGTCATAATCATACCAAGTGCATCTATGCACTATGTGCCACGAATGACTTTCAACATAATATAAACATGGGGATGATGACAATGATAAAAGAATTCAATAAAACAAGTTCAAGAATTAATTTATCTAGAATCAATAACATCCAAACTGTCAACATGATATCTTTGCTTTGAGAGTAAAAATTCAAGAATATTGAGAAGAATATTTCCATGAAAGGATACTGGATGAAGCGCAAATATCAAGGATATTTCACTAATTTCATGGAGTATAGAAGTAAAAGTTTTAACCAACTGGGTATAATAAAGAATGGAATAACAACAGAAATCACCATGCATGCGATAGATCGCAAGACAGGCAAGTTATTCCAATGTAATAATAAATAACTAAACCGTGTCCGCGTGTAAAGCATGCATGTGTCCAGAATAATAATGAATGGAACCAGTCCGCGTAAAACACATGCATGTGATGTTCCAAAGTAATAATAATAAAGATTTTAACCAGTCCATGTAAAACACACATGCATGTGATGTTCCAATAGAATAATAATAAAGATTTTAACCAGTCCTGTAAAACACACGCATGTGATGTTCCAATAGAATAATAATAAAGATTTTAACCAGATCCGGTGTAAAACACATGCATGTGATGTTCCAATAGAATAATAATAAAGATTTTAACCAGTCCTGTAAAACACACGATAGGATGTTCCAAATGTAATAATAGAAGAATGTCACCAAGTATAGGTAAACCACGATACAAAGTTATTCCAATGTAATAATAAGCAATGGAATAACAACAGCTCTCTTCATGAATAAGAAAGAATAATACCCCTTACGGAGTACAACAAAAATAATATTCCTACCTTAGAAGAACCTAATATTGGAAAAGTGAAGTAAAGAGAATACTTTTCTTCTTTCTCTCTATAATTTCTCTCTCTATAGTTTCAATGAATTCGTAAGAAATAATGAAGGAATGAGCTTTCTATTTATAGAAAAAGCGAGGGTGGCTCTTGGTTTAATGAAGGGTCAAATGACTCTTGGTAATATCAAGAGACAACTACTATTTGCATGAAGGGGTAATTAACCTTGAACAATCAAGAGGCGAGTTAACTCTTGGTAATATCAAGGGACAACTACTATCGATTTGAAGGTAATTACTATTGACGAAGGTAATTACTATCGACGAAAGGTAATTACTATCAAGAAGGTAATTACTATCGACGAAAGTAAATACTATCATGAAGGTAAATACTATCGACGAAGGTAATTACTATTGACGAAGGTAATTTCTATCAAGAAGGTAATTACTATCGACGAAAGTAAATACTATCGATGAAGGTAAATACTATCGACGAAGGTAATTACTATTCACAAAGGTAATTACTATTCACAAAGGTAATTACTATCGACGAAGAGACTCTTAGATGATGACATATGGGCCCCCATAAAATAATCAAACTTACCACAAACGCCTCATAATGTACTTTTATATACATCAAGGATTGAATAAATATTACCACAAATCATTTTATTTTAATCAACACATATTTAATCTTTCAACAATTATTAATCATTTATAACTTGTCATCTCAATTAATAATATAACATATTATTATAGATGATACCGTGACAATAATTGAATCAATAATATAAGAGATATGATGAAGTAATTATCGTAGTAATAATTGAGTATAGCTAAAGTGACTTCTCACGTAAGCATCAATAATCAATACTTGTGTGTACTACTATGCAACCACGCCAGACATCGTATTTTTACCACCGGGTAGGTCAATGCTTTAATTCAGTAATACCTCCGCCGTTATTTTTATAAAAAGATAATTTTGTCGTTTTCTAACTACGACAATACTTCCGCTTAATAAGGGTCCACTAATGATTGAGTCGTCGTCGAATATTCCCGACACAAAAGAATATTCCCAGACCAAACGAATATTTTATAACAACTTGCTTACTTTTTTGCAAAATTTATAAATATTACCCACAACTATAACATTATATCAAATTTATTCCATAATATTCAAAAATAATATTTATAGAAAATTCATCTTTATTTATAAAAGCTAGGGTCTTACAGACTGGATGTTGTTTACCCCCCACTTCGCGTACCATAACTGCTTCAACCGACAACGAACTAGCTACCAAATACAAGTACAGTGGTTCAGCAGGAGATGGTTTTACCAATAAAGGAGCCAAAGACAAGTACTTCTTTATTCCCTGGAAAGCGTCTTCACATTCTAAAGTCCATTGGAATGTCTTAGCATTCTTCGGCCCTTTCAACGTATCAAAGAACGGTAAACACCTTTCTGCTGATTTAGACATGAATCTCCTCAAAGCTGTAATTCGACCAGTCAAGCGTTGAACATCTTTGTAAGATTGAGGGGACTTTATGTTCAAAATAGCCTGGATCTTTTCTGGATTGGCCTCAATACCCCGTTTGCTGACTAAATAACCCAGAAATTTCCCAGCACCAAGTCCAAAGGTACACTTGGTAGGATTTAGTTTCAATTTATAATGGCATACTGTCTGAAAACATTCCTCCAAATCATCCAAATGTCCTTGTACAGTCATGCTTTTGACAAATATGTCATCGACATAGTCCTCCTTATTCCAACCTAGTTGCCTCGTGAAGACAAAATTCATCATCCATTGATATGTAGACCCGCATTAATCACGTCAGATGTCATCTTTTTATAAGCATATACCGAACGATGCATAATGAATGCCGTCTTTGGCATATCCTCTTTACACATAGAAATTTGGTGATAACCAGATAAGGCATCCATAAAACTAAGTAAAGCATACCCCGAAGTTGCATCAATGAACTGATCTATATGAGGAAGAGGATAGAAGTCCTTCGGACATGCCTTATTCAAATCCGTGTATTCAATGCAAACTTGCCACTTTCCATTTTGTTTCTGGACCAGAACCACATTCGCCATCCACTCCGAATAATCTATCTCAAAGATAAAGTCAGCAGCAAGGAGCTTTGTGATTTCCTCGTCGATGATTTTCTGACGTTCTGGTGCAAAAATCCTCCTCTTTTGCTGAACTGGTTTCTTTGATGGATCCACTTCAAGATGATTCTCTGCAACCTTTATGCATACCCCTGGTATATCACTAGGCACCTAAGCAAAGATATCAGCATAGCATCAGAGTAGTTCTATTAGGTTGGTCCGGAGAGGTTCCGGCAGACCTGAACCTATCTTCGCCATTTTATCCTTCTTTCCCAAAATCAGTTCGAACTCCTCCGTCTCCCCAGCTGGCATGACAAACGGTTCTGAACTACTTTCAGTGAAAGGCTCAATCTCAATAGCCATAGCCTACTTTTGCTTATGGACGCCTACCCCCGAAGCGATCACCGCATTCTGGTAACATCGTCTTGCCAAATCCAGGTCCCCAGCCACTTTGCCAATTCCATGTGCTGTTGGGAATTTGATTTTGAAGTGAAGAATTGATGTTACCACCTGGAGAGCAGTCAAAGTGGGTCTTCCTAATATGGCGTTGTAAGACGAGCCCACATGCACAACAAAAAATCTATATATAATTTCTACCTGTTGTGGAGATGTTCCAAAGATAACTGGTAGCTCAATAGTTCCCGCCACCTTAACTGGATCATTGTTGAAGCCATATAAAGGTGCCTCCTGCCCGATCTCCATCTTTTGTCCATCCAGATGTATCCTTTGATAAGAATGAGCATACAGTATATCCACAGAAGACCCATTATCAATCATCATCCTCTTCATATACACTGAACCCACTTGTGTTGTAATTACCAAGGATCCTTCATGGGGTTCAATGGGCTCCAAAGGGTAATCTTCATCTGTGAAGGAAATTACTGTTCCTGGATATGGTCTGTCAGTCTTCGAGAGCATACCTGCCATTGACATAACCGAATCCAAGTATCCTCGCCTCTTCTTCCCAATCATCTTACCAATAGTTCCTCCCGTAATCACATCAATGACGTGCCTAGCTGGCTGATTCGGAGCGGATTGTGTAGGTTGAACTGGTTGAGCATCCTGAACAGGTCTTGCATTCCTCTGCTGTTCTCCTTATCAAAGCATGGTTTAATAAATAAACATGAATGTATATTGTATCACCCTCATTTTATTAATACAATGCACATACACGCTCCTATTCAATATCAGCTAATATGCTAATTATGCAGAGATAATCACATTGTCTTAACTTAGGTTGAAATTAAGTTAACGAAATAACTTGAACTAAATAAATAAAGAATAAAAAAAAGATTTTAGAGATAGAAAATAATGGGTTGCCTCCCATCAAGCGCTAAGTTATAGTCAATTAGCTTGACTGTCTCTGAATATCATGTCGAAGGAAGAATGGAGGTGACTTTCTACTTGTCCACCTCACCCTGAAATTTAATGACTTCAGCTTTCGTCAATGGCTCTACCTTCAGCTCTAAAATTTTACCCGTTACACACCTTAACGATTCATAATTCCCTGGTTTCTGTAGCTCATCATTTAAGCCCCGATCCACCAAGTCAACCAAGAAGCATTCTTCTTCATCCGTTGGGAACTTTATTGCCTTAAAAACATTGAAGGTGACCTCCTGATCATGAACACGCATAGTGAGTTCCCCTTTTTGTACGTCTATCGAAGCTCTGCCTGTGGCTAAGAATGGTCTCCCCAGTATGATTGGTATGCTTTTGTCCTCCTTGTAGTCTAAGATGATGAAGTCAGCCGGAAATATAAACTTGTCCACCTTTACCAACACATCTTCAACAATTCCCTGTGGATACGTGATGGATCTGTTAGTTAGCTGTAATGATATGTTTGTCGGCCTTGGAGCCGGCAATCCCAACTAATTGAACACTGACAAGGGCATCAAATTTATACTTGCCCTAGATCACATAAACACTTACTAAAGTTCATCTTCCCGATTGTGCACAGATTTATGAAGCTGCCCGGATCCTTCATCTTTGGAGGTAATTTCTGCTCAAGCACTGCACTACATTCCTCTATCAAGGCTACCATTTCAAACTCATCTAGTCTTTTCTTCCTTGACAATATACCCTTCATGAACTTTGCATAGCTTGGCATTTGTTCCAATGCCTCGGCGAATGGTATGTTGATCTGCAGCATTTTGAATACCTCCAAGAACTTACTGAATTGTTTATCTTCCCTCTGCTAATTTAATCTTTGCGGATACAGTACTTGAGGGTGAATTGGTGGTACTGAACTCTTAATCTTTTCCTCTGAACCTGCTTTATCTTTCTCTTCCTGCGAAACCTCAGAATTTTCCAGATTTTCCTTTTCTTCAGTAACCTGCTCTGTCTCGCGAGGCCGCGCGGCTTCCTTAGTATAATTGGGAGCAGGCGCGCGACTTGCAGTACCTGTCAAATCTTTCCCAGATCTCAATGTGATAGCTTGGCACTGTTCCTTCCCGTCTCTTCTTGGATTTGTCTCTGTATTACTTGGCAAGGAACCTTGGGGCCTGTTATTAAGCATGTTCGCCATCTGCCCCATCTGAGTCTCTAGATTCTTGATAGCCACTGCTTGGCTTTTAATCATTACCTCCGTGTTTGCCATGTATTTCAACATCATCTCCTCCATTTCTGATTTCTTTTCTGGCTGAGGTGCAGCTGGAGTGTGATGTTGTTGTTGTTGAGAAAATCCCGGTGGAAACGGTGGTTTTGGTGTAAACTATGGCTGAGATGACTATGGCTGAAACTGTTGAGTCGGCTGAAACTGATTCTGCTGATGTCCTTTGTTATGAGACCAACTAAAGTTTGGATGATTGCGGTTGTTGGGGTGGTATGTGTTCTGAAATTGACCTTGGTCTTACCTGTAGTTGCTCACATACTGTACCAACTCTGAACTGATAGCACACTGATCCGTGGAGTATGACCCCGCACAAATCTCACAAACGAAGGTAACTGTTTTCATTTTGCTCTCTGCTATTTTGTCTATCTTCTTTGCCATAGCTGCCATCTGTGCCGACAACTGAGTAATCGCATCGACCTCCAACACACCTGCAACCTTGGGTTGTGGCATCCGAGATGTGGGATTCTGAAAATCATTTGCAACCATAGTCTTGATAAGGTTATAGGCCTCGTTATAGCTTTTTGCCCATAATTCCCCTCCAGCAGCTGCATCTACAATAGGTCTCGATTGTCATCCCAATCCATTATAAAAGGTGTTGATTACCATCCAATCTGGCATACCATGATGAGGACACTTCCGTAGCATCTCTTTGTATCTCTCCCATGTCTCATATAAGGACTCTCCTTGTTGTTGCTCAAACTGACATATAGTTGTCCTCATCTTTGCAGTCTTAGCCATTGGGAAAAACTTGGCAAAGAATTTCTGTGCTAAGTCCTCCCATGTAGTGATTGACCCTGACGGCAAAGAATGAAGCCAACTTCTCACCTTATCCCACAATGAGAATGGGAACAACCTCAGTCTAATAGCATCCTCCGTCACACTGTTGTATCAAAATGTATCACAAATATCAATGAAACTCAATAGGTGTTCATTCGGATCATCCGTAGTAGCACCCCCAAACTGAATCGAGTTCTGCACCATCTGAATAGTGCCCGGTTTTATCTCAAAAGTATTCGCTGCTATGGCCGGTCTGACTATGCTAGACTGTAGTCCATTTATATTCGGCATGGAATAATCTCGTAGAGCCCGGTGCCCTTCTCTTTGCTCAATTCTCTGTTCTTCTGCCATCCTAACTGTAGTACTCTCTAATTGAGCTTGCAAATTTCTCCGCACACTTGTTTTCCAACCCCTTCCGTTAATGTTATCCTATGCTGGTGTTAAGTCTGAGTTGGATGATCGCGTGTGCATAAAAATCTACAAGTACCTGAAATCACAAACAGACAAAAATAGAAATGAGATAAGAATAGATATGTCTAAGTCATACAATATAGCTTGAAACTAATGATAATTATCTAAATTAAACGCCTTTCCCCGGCAACGGCGCCAAAAACATGTTGCCTCTTTTTCAGTTATAATAAAAATAGCTCTAAATCATGCAAGCATACAGGCGTCAACAAGTAATACAGAGTAAGTAGAGTATCGATCCCATAGAGAAAGTTGTCAAATTTAAACTACTATGCATCAATTAAATAACTATATTTATATGCTTAAACTAATGACTATATTGGTGAATTAATCCTAATTGCAAATAACAACTAAAATAAGAATAATAACAAAATATATCAAATCTGGAAATAATGGGATCCTAACTTCATTTAATATTTCATCTAATCACCACTATCATGCAAGAATTGTTCACATATCATAGGAAAATAGCCAAGAGCACTAATAGAGTCATAGCCATTTTTCAATGCACTATGACCTACTTACACAGCATCCACAAATGATAGACTCCATGTAATCATCAATATAACCAAAATCACAATATGTCTATGTGAAATTGCAATCATACTGAATTTAAACTCAAGCCCTTATTTTAACTCATACGGTGAATAAGTTTATGTCTATCTCATTCACGAAAAACACAAGCCATATAAAACAACCCCATATACGTATGCTATCATGACTACAATCCATACTCGCATGTTCATTGTCAATTCCATATAAGTACTGAAATGAATGGTGATCAAGCATTCATACATGTAAAACAATCATAATAGAATTCCCATAAGATATGTAAAACAACCCCAGCAATCAAGCATGCAACTAAACTACATATTAAAATCCGTTAGAATCCCATAATGGAGTTTAGTTCATGACTGAACCAAAAGCCATTATGGGATCAAAGCTAAACATGATTAACAAACAAACAATTGAAAGATGAAGGATAGAAACGATCAAAACTAATTGCAGATTATAAACCAATATCAACGTTCAACTCCTTATAAAAATCCAGCAAAACAATAATAATAATCCACAATGACAGAAAATCCCAAGAAGAATTGGAAAAGATGGAGTTTAGGCTTCGTTCTTTATTGGAATCTCTCTCACTGTGTAAACCCTAGTTATGATATGAAAAATACGTCAAAAATTATCCAAGTTATGTCTAACACCAGTCAGATATTGTTTTTAATCTATCATAACCCTTAAAAATTGGAAATTAAAATAAATACCAAGATTAGCAACCATCGATGCTACGTACTTCCCCTCGATGTATTCCTCATGGCGGTATGAGACATTCATTAAGTCATGATGTCTAGCCGGGCTCTCACGCGGGCGCACGCCCTCAAGCCTAATATGTCGCGCAGCTTCCAGTCTTTGGATTCTAGTTCTGGTTCTGCAATGTTGTTGCTGCTATCGCTTTGTCCTGCTGCTTACTCCTTCCATGCTTGGTCTCCTTGCTCCATCATACCTTCATGTCATGCATCTGTCAACCTCATGCCATCTACATCAGCCTCATGCCATCCATCACCACCAAAGTATGCCATTTCCTATAATTGTTCCACCAAAGGAGTTCTAAATATATGCCATGCAAAATAACATGAAATGCAACTAAAACACACTAGAATGGACTTGAGATTGTCATAATTCGCGTAAATTGATATCCAATAAGTAGGTGTAAAATCCACTTATCAAATACCCCCAAACTTGAACTATTGTTTGCCCTCAAGCAATGCATGCTAAATAACAATGACAATGCAAAACACTACTATGCAGCTAAATTACTATGCAAACTAGTCTCACATCATTCCAACTTAAACATAATTTAAGTCCAAAATGCCTCAGCGAATTATCCAGATTCAAGAATACCATTTCAAACTGAACGTTCGTCATAACATCATACACTCAGATACTTCATACATGCTATAGAGATGTTGTGTGTGTGTGTGTGTGCTGTGTTCACCAAAACTTGATTCAAACAAAGAATACATATGCTAAACTGCTCAAAACAGAAAATTATAGTCTAAATTAAGACTCATGTATACTTATGCAACGAAGACTGTTCCAACATATCCAAACAAACTCAAGTTCAACAATAGGCTTAACTGCTTTATTGCTACTCACGAGGGCGATTTTTGCACTTTTTCGCGGTGTTTATTGCTATTTTTCTTTTCTTTTTCTCTTTTTTTTATACATGACTGTGCAATGCCTTATTCCATTAGGCAACACTGCTACCCCTTAGCGAGCTTTCAACCAACGACTCCTAGACCATGAAAGACCTTAGGGCGCTAGGTGTAGAGACAATCCCCTCAGGCGTACTTACTCAAGTAGCCAGGGCCCCGAAATAAGACTAGCCACGTTACTTCTATTTGATTTATTTATTTTTTATACATAGCATACCCATGTTTTCCTAAAGTTCAAATGTCAATGTTTGTCCAGTCTACATGCATTTCCACATATTTCTCTTTTTAAAACTACATTTTCTAACTAGCAATGCAACACATAATTCTTATACCTACAAGTGATTGTGAACACATCCGTGCAAACCGTAAGCATTTAAATAGCAACATGAATTCCATCGGGTAAAACATTATAACTACGTTCATGTTATCCAATATACTCTAAAATCCTTCACAATTCACTATCATCATTGGCTAGGCAAGAATTTCTATAAAGCAAGAATTTTTGTGAGACATGCAAACTAACTAAAACAAAAAAAAATTCTACCACATAAAGCAAATAAACTACACATGCTAAATTTTAAACTAATCATGCAAAACTAAAATACATGCTACTAAACTACTCCCCAATACCCCCAAACTTAAAGTTTTCAATGCCCCATTGAATGAAGGTAAAGGGTACAAGAGAACTACCCTAATGATTGGTTGTACCACCCTCCTCGGGTGGTGAATTGGGTGGTGGATATGGCACTGCAGTCCCAAACTGAGGCCATTCTAGCATTGTTCCTTGCTGCGCAAAGGCTTTGGCTAAAGCCCTTGTGAGATCCGTAGCAAACGCTCCAAAATTGTCGTAAATGGCGTCAACTCGTCGCTCCAACCTTCGGAGTTGGCGATCACCATGAGGAGCATGTGGTTGTGTCGACGGACCTGCCTCATCGGTCTGAGGTGGCTGCTGTGATGGCTCAAGAAATGTGGGCTGAAGGATAAATCCTCTTCCGCGTGGGTGTGGCACGCCTCCAGCCCAGTCCTCAAATTTAGCAATTGTGGCATGTGTGATGTCCTGGCTTGGATATTGCATTTGTTCGTTTCCCCAGTTACATCCCTGATGAGAACATAGCATCGCTACCACTGAAGCGTGTGGAATGCTCCTAGTGGTGCTTCCCCACAGATATCGCAACATATTCTGGTGGATAAGATGGCCAACATCAATATACTTGCCCGTAATTATACCCCACAGAATTATAGCCCTTTCCGCCGTGATCTCATGTTGATGAGACAAAGGCAATAGCTTGGCACATATGAACAAATTCCACGCCTTGGCATATCGATTTAGTGCGGCTGCTGGGAATATGCGAGGCTGGTTTGTGCCGACTTTGTAATTCCACTTCGTGCCTGGCACGCACAATTCAGCAATAACAAGCTCCAAGTTGGTTTCCATATGTGCCCTTGTGATCCAATTAGCAACCCCTCTTGGTGGTGTCTCAATGAGTCGGAAAATGGTTCTAATGGCGGGAGGTCTGTAGTCTATCTCGAACCCGCGAACCATAGAGATACCGCTCATGGTGACTTTGGCGTTGGCATAGAATTCGCGGACTATGCTCATTGGAATGGGCGTGGGAGTGGCAGTCAGTCCACCCCATCCTCGTTCGTGGATCATGGCACATAACTGACCATCTTGTCCCTCCGGTTTGAATCCTTTTTCCTTGATAAATGTTTTTGCTACGATTCGATAGTACTCCTGTTGGGCTTCCAAACATAGGAACTTGGTGTGGTCGACAATGTCTTCCCCGTTACTGCCGGAGGAAGATGATGATGAAGAAGATGATCTTGCCCTCTTTGGACCCATTTGCAGATGATTGAGACAGAATGCAGATGAAATCACTAAGACTGAAGAAGAACCAGTGATGAGAATACTCTAAGTTCATTTCTGCCCAACTAAATCAGAAGCCCTAGTTTTATAGCAGTGGATGAGATCGTGGGTATAAGCCTTGGACGTGGAGAGAATCGTGGATATGTGATTGAGAAATGTACGGCTTCAATTTGTAACTAATAGAGAGAAGGAGATGTGCATTATGGAGACTAAGAGAATTTCGCTTCTGTTATGATATCAAATGAGAGTCCAAATGGTGCCCAACATGTTTTAAAAAAATTTAAAACTGCTTCTGTCAGGTGTCGCGCGGGCATTCAATGTGTTTCATGTGTGGGCGTGCGAGTAGTATTCTTGGTCTGATATGTGTAGCGTCTTGAAGTAGCGGTCTTGTCTTTGTGTTCATCGCGCGTGGCATAAAAACCACGCTTCTCAACTGCCGCCGTGTTTATTTTTAGACTCTACAAGATAGAAATGCATGCTCTCCAATACACCTGCAATACATCAATAGACCTTATCAAAGCATGGTTTAATAAATAAACATGAATGTCTATTGTATCACCCTCATTTTTTTAATACAATGCACATACACGTTCCTATTCAATATCAGCTAATATGCTAATTATGCAGAGATAATCACATTGTCTTAACTTAGGTTGAAATTGAATTAACGAATTAACTTGAACTAAATAAATAAAGAATGAAAGAAAGATTTTAGAGATATAAAATAATGGGTTGCCTCCCATCAAGCGCTAAGTTATAGTCAATTAGCTTGACTGTCTCTGAATATCACGTCGAAGGAAGAATGGAGATGACTTTCTACTTGTCCACCTCACCTTGAAATTTAATGACTTTGGCTTTCGTCAATGGCTCTACCTTCAGCTCTGAAATTTTACCCGTTACACACCTCAATGATTCATAATTCCCCGGTTTTTGTACCTCATCATTTAAGCCCCGATCCACCAAGTCAACCAAGAAGCATTCTTCTTCATCCGTTAGGAACTTTATTGCCTTAAGAACATTGAAGGTGACCTCCTGATCATGAACACGCATAGTGAGTTCCCCTTTTTGCACGTCTATCGAAGCATTGCATGTGGCTAAGAATGGTCTCCCCAATATGATTGGTATGCTTTTGTCCTCCTCGTAGTCTAAGATGATGAAGTCAGCCGGAAATATAAACTTATCCACCTTTACCAACACATCTTCAACAATTCCCCGTGGATACGTGATGGATCTGTTAGTTAGCTGTAATGATATGTTTATCGGCCTTGGAGCCGGCAATCCCAACTGATTGAACACTGACAAGGGCATCAAATTTATACTTGCCCTAGATCACATAAACACTTACTAAAGTTCATCTTCCCGATTGTGCACGGAATTGTGAAGCTGCACGGATCCTTCAGCTTTGGAGGTAATTTCTACTGAAGCACTGCACAGCATTCCTCTGTCAAGGCTACCATTTCAAACTCATCTAGTCTTTTCTTCCTTGACAATATACCCTTCATGAACTTTTCATAGCTTGGCATTTGTTCCAATGCCTCGGCGAACGGTATGTTAATCTGCAGCTTTTTGAATACCTCCAAGAACTTACTGAATTATTTATCTTCCCTCTGCTAATTTAATCTCTGCGGATACGGTACTTGATGGTGAATTGGTGGTACTGAACTCTTAATCTTTTCCTCTGAACCTGCTTTATCTTTCTCTTCCAGCGGAACCTCAGAATTTTCCAGATTTTCCTTTTCTTCAGTAACCTGCTCTGTCTCGCATGGCTATGCGGCTTCCTTAGTATAATTGGGAGCAGGCGCGCCACTTGTAGTACCTGTCAAATCTTTACCAAATCTCAATGTGATAGCTTGGCACTGTTCCTTCCCGTCTCTTCTTGGATTTGTCTCTGTATTACTTGGCAAGGAACCTTGGGGCCTATTATTAAGCATGTTCGCCATCTGCCCCATCTGAGTCTCCAGATTCTTGATAGCCACTACTTGGCTTTTAATCATTACCTCCATGTTTGCCATGTATTTCAACATCATCTTCTCCATTTCTGATTTCTTTTCTGGCTGAGGTGCAGCTGGAGTGTGATGTTGTTGTTGTTGAGAAAATCCTGGTGGAAACGGTGGTTTTGGTGTATACTATGGGCATTTGAGATAGTATGCGTAATTGAAACTATTGAGTCAACCGAAACCGATTCATTGATGTCCTTGTTTATGCGACCAACTAAAGTTTGGATGATTGCGGTTGTTGGAGTGGTATGTGTTCTAAAATTGACCTTGGTCTTTCCTGTAGTTTCTCACATACTGTACCGACTCTGAACTGATAGCACACTGATCCGTGGAGTGTGACCCCGTACAAATCTCACAAATGAAGGCAACTGTTTTCATTTTGCTCTCTGCTATTGTGTCTATCTTCTTTGACATAGCTGCCATCTTCGCCGACAACTGAGTAATCGCATCTACCACCAACACACCTGCAACATTGGGCTGTGGCATCCGAGATGTGGGATTCTGAAAATCATTTACAGCCATAGTCTCGATAAGGGTATAGGCCTCGTCATAGCTTTTTGCCCATAATGCCCCTCCAGTAGCTGCATCTACAATAGGTCTCGATTGCCATCCCAATCCATTATAAAAGGTGTTGATTACCATCCAATCTGGCATACCGTGATGAGGACACTTCCGTAGCATCTCTTTGTATCTCTCCCATGCCTCATATAAGGACTCTCCTTGTTGTTGCTCAAACTGACATATAGTTGTCCTCATCTTTGCAGTCTTAGCCATTGGGAAGAACTTGGCTAAGAATTTCTGTGCTAAGTCTTCCCATGTAGTGATTGACCCTGACGACAAAGAATGAAGCCAACTTCTCACCTTATCCCGCAATGAGAATGGGAACAACCTCAGTCTAATAGCTGAAAGTAGTATGCACACAAGCCAATCATGTTTGATGATAAAGCATATACTTTGTAACAATCTTATTCATTTATTAATAAAAAGTATTAATTTATTAAAGGCTTTTAATTATCTACATGATGCTGTTTTATAATATGTGATAAACCCATAGTTTTAAGCAATGCTTTTAGAATAATGATGATGATCATTCTAATGAGATCTAAATTCTTAGAAAGCTTAAAACTAAAACAGTTCCCAATCATTGGATTACTAAATTAAGGATTAGTGAATCCGGATAGATTGGTACATACGTTGCTTGCTCATTGGATGAGGATGATTGATCTCATGATCATTTGTGTGGAGACACTAAAGCAAGTATGTAGGTGCTTATTGGAGAATAAGTTCATTTGAGCGCTGGCTCGCTAAGGAATACCTAATGGAGTTTTACTTGCTGTCAATAGGAATTCTGTAGTGATAGTAGTACAAGTGATCCTTGGACTTAAGATCATCATAGTATCTTGTGTATGATGAGTTATACTTTGACTTGTTTCTTAAGACCCTTAGGGTATATCAAAGGGTATGCTTGGGTATAATAAGTTGTACATGGAGATAATGTATGATCAATAAAGAATCTACCACTTATTATTAAAGAGAAATGTCCTATGTGATTCGATAAATGACAACCCAAAGTGGTCCTTGGCAATATGAATGAAATTAGAAAGGAGTTTCTAATTTGCATTATTTGAGTTGTGCATTTAAGGATCGAAATACATATAATTAAATAAAATAAGACTTGACGATAATTTCACGTCTTATATTTAATTGGGACATTGTATGGTGGAAGGATTGAATTATGCACTAAACTATTTACTCAAAGGTTCTTTAATGATTAATGTTGAAATCTATATTATCCGGAAAGTCGTTGATCGCTAGGGAGGCTTATCCTATTGTAGAATAAATGTTATTTATTTAAATAAATTAATTATTTAATTTATTTATTTTAATAAGATTAGAATTGTTCTAATTGATTTATTCACAACCTAGGTTTAATATGGAGAACCTAAAGGGTCACACCATAAAAGGAAGAATAATTATTTAAGAAGTTAATGGCATAATCGTAATAATATATGTTATGTATATTTAATTTAATCTATGGTGATAGAATAAATTAAATAGCTTAATATTTATTATTTAATATTTTAGAAATATTAAATATAAATTAATAAGAGGAGTCTTATTAAAATTATTACAATTATTATTATTATTTTAATTTCTAAAAGAGTTTAGAAATTAATTTAATATAAGTACTCTCATTTATTCCTAATAAGATTAAGAGGAAAATTAATTAAAGGAGATTAATTAATTATCCCTAATAAGATTAGGGAGCCCATTTAATTAAAAGAGTTTATTTAAATAATACCTTATTTTAATAGGGTTACTTGATATCTTTATAAGATGAGTCTTATATCAGATATCAAGGCTACGTAATAATTCCAATAGTTGAGAAAGCGCGCTTTTTCTATAGATAGAAAAACTAGGGTTTAGCCAACCACCCATCTTCTTGAATTCTTTTTCTTCCTTGGTGGATCACCTCTAAAGGCCAAACACTTGGGTGGCTAACGTTGATCAAAGGAAGGAACCAAACCCGGTGGATTCAAGTTGAGCGAAAAGGATTGGAGGTGAACTTGTACACGAGGAAGCTTCGGATCTTCAAGGGTATGTTTGTTCTTCATATCTTTTCGTTTAATTAATAATTGTGCATAAAGGGTGATCTGGGTATATGGTTTGTAAAATTTTAAACTCTGATTTTTACACGTTTTCGCTTATTTTTGCAATTTGATTGCGTTCATGAATATTACAAACCTAATAGTGGCATCAGAGCCAAACCTTTATGCAAATTATTAATTGTTCAAAATTTGATATGTATGTTGATATGTGTTTTGAACAATTTATTTGGGCATAATTTTATTGTATAAAATTTATATAAAAAAAAAGGAAGTTACGGTGATTTGTTTAAAAAGAGATGCGGATATATATATATATATATATATATATATTCTATTGACAAGGTGGTGGTGTAGCGTTTGCAAACCGCATTTGGAATGAAAAGGGATTGGCATGATGCGGTAATGTTATATATTAAGTGATTCACGTTATTCATATATATATATATATATATATATATATATATATATATATATATATTCATTCTAATTATTTTATAATTAAAATAATAAGTTTATTTTAATCTTAAAATAAAAGGTTTATTTTAATATTAAAATAAAAGAGTTTATTTTAATTTTAAAATTAAATTTCATGCTAACTAATTAGAGTTGGAATTGGATTTCATGATAACTAATTGGAGTTGAAATTGGATTCTATTTTTCCTTAAATAAAGGAGTTTATTTTGATATGAAATTAGATTTCATATTATTCAAAATAAAAAGGTTTATTTGTGAATAGGAAAAGAATCGCCTTTCCTTAAATAAAGGAGTTTATTTAGATATGAAATAAGATTTCATATTATTCAAAATAAAGGAGTTTATTTGTGAATAGGAAAGATAATCCGTGTTTCCTTTAATAATTTTTTTATTATTATGGAATTGGATTCCATAATTAATTAAAATAAAGGAGTTTATTTTGATTAAAGATTTTGATTAAAATAAAATAGTTTATTCAAAATTGGATAAATTAAAATAAAATAGTTTTATTTTGATTTAAATTTGGATTAAAATAAAGGAGTTTATTTTGATTCAAAAATAGATTTTATACTAACTAAATTTGCCCATTAAATGATATCAATATATATATTAAATGTTTATTATTCATAAGATGAATGTTATTTATTGATGCATATGATGATGTGTATGATAATAAATGGGATTGATTATGGACTATTGACCAATGTGATTAGATTTTATTTTAGTTGGATGCATGAATGTATGGGTTTTATTAAATGGGGTCTGCACAGACTCGCCTTCTAATTTTTCTTAATGTAAATTCTATCTCCCTCCTATGTACTTCCCCTTGACTGCTGATCAAGGTTTCTATTTATTTTAAATAATTTTGTAATAGGAATAGTTAGAATTAATTTTGAAAAATTGGAGATCAAGGGACAAGGAGCGCTTGAAGACTGTTTGTAATGGAGCCCAGGTTTAAATGTAATAGTTATATTTAAATATTATTTCTTGCACCCCTGGGTTTGACCTTTTGGTTCACTTGGTGGCTCTAGTGAACCAAACTAGAATAAAAGTCCATAATCAATCCGAGTAGAATATAGTATTCTATATGTGCATGCTTATACTATATATATTATATATTATGCAAACATGCTTCGCATGTTCATTAATATAACGCGTATTTTATATATATATATGTATGCGCATGCTAAACAAGATGAGACAAATTAATAACAAACCCCTCAATTTTTTATATTAAGTCCTAAGCGTTCAAAGATATTTGGAATATCGAACGTCGCCTTCTAGCATGATAAAATTAATAGAGTATTAAATATTTAATATGAGTTTGTTGTGTCACCACAAGGCAAGTATTAAGTATTTAAGATGTTAATTTATCACATTTGATGCTTATAAAGAAAATTGAACAATATTGTTTTGTTATGTCACCACAAGGATGATATTTTTCTTTTTTAAATATATGGAGTGCTAGGTTGGACTTAACTTGGATAATTTTGATTCGGATGTGCCACCACTTGATCAAAATAATCTAAGAGGCAAAATAAAAGGAGTTGCATAGTTGATGTAATTGACAAAAGTTGTCTACCTATTTATTTATATATAGTTTGTTGTGTCACCACAAGGCTATATACATTTGAAATGGGATCCTTATTCTCACTAGCAGATCTTTAATTAGATTTTGCCAAACTATATATATTGAGGGTAATATAGTTTGAAGAAAATAGTGGGAGATACCAATTTAAAACAAGACCTAATTTATTTTGGTAATTAATAAAAGAATGTATGTTAAAATGTTGTTAATTACAAATTCATTTACAGAATTTTACAATGTCTAAAATTACTATCATTTGCGAAGCATATTAGATGCTAAATTAACCGTAATCAATTAAATGGATTGGTTAAAGAATTTGAGAATAGTTCTTATAGCTGAAAAGCTATCTTATGTCCTTAATACGCCTATCCCTGCAATGGTTGCAGACAATGCCTTTGAGGAAGACATTGCTACTTTTAGAAAGTGGCAGGATGATGCACAGTTGGCTCAATGCATCATGCTCGCATCTATGAGTAACGAGCTTCGGCGTAAGCATGAAACTATGGATGCTTCTACAGTAGCATCATGAATATTACAAACCTAACAATAGCATCCTCCGTCACACCGTTGTATCAAAATGTATCACAAATCTCAATGAAACTCAATAGGTGTTCATTCGGATCATCCGTAGTAGCACCCCCAAACTGAACCGAGTTCTGCACCTTCTGAAAAGTGCCCGATTTTATCTCAAAAGTATTCGCTGCTATGGCCGGTCTGACTATGCTAGACTGTAGTCCATTTATATTCGGCATGGAATAATCTCGTAGAGCCCGGTTCTCTTCTCTTCGCTCAATTCTCTGTTCTTCTGCCATGCTAACTGTAGTACTCTCTAATTGAGCTTGCAAATTTCTCTGCACACTTGCTTTCCAACCCCTTCTGTTAATGTTATCCTGTGCTGGAGTTAAGTCTGAGTTGGATGATCGTGTATGCATAAAAATCTACAAGTACCTGAAATCACAAACAAACAAAAATAGAAATGAGATAAGAATAGATATGTCTAAGTCATACAATATAGCTTGAAACTAATGATAATTATCTAAATTAAACGCCTTTCCCCAGCAACGGCACCAAAAACTTGTTGCCTCTTTTTCAGTTCTAACAAAAATAGCTCTAACTCATGTAAGCATATATGCGTCAACAAGTAATACAGAGTAAGTAGAGTATCGATCCCACAGAGAAAGTTATCAAATTTAAACTACTATGCATCAATTAAATCACTATATTTATATGCTTAAACTAATGACTATATTGGTGAATTAATCCTAATTGCAAATAACAACTAAAATAAGAATAATAACAAAATATATCAAATCTGGAAATAATGGGATCCTAACTTCATTTAATATTTCATCTAATCACCACTATCATGCAAGAATTGTTCACATATCACAGGACAATAGCCAAGAGCACTAATAGAGTCATAGCCATTTTTCAATGCACTATGACCTACTTACACAGCATCCACAAATGATAGACTCCATGTAATCACCAATATAACCAAAATCACTATATGTCTATATGAAATTGTAATCATACTGAATTTAAACTCAAGCCCTTATTTTAACTCATACGGTGAATAAGTATATGTCTATCTCATTCACGAAATACACAAGCCATATAAAAATGCATTTATATATTGTCTTTATTATGACTACAATCCATACTCGCATGTTCATTATCAATTCCATACAAGTACTAAAACGAATGGTGATCAAGCATTCATACATGTAAAACAATCATAATAGAATTCCCATAAGATATGTAAAACAACCCCAGCAATCAAGCATGCAATTAAACTACATATTAAAATCCGTTAGAATCCCATAATGGAGTTTAGTTCATGACTGAACCAAAAGTCATTATGGGATCAAAGCTAAACATGATTAACAAGCAAACAATTGAAAGATGAAGGATAGAAACGATCAAACCTAATTGCAGATTATAAACCAATATCAACATTCAACTCCTCATAAAAATCCAGCAAAACAATAATAATAATCCACAATGATAGAAAATCCCAAGAAGAATTGGAAAAGATGGAGTTTAGGCTTCGTTCTTTATTGGAATCTCTCTCACTGTGTAAACCCTAGTTATGATATGAAAAATACGTCAAAAATTATCCAAGTTATGTCTGACACCAGTCAGATATCGTTTTTAATCTATCATAACCCTTAAAAATTGGAAATTAAAATAAACAACTCAGCATTAGCAACCATCGTGCGCAGCTGCGCGCCCCTCCAATGTATTCCTCACGCGAGCGCGAGACTTGTATTAAGTCATGATGTCTAGCCGGGCTCTCACGCGGGCGCGCACCCTCAAGCCTAATATGCCGTGCAGCTTCCAGTCTGTGGATTCTAGTTCTGGTTCTATAATGTTGTTGCTGCTATCGCTTTGTCCTGCTACTTATTCCTTCCATGCTTGGTCTCCTTGCTCCATCATACCTTCATGCCATGCATCTGTCAACCTCATGCCATCTACATCAGCCTCATGCCATCCAACACCACCAAAGTATGCCATTTCCTATAATTGTTCCACCAAAGGAGTTCTAAATATATGCAATGCAAAATAACATGAAATGCAACTAAAACACACTAGAATGGACTTGAGATTGGCATAATTTGCGTAAATTGATATCCAATAAGTAGGTGTAAAATCCACTTATCATGGACCTGCTTCTTCGTCGGCTTACCATGATCCCGAGAACTGATAGGGTGAGGTGCCCTCTTCGAGCCCTCTTGAGTATGGCTTCTTGACCTTCTTCGATCCTGAGGTCGGCCTCGAGATATTTGACTAGAATGTACAGGTTCCTTTCCTCCTCTTAGTTGCCTTTGTGCAGATTTTCTATGCCCTTTCAGACGGAGCATAACTTGATGCCTCATCCTTCAGTTCTGCCATACAGAGCATCTATTCAGCAATTTCTTCTCTCTACTTCAGAAGAACCTCTAAGGCTTTGTCAGCTTCTTCTACCATCTTGGCCAACTTGGAAGCCCTATCAGTATGACAACCTCGGTATTGGGTTCTAGGTGGTGTGCCTTCTACCCATTTTCGACTTTGGTCAGGCCTTTTATCAGCTGCGAAAACCAATCTTCTCTTAGCATCGCCCTGGACTCTTGCATGAGGACCTTCTGAAACATCTTTGGAAGCGGTACTATCATGAGCATTTTTTGAAGGACCCAACCGATCCTTGACAGAAATATGTTGCAAAGACGAACTCACAGCCATCGGTTGCCCTTCAGTAGTAGCTATCTTACTCTTTACCATAACTACCGACATAAAATAGTTACTTTATGTGATTGAAATTTAAGAACACTAGACAATCAGCCCTCCTTCTAGCACCAAAATGTTAACGCCAAGATCTTTCTACATGCCTCAATCACGTAAGAGCGCGTCTTATCCTGTACAATTCAATAGGTCAATACCAGAAGCTTGACGGTTTAGACCGTCGGAGGATAGCTCTAGCGTAAAACTTAGTACAGGTAGATACAAGGTTTATAACAGAGGATAAGAATTCTAGTGTGTTGATAGGATAAAAATATCAGTTACCTTTAATGGTGTTGTATCCAGTCCTCATATACTCCAAATCTAGTTTTGCGTGCCACTGACCTCCCTGACACCATCCCTCAGCAAGTAGCTTACTTGCTGATCCCATCACCTTTGTCCACCGCCGGCCGAATTTGTCTAATCCTCATTAATGCAATGTGTTAGTTCCCAGTAGGTACACAATTGATCTAGAAGGGGGGTTGAATAGATTCCTTTTAATTTTAAATACTTTTCATGTTTATTTTGTATTGCTAATGAATTAGCATTTAACAAACATAAGAATCTTTTCAAGCACAGCGGAATAAGTAAAATATCCCCTTCATTGATATATTCATAATCATTCATACATTGTTCTTAGAGTTAGTTAAGTTGTAAGCAGTTAATACATACATAACAGTTATAGCAGTTAAGTATATAATGTAAATGACATAAAGTAAATGACACAAGGGATTTTAATGTTAGGTTTTCGTGAAAATCAGAGTAGCAATCAAATTGCAAAACGTAGCGGAAGCGAGATAAAATCAGATTTTATAATTTTTCACAAACCAATTACCCGGATCATCCTTTATGCATATTATTAATTAAACGAAGAATAAGAAATTATGAAATCATACCCTTGTAGAAACGAGCTTCCTCGGTAATGCGAGTTCACCTCCTACTTCTCCGCGATCTCCTTGAATCTCCGGGTAGATTCCTTCCTTTGATTAATGTAAGCCACCCAAGTGTATGGCCTCTATAGGTGATCCACCAAGGAAGAGGAATTTTTCAAGAAGATGGGATTTGGCTCAAACCCTAGTTTTTCCTATCTGAATAAGAAAAGGGGTGTACTCTCCAACTCTTGGAATTACGTATATCTCATATCTAATATAAGACTCCTCTTATAAAGATATTATATAACCCTATTTTAATTAAAATAAGGTATTATTTATTTAATTAAACTCTTTTAATTAAATGGGCTCCCTAATCTATTAGGGATAATTAGTTAAACTCCTTTAACTAATTTTCTTTCCTAATCCAATTAAGAATAAATGAGAGTACTAATATTAAATTAATTCCTAAACCTTTTAGAAATTAAAATAATAATAATTATAATAATATTAATAAGACTCCTCTTATTAATTTATATTTAATATTTCTAAAATATTAAATAATAAATATTAAGCTATTTAATTTATTCTATCACCATAGATTAAATTAAATATACTTAACATATTATTACAATTATGCCATTAACTTCTTAAATAATTATTCTTCCTTTTATGGTGTGACCCTTTAGGTTCTCCATATTAAACCCACAGTGAATAAATCAATTAGAACAATTCTAATCTCATTTAAATAAATAAATTAACAAATAATTTATTTAAATAAATAATATTTATTCTACAATAGGGATAAGCCTCCCCTAGCGATCAACGACTTTCCGGATAATATAGATTTCAACATTAATCATAAAAGAACCTTTGAGTAAATAGTTACCGTGACAATTCAATCCTTCCACCATACTATGTCCCAATTAACTATAAGACATGGAATTACTTGTCAAGTCTTATTTTATTTAATTATATGTATTTGATTCCTAAATGAACAACTCCCAATGAATGCAAATTAGAAACTACTTTCTAATTTCATTCCACCTTAACCAAGGATTCTGGGTTGTCATTTATCGAATCACATAGACATTTCTCCTTTTATTAGAAGTGGTAGATTCTTTATTGATCATTCATTATCTTCATATATAACTTATTACACCCAAGCATACCCTTTGATATACTCTAAGAGTCTTAAGGAATAAGTCAAAGTGTAATTCATTATATATAAGATACTATGATGATCTCAAGTCTA
Source organism: Panax quinquefolius (assembly GCA_020205615.1). Classification (NCBI taxonomy): domain Eukaryota; kingdom Viridiplantae; phylum Streptophyta; class Magnoliopsida; order Apiales; family Araliaceae; genus Panax; species Panax quinquefolius. The sequence continues at coordinate 91,516,805 of CM035154.1, forward strand.
AGGATCATTTGTACTACTATCTACTGAGAATTCCTATTGACGGTAAGTAAAACTCCATTAGGTATTCCTTAGCGAGTCACGTTCAAATGAACTTATTCTCTAATAAGCACCTACATACTTGCTTTAGTGTCTCCACACAAATGATCATGAGATCAATCATCCTCATCCAATGAAGCAAACAACGTATGTACCCGATCTATCCTGATTCACTAATCCCCTATTTAGTAATCCAATGATTGGGAACTATTTTAGTTTTAAGCTTTCTAAGAATTTAGATCTCATTAGAATGATCATCATCATTATTCTAAAAGCGTTGCTTAAAACTATGGGTTTATCACATATTATTAAAACAGCACCATGTAGATAATAAATGCCTTTAATAAATAATTCTTTTATTAATAAATAAATAAGATTGATTACACAGCATATGCTTTATCATCATACATGATTGGCTTGTATGCATAATACTTTCATTTAAGTGGTTCAGAGACTCAAGCTCCTAATCCACTCTTCTGTTTTCAACTAGCAGTATTTCCACTAAGGAAGAGCATCACCCTGAATCACTAAGATTCCTTTAAGGCCAGCAGCCTTGAAACTTCACTTCACTTAGAACTCTTCAAGCCCAGCAGGTTTGGAACTCCTATAGTTCCCTAGGAACTCTTCAAGCCCATCAGGCTTGGAAATTCATTTAGTCCTTCCAGACAAGGACCCCTCAGACCCTGGCTACTTGTTGGAATTGTTGTTGTTGGTGCTGAGCTGCTAAAATGTCTTTAAGCTTGAACATCTTTTGTACTTAGCAGCTTGGGGTGGTCCTCTTTGCATTCTTCTTTGAGTCTGAACCACATCTTCTCTGGTGCATCTGATCTTCACTCTTTTCTGCTCATCTTCATCTAATGTCAGCTATGCACCATCACCATCTGGATTTACTAAGTCTCTGAGCTTTTGGTAGACTTCGTCTGGCACTTAGCAATCCCTAAACCCTTCTTGAATGTGTTGCAGACATGATTCTGCATCTGTTCTTTTTTAGCTATTGGTTCATGATGATCTGTAGAGTGGCTCTCTTGATCTTCTTTGTACTTTGCCACTTTTCTGAATGTTATCTTTTTGGCCTTCTCGGCTCTCAGCTTAGCTGCCATCTTTAGTGGCATTCTCATCTTTGTTGAGTGAAGCTTTAGTCCGTTCGAGTCCTTCTTCAAGGCCTTTGTAGTCTCACTGTCACTGAAACTTATTCTATTTAGTTCTGGTGGAACTCGTAGAGTCAACAATAACATTCCAATAACTCAATGATTCTGCAACTTTAGCAACCTTTTGATCCTTGAAGCTTCTGGCTTATTTATACTCCTTCCCAGTCTTCCCGTTGGGATATAGCCATTGAAAGTTATTCGAATAACTTGGCAGATCTCGAGTTATTTGGTGCAAACTGCAGATGTGACATGACATCCCCTTTTTCATCTTTCTGATACTGCAGTCTACTATTTTACCTACCCAGTCAGAGATGTCACTTTGATGCCTCGGGCTGGTAGTCTTCTTTATTTCTTCTTTCTGACTTCTCGATTATAACATCAGAGATTGCCCTTTTGCATCAATGCTCTCAACTAGCAATGTACAAATATTAGTTTTCAGATTGAACCGTTGCCAATGCTTCAATCTTCAAATGACAGAACTCTACGATTCTGAAGCATATGTTCTTGGACTTGATCGTAGTGTCATGTTGAATGTTTCTCATCTAGCGATTGAGACAACACTACGATCCTGAAGAGTGTTCATTTGATCTTCAATGTAGAACACTTCTTTCTTCATTTGTGCAGTGCTTCAATACTTCTGTTTGCCTTAACTGGTCTCAAGAACTAATAGCTTGACTCCTAATTCTGGTCTCCTCTGAATAGAAAGACACCTCAGATTTGTGGCATGCCCAGCTCCCTTTCTCCTTGTGATCTCCCGTTCACTTATTATCAATGCACTGACCCATGCTTAATCACTTTAGCCTTGTTCTTCATAAACCGACCAGTATCTCTATGTGCACTTCATCAGTTCCTTCTTTAGCTTGGCAAACACTACGATCCTGGTTGACCCCAAGATCGTTGTCTTCTGTTCATTTGAAAGCAACTGCTCTTGCTGACTTTTCCTTAGTCAGTCACTTTTGCTGAAGTCTTCTTTTGATCAACTTATAAACGAATTCATCTTGAATGACTTTACAACTCAATCTGGATGCTGATTGGGTTGGTGCTTAGATCTTTTATTAACTTGTTAGCCATCTGTTGAGTGCACTCTGGTTCACTTCAGGTGAAATATATCTTTGCAGCTCGGACCAGAGGCTTCATCCTTTGGATATTCTAGGAGTGCTCATTTGTTGAGAATCGTGTTTACTCTACGATTTTGTCTTGGCGTTGTGAGCACTTCTATTTAAGCCTTAGTTCTGCACTCTACGATTCAGCTTTGGTTGTGCAGATACTACGACTCCGAGGTCAGATCTTGACACTCTACAATTTTTGTCTTTATGCTTGTTGTCTTCATCTGATCTTGCTCGACTACGATCTCTGCCACTGATGTGATCAGTAGACTCTACGACTCCGAGTGTGGTCTATGATTCTTGACTTGGCTTCAGCAGATGATCGGTCGGCTCGTAGACAAGTTGTCTCTATGATTCAGAACATGACATCCTCAGCAGACTATGGCTCTGAGGATGTTCTTCTCGACACACTACGATCCTTCCTCGTCACTCCTGGAAGTCTACGAACTCCAAGATCTACTATCTTGTAGACTACGATTCTGCCTTGATAGCTCTCGAGTTTTCCTTGACTCTCCTAGAAGACTACGATTTCTGGTGTAGTGCTCGACGATCAGACAAGCCTATCTATTACGTTTTAAGATAAACCTAACAAGCTTGATCTTTCTATATTTATTGTCCTTGTACATCATTTCTTTTTAAGGACTTTACAAAGCTATTTTGCTTATGTAGGATCAACCTAACATATTTGATCAATTCATTCTAAGTCCTTGTACATATGTTCCTATTATCTATTAAAAGACTTTACAGCTTTTCTTAATGCAAACATACTTGCATATCCATTCATTTATATCATAATCAAATCATACATAAGTAGGAATATCATTCACATACTTATTCCTAACAATCTCCCCTATTTGATTATGACAAAAATAATAATTGAATATGCATGATATGAATGAATCTTATATACAGTGAGCAGCTGTATTTCTAAAAATAGATAACCATGAATATCATTTAATAATGATATGGGACTATATAAACTATGACACTTTTCATCCTCGATCCAGAACATGCCTAACTAGTTAGAGATGTACCTCTTTGGATCCATGTGAGTTTCCAAGATGTATGTTGATCAATTATTCATCTGTTTGATCTCTTTGCTCCTGCTCCCCCTGGGACTCATGCTCTTCTTCTTTTTCTGGTTCCCCCTCAAACTCTGCATTCATAGGATCATCATCCTTTGGCTCCCCCTCAGATGATGATTTTGCTTCTGTTGCTGTTATCTTCTTCCTTGCCTTTTTCTTAGCCTTCTTGTGTTCTTTGCTTCTGCTCTCTTTGCTCTTCCTTGAATGCCTCTTTCTATGCCTCTTTTTCTCCCCCTTTTTGTCATTAATCACTTGTGAAAGCTACTCCATGTTGGACATAAGTTGTTCCATCAAGTAAGATGGGTTACCAACCTCCATCTTAAATTCTTGTTGGCTCAGCTCAAGCTGTAGGGAAAGAGACTGATGCAGATTTTCAATCTTGTCAGAGAGGGATAGAATTTGCTCTTCATTGGCCTTCTGTTCTTGTAGAGCTTTGGCTTTCTGATCATACATAACCTTCAGATAGATTTGATCTCTCTATTTAATTTTGAGAGATATATCAGATATAGTGGCTTGTAGTTTGCCGTGAGCTGCATCGTCTCCTGCTTTTGTCAACATCTTTGACCCTTTAGTGATGATGGACATCTGCTTAACCAACTCATCAGTAACTCCTACTCCATAGGAGATTGGTCATGTGGCTGGGTAGGCTTCTGTTGAACATCAAACTGGACTCCACGATTTTCATTTTTAGACAGATTTTTGAAAGAATTGAGAATCTGATAAATCGTTGAGTGTCAATCACTGTTGGAGGATGAAGTAATATCAGACAACTGTGTTTGATCAGAGGGAAGCTTCTCAATCTGAACTTTAACATCTTCAATGGTAGAGTGAAGAGACTCTACGATCATCTCCTTGGGCATGATCTGTGACGCCCCTAAAATAGGTATACATCACCCATCTTGAGTCGCCAAATACATGGTACAAAATTCAAATACAACTTAATTATACAACAGTCGTGTAAAATACGACTAAACATAATCTAAGAGTTTTAATAAGAATATTGCCATCTAGACAATATCCACACTCAATGGAATCCTCATTACATTTATTGTCACACTATTTAACAGAATAGTGAGGGACTACTAATGCTATCATCTGGACCTTCACTCCGTTCCCAGACTAGTCCGGCTACGTTCTCATTTCACGAAGAGAAACGGTGAAAGAAAGGGTGAGCTCAACTAGCCCGATAAGAAATATTATGACTAAGATAATGCGAGAATAAATTATCATTAGTCTTCAACAATGTTAAAGCGATAAAATACAATAGACATCAAGTTTAAGCTGCGGTGAAATAAACAATTCATTAGAAGAGTCAAGTAGAGCATGATATCTACTATCTTCTATGATTTAAAATATTTTCATCAATTTTTATCATTTGAGACTCGACAATAAATAAACCACATCATCGAGTTATCCTTGTACTACGGGCCAGGATATTCATTAAATCATCAATGGTCATGACTATACCGAATAATCCTGGTCATAATCATACCAAAAACATCCATCAATGCACTACAAAGCTCTTGAGGACTTTTACCACATCATTTATAACATTATAGGTCATGATTATCTTACCGATAATCCACAGTCATAATCATACCAAGTCCATCTATGCACGTAAGCCAAAGATGACTTTCATCACAATATAAGCATGAGGATGATGACAATGACATAATAATTCAATAAAACAAGTTCAAGAATAAATTTTAAAGATTTATAAGTTAATTTATCTTGAAATCAATTACGTCAAATTATCGACATGATCTTTGCTTTGTGGAGTAAAATTCAAGAATGCTCGAAAGAATATTTCCATGAAAAGATCTTGGATGAAGCGCAAATATCCGGGATATTCTACTAATTTCATGGAGTATATAGAAGCCAAAACTTTAACCAAATGAGTATCATAGAATATATAAAAGCTATGAAATGGATTTTCACCCGCCGTGCGGTAATCCACGTGAGATAGATCATTTCCATAATTTAAAAAGGAATGAATCTGAAGGACATTTCACCATGCATGTGATAATTCACATGAGGCGAGTTATTCAACGAGAATAATAAAGAATGGAACCGGTGTAAATGCGTAATCCTTACAGACGGGATATTCAACAAAATAATAAGGAATGGAATAATAGAAGAATTCACCATACATGTGATAGATCCATTGCAGACGGAGTTATTCAACGAATAATAAAAAATGGAACCCGGGTTTAGCGTAATCCGCATGCAGAGCGGATATTTCAAATAATAAAGAATAATAAAGAATGGAATAACAAAGAATTCACCATGCATGCGATAGAACCGCATAATCACGCAGACAAGTTATTCAACAGAATAATAAAGAAGAATGAACCAAGTCTAGCGTAATCCGTAATAAAGTGCAGACGGGATATTCAACAAAATAATAAAGAATGGAATAACGAAAAGAATTTCACCATGTATGCGATATTTTGCATAGACGAGTTATTCAACATAATAATAAAGAATGGAATAACGAAGCTCTCTTCATGAATCTGAAAAAATACCCTTACCTTAAAAAGAAATGGATATTGGAATAGTGAAGTAGCGAGACTTCTCTTCTTCTTTCTCTATATAATTTCTCTATAATAATTGCTCTAAAGCTTTAGTGAATTGGTGAGAAATGAAGGAAGAATGAGCTTATTTTTATAGGAAAATATAGTTTCGATAATTACACGTTTTGGGGCTCGAAATATTATAATCTGATACCTTGACTTTTCTTTCATTTTAATTTAGTCCTACAAGTATTATCAAATTTGCACCACCTCCCCTAATAGTAAATAATATGAATCAATAGTTCAATCATGTGAATCAATAGTTATAATCATGTGAAAATACAAATTACAATATAGTACCTCCATCTATACCTCCATTTTAACTTAGTCATGCAAGTATTATCAATCTTGCACCAACTCCCTAATAGTACAAGAATGTGAATCAATAGTACACACATGTGAACAAATAGTTATAATCATGTGAATTAATAGCAATTAATTGCTCATTTATCCGATTAATTACCCGGTAGTCGGTCGATATAACTTCCGGACATCAATTAATATCGAAATAAATGTCGATTTCCACTAACACTAAAAATTCCAACACAATGGAACTATCAATTTCATCTTTAATCAACACGAACTTATTCATCATTAATATTATAACTCATAATATTTAACAACCAGGTTGTTACCAGGAAAGATGGGGCTTTCCGATGAGGATTTCTCTTTATTGGCGCGCAATTAGATGACCAAACCTCTCCTTGACAGAACTTCTAGACATTATAAATATTGTAATTTAATAATATGAATAACTTTATCGTCTCAATTATTGATTTAATAATATATCATATTATGCGATGATGATCTTGTGATAATAATCGAATCAATAATATGAGAGATATGATCACGCAATTCTTCGTAGCAATAATTGAGTATAAGCGAGTGACTTCTCACGTAAGCATCAATAATCAATCTTGTGTGTACTACTATGCAACCACGCGCGTATTCTTGTACTTTTACTACTAAGGTAGTTCAACAGTTTAACGGTAAAACTTCCGTCATTATTTTTATAAAAAGATAATTATGTCATTTTCTAACTACGACAATACTTCCGTTGTGGGGTCCACCAATGATTGTGTCATCGTACGAATATCCCCTATTAAAACGAATATTCCCTGACCAATCGAATATTATATAACCACTTGCTTACTTTGCAAAATTTGTAAATATTACCCACAACTATAACATTATATCAAATCCACACCATAATATTCAAAAATATATTTTGAGAAAATTATTCTTTATTCATAAAAGTTGGGGTCTTACAACCTCCCCTTCTTATGAAATTTCATCCTTGAAATTAGGGTGCGTATCTGGTATGTCGAAGAGGTGAGGATACCTTAATTTCATCTCAGATTCTAACTCTCAGGTCATTTCCTCCACATCGTGGTTTCTCCACAAAACTTTGACTTGAGGTATAACTTTAGAGCGTAGAATATAATCCTTCTTATCCAAGATTTTAACAGGTAACTCTTCATACGTTAAATCTTCCTCTATCTCGTCTAGTTCTAATTCAATAATATGGTTTGGGTCTTTCACATATTTACGTAACATAGATATGTGAAAAACATTATGAACACGAGACATACTTGGCGGTAAGGCGAGTCTATAGGCCATAGTTCCTACTCGATCGAGGATTAAAAATGGGCCAATGAATCGAGGATTGAGTTTTCCTCTCTTTCCAAATCTTGTAACTCCTTTCCATGGAGCAACACATAACAACACATGATCTCAACACGTCTTTTCGATGAAGATCATCATAACTCTTTTGTCGATCTTGTGAGGTTTTTATACGTTTTTGGATCGTTTGAATCTTTTTCGTAGTCATACGTACCAAATTCGGTCCCAACAACGTTTCTTCACCCACCTCATCCCAGCATACTGAAGAACGACACTTTCTTCCATACAACGCCTCAAATGGAGCCATGCCAATACTTGTTTGATAACTATTGTTGTAGGAAAACTCCACCAATGGTAAGAACTTGTCCCAACTTCCCTTGAAGTCAAGGACACAGAGTCTTAATAAATCTTCAAGAGTTTGAATAGTCCTTTCCGACTGCCCATCCGTTTGAGGATGATATGCCAAACTAAATCGTAAATTTGTGCCCATAGCTTTTTGCAAACTAACCCAAAATCTTGAAGTGAATCTTGGGTCTCGATCAGAAACTATGGATACTGGCATACCATGCAATCTTACGATCTCGTTTATGTATATACTAGCAAGACGTTCAAGTGTAAAAGTTTCTCGTATCGGTAAGAAATGAGCAGACTTGGTCAATCTATCAACAATGACCCAAATCGCATCTATGCCTTGAGAAACCTTGGGAAGACCAGTAACGAAATCCATGGTAATGTGCTCCCACTTCCATTCTGGAATTTCAAGTGGTTGCAATGGACCTTTTGGCACTTGATGTTCCACCTTGACTCGTTGACAAGTTAGACACCTTGAGATAAACCTCGCTATCTCTCTCTTTATATTGCTCCACCAAAATGTATGTCGAAGATCACGATACATTTTGGTACTCCCAAGATGGATTGCAAACGGTGTGTTGTGCGCCTCCATCATGATTTTATACTTCAAATCGAATCGTTAGGAACACAAAGTGCAGAGTTGACTCAAAGTATTCCTTCTTCATCGATTCTTACTTAGAAATAGCACCTTCTTGCACTTTCTTCTTCATACGCATCGGCTCCAGTGCGTAGTTTGAAAGCGACTTTAACTTTATCGATTAAAGTTGGTTCCACTCGTATATTCGCCATCATCACATGGGTCCTGGGTCTTTAACTCTATTTCCATCCTTTCCAAAGTCATACAAAATGGGTCTTTGGGTTGACAATATTGCACTCGTGCCGCGTATGATCTTCTACTCGATCGTCGACTACTACGTTCACTTTTCTAGGATGGTATTGGATGGTATGATCATAATCTTTCAACAACTCAAGCCATCGTCGTTGCCGCATGTTGAGTTCCTTTTGAGTGAAGAAATATTTGAGGCTTTTATGATCCGTATAGATCTCCACCTTCTCTCCATACAGGTAATGCCTCCAAATCTTAAGCGCAAAAATAGATAACGCTTGACTCTAGATCAATGAGTAGGATAATTCCTCTCATATTCTTTGAGTTATCGAGAGGCATAAGCTATGACTTTCTCATGTTGCATGAGAATACATCCTAACCCTTTGCACGAAACATCATCTTTGTAGATGACAAATCCCTCAAGAGCGGATGGTATTGTCGAGCAGTCTTTGAAATGAGTCTCCTCTTGAGTTCTTGAAAACTCTTTTCACATTCCTCACTCCAATAAATTTTGTATCTTTTTGAGTCAATTTGAGTTAATGGAGTAGCGATTAGAGAAAACCCTTCTACGAATCTCCAATAATAACCAAATAAGCCGAGAAAGCTACGTACTTGATCATTGACTTAGGTTGCTCCCGACTTTGAATTGCTTGATCTTTGGCGGGTCAACATATATTCCATGATTTGATATCACGTGCCCAAGGAATACAACTTCCTCGAGCGAACTCGCATTTTTTCAACTTGGCATAAAGCTTGTTTTCATGAAGCTTTTGGAGTATCGACCTCAAGTGTTGCTCATGGTCTTCACGGGTTTTTTGGAGTATATGAGGATGTCATCAATAAAGACGACCACAAAGTGATCCAAATATTCCTTGAATACTCGGTTCATCATATCCATGAAGCGCGGGAGAATTAGTCGATCCAAAAGACATGACTAGGAATTCATAATGCCGTCTGAGTTACGAAAGCGATCTTTGGAATGTCATCGGTTTTAATCTTCAATTGATGATATCCGAATGAAGATCGATCTTTGAAAAAAATTTGGCTCCTTGCAATTGGTCAAACAGGTCATCAATGCGAGGCAACAGTACCTATTTTTGATGGTGACATGATTCAACTCCAATAATCAATACAAAGTCTCATACCTTCCATCTTTCTTCTTCACGAATAGAAACAGGAGAACCCCAAGGAGACGTCTTAGGGCGAGATGAAACCGATGTTTAACAATTCCTGTAGTTGGGTTTTTAACTCACGAAGTTCAATAGGAGCCATTCGATATGGGGCTTTGGAAATGGGTTTTGTCTGGGATTCAAGGTCGATACAAAATTTAATTTCACGCTCTGGGGTAGGCGGGAAGTTCTTGAGGGAATACGTCGGAAAATTTATTAACAATAGAAATATCATTCAAATCTGACATATCTTTATTTAAATTCGTGACATGGGCTAAGAAAGCTTGACATCCATTTTTTAATAAACGAATAGCTTTATGACTTAATATAACAGTGATTGATTTTAGTGGTTTGGTTTCTTGATTTCGCATAATAGGTTGGTTAGGAATATGAAAGCTAACAACCTTACGAAAACAATCAATTTTAGCATGATGAGTAGGTAACCAATCAACCCTTAAAATCACATCAAATGCAAGTATTTTCAAAGAAATAAGATCGACAGGTAATGTCGATGCGATTCTGATTTGAATCAAACAAGACTTATAAACCGTGGATGTAATGAAGGTTTCTCCCAACGGAGTTTCAACGAGATAAGTCAAAGTCTAATTTCTCCGAGTCAAATTTAAACGTTGAGCGCAAGTAGGAGAAATAAAGGAATGGGTAGAACCGGTATCAAATAAAGTATAAACTTCACTAGAGTTTATGATTAGCTTACCCATGATCACCTCGTTCAAATTCCTCGCTTTTTGGGAGGTTACGACAAACGCTCTCCCTTGAACTACGGGGTTTTGTCTTATGCAGGACACCCTTTGATGCCTCCATCCCAATTTGGACTTGACTTTGGTGCACGACAAAAAATCAAAGCTAGGTGACCTTCTTTCCACAATTATAACACCCTTTTGGATTGCATCGTGCGGTTTGGATTTATGTGTCCTTCCCTCCACATTTGTAACATCTGACCGGTGGTCGTTCTCCTCCCTTAACTACAGGTGCTTTGGTCTTGGCGTCTTTCCATCCTTGTTGAATCTCCTCTTCTTGAAATGTCCACTCTTATTGTCATGGCCATGATTACCACCGAAGTGATTATCATTTCTAGCATGTTGATTCCCTCCACGTTTGTTGTCACCGCTTCGATGACTGTTACCACTGGTATTATCAACTTGTCGGTTGCTCTCTCTTGGTTGGGTTGACTCATTATCGTGCTCTAATAATTGAGCCCTATTCACAACATCTGAATACAAACACAGTTTGTGAGAAATTAGGTATTGACGTATCTTGGGTTTCAAACCTCTTAGAAACATCCGCGTCATTCTCTCCTCATTATCAACCAAGTGGGACGTAAACCGAGACAACTCGAAAAACTTAGCTTCGTACTGCGCCACGGTCATATTGTTTTTCTCAAGCTTGATGAACTCTACCTCCTTCATGTGACGAATACTTTCAGGAAATTACTTGTCATTGAACGGCTCTTGGAACTTCTCCCAAGACATTTTGAGTGTGGCAGGTTGAGTCGCGCTTTTCTGATTCCCACCGATGTCTGCCTCTTCTCATGAATGATGAAGGTGGCAAAGGGAACCTTTTGCTCCTCGGAGCATCCTAAGACATCAAATATCTTGTTAATCTGTTTTATCCACGTCTCCACCTTAAGTGGTTTTGGCTCTCTAAAAAACTCCGGTGGTCCCAGCTCCTTGAACTGCTTAACGGTGACCGTCCGAGAGTTGTCAGTGTTTCCACCTGCATTTTGGACAGGAGTCGCTTTCGCCTGATGTTGCATGAATTGCATAAAGCCTCTGAACATCCTATCGTTCACCATTTCATCGGTGTTATTGTTTACATGAGGATTATTGTCTTCCTGTTGCACATTATCCTGGGCATTAATCTGTGGTGACTCAACGGTCTCATGTGCTTCATTGTTTATCTCAACATTTTCGGATGCCATTTTCAAATACTGCCACAAAACAAGGGTTAATTAACATATCACATATTATCCCTATACTACGTGAGCCAATTAAATACCAAATAAACTTAGGTAGGTCATACTAGCGAAGGAATTCCCCGTCTCTCCCCTCCTAGTTCTTGTCTCACATCTCAGCCAGGGATCATATCCCTAAGCTTTGATACCAACTGTGACGCCCCTAAAATAGGTATACATCACCCATCTTGAGTCGCCAAATACATGGTACAAAATTCAAATACAACTTAATTATACAACGATGTGTGTAAAATACGACTAAACATAATCTAAGAGTTTTAATAAGAATATTGTCATCTAGACAATATCCACACTCAATGGAGTCCTCATTACATTTATTGTCACACTATTTAACAGAATAGTGAGGATTACTAATGCTATCATCTGGACCGTCACTCCGTTCCCCGACTAGTCCCGGCTACGTTCTCATTTCCTGAAGAGAACAATGAAAGAAAGGGTGAGCTCAACTAGCCCAGTAAGAAATATTATGACTAAGATAATGCAAAATAAATTATCATTAGTCTTCAACAATGTTAAACTGATAAAATACAATAGACATCAAGTTTAACTGCAGTGGAATAAGCAATCCATTAGAAGAGTCAAGTAGAGAATGATATCTACTATCTTCTATGATTTAAAATATTTTTATCAATTTTTATCGCTGAGACTCAGCTTAATAAATAAAACACATCATCGAGTCATTTCTGCACTACTGGCCAAGGATATTCATTAAATCATCAATGGTCATGACTATACCGAATAATCTCTGGTTATAATCATACCAAAAACTATCCATCAATGCACTACAAGCTACTGAGGACTTTTACCACATCATTTATAACATTACAGGTCAAGATTATACCGAATAATCCCTAGTCATAATCATACCAAGTCCATCTATGCACGTAAGCCAAAGATGACTTTCATCACAATATAAGCATGAGGATGATGACAATGACATAATAATTCAATAAAACAAGTTCAAGAATAGATTTTAAAGATTTATAAGTTAATTTATCTTGAAATCAATTACGTCCAAATTGTCAACATGATACTGCTTTGTGGAGTAAAATTCAAGAATGCTCAGAAGAATATTTCCATGAAAAGATATTAGATGAAGCGCAAATATCACTACACCAAAAATGAACTCTAGCGAAGGAAATTTTGTGAAGGAATTTATTCATTCACATGAGAAGTTGTTTAGCGAAGGAATAGTGAAGGAAAAAAGTATAGTGACAATATAGTTATTAGCGAAAGAAACATCCTTCACAATTTATATTTTTTTCCTCGCAAAATTGGGGTGATAGAAAGATTTTTGGAGTAAATTTATGATGAAAATTTGCGAGGAAAAAATCTATTTAGTGAAGGAATTATTACTCACTATATATCATTATTCAGAAGTTTTTTGCGAGGGATAAAATTGGTCGCTATTTTGTTCTAAATAATTTTTTTTTGAATTAATTGTGGTGAATATAAATTATAATATAAATACATTAAATAATTCAAATTCTAAAAAATTACTCATCTATTTTGTAAAAAGAGTTAAGTTTGAGTTTTATTCTTAGTTAATTTATGATATCCTACAACTAAAATTCTAATGCAATTAATTTTTAAAAATAAAATTTTATTCTTAATAATTCTTTTTAAATAATTTATAATAATAAATGTTTTATTAATTAAAAATTAATTTACAATAATTCAAATTTTATTATATTATAAACTGAAAAAATTATAATAATTAAGACTCTTTTTGTAGAACAAATCACAAATGTTTTAAATTATTACTTTTCTGTTCCACAAAAGAGTTGTATTTCAATTTGTTATTAACTAATTTATGGCATCCTAAAATTTAAACTAAAATCTATTTAGGTTTTTGAAATAATAATTTTATTTACAATATTACTTTTTAAAGAGTTTAAAATATTAGTTATTTTTATTATATTTATAAGTTAAAATCAAACTCCAAATTTATTTTTTAAACAGAGTCCCTAATTTATTTAGGAGTTTCTATACTTGATCTGGAGAAGGAGCTATAAGCGTAAAACAGAGTTTATAACCCCTAGCTGAACGATTACATTTTTATTCCCCCTTTTGTTGCGCTTGCTCTCTTCCCTCCCACCTGCGATTCCCTTTTCCCTCTCCCTCTTCAGTGGCGACTCCCTTTTTCTTCTTCACCGGCGACGATTCCGTCTCTCACTTCCTTTCCCTCTTCCTCTCCACTACCCACATATACATACACAACGAGGAAAAGAATGGAGGATTTGGGCGCGAGGAGGTGAATGGAGAAGGCTTGATTTGGGCGTAAGGAGGCGTAAGGAGGAGGCTTGATTTGGGTTTGATTTGGTTATTTGGTAAGTTACTTTCACACCCACTGTTATACTCGCACACATACACCCACCCACTGCTATACTCACACACACACATTATCACACACAGACCACAGTATACATACACCCACTGTCAATTAATTGTCTGTATGTGTTCATATGTACATATGGTGGATATCAAGATTTTGCCACTTGTATCTGCTTTGTTAATTAGATTTTCTTAAAATCATTAACATGGCATTGAGTTATTTAGATATGTCCAAGCAGGTGAATATCATGATTTTATTTACCAAATTATGTTGTTGATAAGGTCCATTCAGGCTAATTTAATGTGGTTATATATTCAGAATGGCATGTATCATCAAGTTTATATTCTAAAATTGGGCTTGCTCTGTTGAATGTTGTATCTTTTATTGATTCATCATTACAAATGCTAGCTTGACGTACGTTGTGTTGAATTTTCAGCAAGAATACTAGCATTGCTTATCTTGTTTTGCCCTGCCCATTGAATGAATGCTAGATCTCTTAATACTTTGACCAATTTAAATTCCACTAGCAAGGGATATGCTAGATGAATTTTCCCTTTATATTTATTAATATGATCCAGTTTTAAATTCAAGTGATATGTGTATAAATGCAGCCTTTATTATCCTTCAGTCATTTTCTTCTGAATGTTAGAAGAAATGTCAGAGCAGAACCTATGAAGTACTCTGTGCATCTTCCCCTTGATGTGAAGGTGCTTCTGGGCTTTAACCAAGGATTTTCACTTTCCATGAACAACCCTTTCTTTAAGGCACAATTTGCTGGTGCTGGTCAGAACTTCACAGCTGCTCCCACAAAGGCACATTTTCTTGGAGGAATTCCTATCACTGCCCCTCATTCAATTCTTCCTTCCATTGGTTCTGTGGCAGGGACAACTGAACCATGGTGAGGATAATTTTATTTAATCGATTCATTTTCTTTTCTGCTAAATTTGTCAATAGATATATAACTTAAAGAATTGGGCTCTAAAATGAAAAATCATTTAATTGGAAATAGTTTTATACTTGGATTATTCTCTTTCTTTTCAAGGTTCAATTTGAAGACCTCCCGAGCTCCTGCTCAGTTGACCATCTTTTATGGGGGTACTGTGAATGTCTTTGATGATATCTCCCCTGAGAAGGTTCTCTCTTTATATATATAACTCTGTGTAGGTGTGTGCACTTGCTAGTGAGTTTCAAGAGTTGTAGTTGAATCTTTTCTTAACTTCCCCCCCCC
Source organism: Panax quinquefolius (assembly GCA_020205615.1). NCBI lineage: Eukaryota > Viridiplantae > Streptophyta > Magnoliopsida > Apiales > Araliaceae > Panax > Panax quinquefolius. The sequence goes on from CM035154.1 coordinate 91,532,278, forward strand.
CCCCCCCTTCTTTCAACTTAGTTCAATTTATTATTATGGCCATATTTTGTTCTCCGATTTGGATATGTTTATCATTGAATTGTGGTTTGTGTGTTGATTACTATTATGAGACTTAAAATGTCAGTTTTTTGTATTGATGTTCATGTTTGAAATTATTCTACCCAGTTGGGGCATTGAATTTGACATGGGAAATTTGGGCGGATTCCCATGAAATTCTAAAATGGGTTTTCAATATTTGATTCTCATCTGAATTTTCTCAATCGGGGTTAACAAATTCTGGCTCATAACAGCTTTTTCTCAACTGTTATGACCAATAGTCAGCGATCAGATCAAGACTGAATAGTGACCAAACTAAACTTGTTATGTGTTCATACTTCCTCTAGTACTTAGCTTCGTGTTTGTGTGTTGGGGGACTTGAAAACCCATAAACGTAAGTGGGAATTGTTGTAAATACTGTAATTGGTTCCTAAATTTTGATGCTTATGGGCGATAGTTTTTTTAGTTATAATTAAAAGATGCCATGACGGGTTACTTTGAAGCCTCATTATAGTTGTTATTTGCAGGATATGAAGCTCAGAATCTAGCTCTTATTGTTGTGCAGCTCCACATTATACTTAGGAGTGAACAAACTGGAACATGATTTTGTGCGTTTAAGTTTAGGACAGGTTGAAAATGCTAGGAGGCACATATGTTTGCTAGGGTTCCAACCAGATCCAATTGAGCTGCAGAAGTTGCAAGCAGTAGAGAAGCATTTATGCAAGTGCACTGATGCCCGAAGGATTGGTGATTGGAAAAGTGTGTTCAGGGAAGTTGACGCTGCAATTGCTTCCGGAGCCGACTCTTCTCCTCAGGTAAGGCAGTGACTGAAATTTCTTTCTACTGTAGCTGACATATCTTCAATGAAGGAAAATAGCTTGACTGAACTTGTAAAAATCGAATTGACAGCTATTTGCCTGTAGAGCGGAAGCACTTTTGAAGCTACGCCAATTAGATGATGCAGAATTGAGCATTTCAAATGTTCCTAAATTTGAAACTTCTTCCCCGTCCTGTTCCCAGACAAGGTTTTTTGGAACGCTTTCTGAAGCCTATCCATTTTTTGTCCGTGCTCAGGTTGAGATGTCACTGGGAAGGTGAGTTCAGAAACTATTAATTTATGTGAGAGGAGAAATTTATGGCTCAGGTAAAGAATGAGTGGATGATTGCAGGTTTGAGAATGCTGTTATAGCTGTTGAGAAAGCAGGACAAATTGATCCCCAAAGCATTGAGGTATCAGTTTTGCTCAACAATGTCAGAGCGGTGGCGAGAGAGCTCGTGCTTTCATGGGAATGATCTTTATAAGTCTGAAAGGTTCACGAAACTTCATGCAGCTTATGGGGAAGGTCTCAGGCTTAATCCTTCCAGCTCAGTTCTTTACTGCAACAGAGCTGCTTGTTGGTATAAGCTTGAGAAATGGGAGCGATCTCTTGATGATTGCAACCAAGCTCTTCATATCCAGCTAAATTACACAAAAGCACTTCTGCGAAGGGCTGCTTCAAACAGCAAGGTAAGATGGCTTCTTAACCTCTGTTTCATCTTTAAAATTTGTTAAACAATGTTGTGTGAATGACTGATGTACTTTTATATGTTCTAAATTTTATTGCAGCTTGAACGATGGGTTGAAGCTGTCAGTGATTATGAGGTGTTGAGGAAGGAACTTCCAAATGACAATGATGTTGCTGAATCTTTGTTCCACGCCCAGGTTGCGTTGAAGAAATCCCGTGGAGAAGTAGTTCATAATATGAAATTCGGTGGAGAAGTTGAGTTGGTATCAGGTGTCGAGCAACTGCAATATCTTCTCCCAGCAAGTCTTATTGGCCTTGTGCCTTGTTAGGAATTCTATTTTAGTTTACCATGTGCAGAAGATCTTAACCTGAAACTGCAGGTGCTTCTGTGGTTCTTTTTAAAGTGGCATCAGACCCGAAATGCAAGCAGATGTCTCCATTTCTGGACAATATATGCAGTCGTTATCCATCAATAAATAATTATAAACTAACTATTGCAGCCGTTTTCTGGACAATATATGCAAGCTTAACTGGAGTGATACTAATTGATTATAGAGATCATGATTAAAAAAGATGGGGCTGTTATATGGCATATTACATTTGAATCAAAAGGAAGTGAACTTTTGAAAAAGAGTAAACTAGTTAGTTGTTAACTACTTGGATACACGTACATTTAACTCATACATTTAACTGTGTATTTGACTGCTATGGACTGAATTTAGACATAAGGAGATAGGTTGGGCTGTGGAGTAATAAGGGGGATAAAATGGGTTTATGATATAAACCAATAGCTTTGAATTTGGTAACACAAAACTGTGCACACCACATGTTTGACAAAAGTCCCAAGTGGATTGTTTTGTCTAAAAGTCCCAATTTCGAGGTTATTGTTAAATTGTCTTGATTCCATGAAAGTGGAGTTTAATTTATTTTTATTTATTATCTCTTTAGCTGATTTTACTCGTCAAAAACTACTAAAGATTTTCATAAGAATTTTGGTCGCTTGTTATATTGCATCTATTGATCTTATTGGGTTTATATATTCATCAAATTTATCTCAAAATTGTTGATTGTTGTTATTAAAGTCCATAATTGTTGTTATTTCTCGACAAGAGTGTTTTTTATAGCGACCAGCTCATTTCCTTGCACCTAGAGGAACCAAGTGGAATATAACTGATACTTGTGCAGGTTGATGGCCAAACTTTGATATCTTGTCCTGCTGATAGCATTGTACTCAACAACTTGACTGTAAATCGTAAACACCATTTTCGTCTCAACGTCACGACCAAAGATGGAAAGAGAAACTCATCATCTTATAGATGGTTTATCGGTACACACTTATGACTTAACCCCCGTTTGAAGTCTTTTTTTTTGAGTTTGCATTAACTATATATTCATGAGATGGCTATCATTCAAAAGTTATTGTCCTTCTATTTGCTTAACAGATACAATACCACCTACTGTAGGCAGAGCAGAAAGTCCCACACAATTTAACAGAAAGTCCCATACAATTGTTGCTTGAAGCAGCATCAGCTAAGCTGACCACAAGCAAAAGAATTATCACAGGTGTCCTACAAAAAAACATGCCCATAAAATCTTATCTTTGATGCGGGAATGCGACAAAGGCTTCAATCTCGGTTTGTGGGTAGATAGAGAAATGTAGGAAGCGGTGGCGATGCCTTCAATAAGATGGCCAATTACATCCAAGTGGCTAGTCCTATGAAGCAAAGAGAATATCGGCATACGATGGCGAAAAGAGGATAGTCCACAAGAAGCTATTAGAGTACCTTCCCAAAAGGAAAATATATCTGGTGGTTCTCATTCTCAAGCCTTTTATTTTCCTTTAAATTCATCGAGCACAAGAAGGATGCTAAAGGGGTCACATATACTCGATGGTGTCTTTGTTTCGAATTCTTGTGAGGAGATAATTAGGTGAGAGCTTTCGAGATATTGAGGAGCGTTTGGGTGTCATTGCTACTTTCTGCGACTATAGCGAGAGTCCGTAATTATAGCTTGTTAGTTGTTTCTACAATCCTAGTCTCGGAATGTAATGCCATTTATTATAGGTTAGGTTTTTGTTTCCTAGTTTTGTTAGGGGCTTTTAGTCACACGGGAGAAGAAACTAATGTATTGGTTTTAATGTATTATTTGTAATTTTTGCAATTTAATATACAAACAAATTTAGCAATAAATAAATAAATTTAATATTTCTTATAGAGATTAATAATAATAATAATAATAATAATAATAATAATAATAATAATAATAATAATAATAATAAATATGAAATTCTTGATTTGAATATCAATTATAATTTTCAATGAATTTTGATTATTTAGCAATTAATTTTTATTTATAAATTTATAATTTGTGAAGGATTATTTTCCTCACTATATTGAAGATACATTCTCAATTTATAATTAGTGAAGGAAAATTTTCTCTCGTTAAATAAATTTGTTCTTCACAATATATTATTTGTGAGGGAATAAAGTTATTCACTAATTTCAAATAGTCCTTCTTAAAATATTATTTGTGAAGGAAACCAATCTTTCACTAAATAACAATATTCCATTACAAAATACAATTTGTGAATAAAAAAGTTATTCACAATATATCCTTCACAAAAAATATTTAGTTACTACTTAGCGAAGGATACCCAATTGCGAGGAGGAGGTGTCTGCGAAGCACTCGTGTGAAGGAAATATTTCTTCGCAAAAAATCACTTGTGAGTGATATAGGGCCTCTAGTGAAGGATTTGTCCTTCACTAGAGGCCATTTTTGGTGTAGTGCTATCCAGGATATTCTACTAATTTCATGGAGTATAGAAGCCAAAACTTTAACCAAATGAGTATCATAAAATATATGAAACTGCAAATGGATTTTCACCCGTCATGAGGTAATCCACGTAGACAGATCATTTCCACAATTTAATAAGGAATGAATACGAAGGATCATTCATCATGCATGTGATAATCCACATAGATGGGTTATTCCAACAAACATAATAAAGAATTGAACCAGTGTCATGCGTGTCCTTGCGGGCACGGGATATTCCAACAAAATAATAAGGAATGGAATAACGAAGAATTCACCATGCATGCGATGATAGATCAAGATGCACGAGGTTATTCCAACGAATAACAAAGAATGGAACCAGTCTAGCGTAATCCGCATGAATGAGATAGTCCAACAGAATAATAAAGAATGGAATAACAAAGAATTCACCATGCATGCGATAGACCGTACAGACAGGTTATTCCAACAGAATAATAATAAATGAAACCAGGACTAGCGTAATCCGCACAGACAGGATATTCCAACAAAATAATAAAGAATGGAATAACAGAAGAATTTCACCATGTATGCGGTACTTCGCATAGACAGGTTATTCCAACATAATAATAAAGAATGGAATAACAGAAGCTCTCTTTATGAATACGAAAGAAATAATACCCCTTACCTTAAAAGAAACTGGATATTGGAATAATGAGTAGTAGACTTCTCTTCTTCTTTCTTTCTATAATTTCTCTCTATAATAATTGCTCTAAAGCTTTATTGAATTGGTGAGAAATGAAGGAAGAATGAGCTTCTATTTATAGGAAAATATAGTTTCGATAATTGCACGTTTTGGGGCTCGAAATATTATAGTACAATACCTTCAACTTTTCTTTCATTTTTAATTTAGTCCTGCAAGTATTATCAAACTTGCACCACCTCCCCTAATAGTAAATAATGTGAATCAATAGTTCAATCATGTGAATCAATAGTTATAATCATGTGAAAATACGAATTACAGTATAGTACCTCCATCTATACCTCCATTTTTAACTTAGTCATGCAAGTATTATCAATCTTGCACCAACTCCCCTAATAGTACAAGAATGTGAACCAATAGTACACACATGTGAACAAATAGTTATAATCATGTGAATTAATAGCAATTAATTGCTCATTTATCCGATTAATTACCCGACTGGTCAGTAAAACTTCCAGACATCAATTAATATCGGAATAAATGTCAATTTCCATTAACACTAATAATTCCAACACAATGGAACTATCAATTTCATCTTTAATCAACACGAACTTATTCATCATTAATATTATAACTCACAATATTTAACAACCAGGTCGTTCTCAGGAAAGAGGGGGCTTTCCGATAAGGATTTCTCCTTATTGGCATGCAATTAGATGATCAAACCTCTCCTTGACAGAACTTCTAGACATTGTAAATATTACAATTTAATAATATGAATAACTTTGTCGTCTCAATTATTGATTTAATAATATATCATATTATGCAGATGATACTATGACAATAATCGAATCAATAATATGAGAGATATGATGCAACAATTACTGTAGCAATAATTGAGTATAACTGAGTGACTTCTTATGTAAGCATCAATAATCAATACCGTGTGCTACTATGCAACCATGCGTATTACTGTACTTTTATTATCGGGTAGTTCAACAGTTGAACGATAAAACTTTCGCCGTTATTTTTATAAAAAGATAATTATGTCATTTTCTAACTATGACAATACTTCCGTTGTGGGGTCCACCAATGATTGTACCATCGTACGAATATTCCCTATTAAAATGAATATTCCCCGACCAATCAAATATTATATAACCACTTGCTTACTTTGCAAAATTTGTAAATATTACCCACAACTATAATATTATATCAAATCCACAGCATAATATTCAAAAATATATTTCGAGAAAATTATTCTTTATTCATAAAAGTTGGGGTCTTACATGATCCTTCTGCCATCAGACCCCACTCTACAATCGTAGGGAATGTAGTGGTTTTCAGTATGTCGGTAGACTTTGTAGTGAGGCTGCTCATTGATCATCTTGGTTGCAAACTCCTTTACTCTTGGAAAGTTTTGAGATACCAGCTCCAAGTTTAGAAACGTTGAGTAACACCAGCTGAAGTATCTCTCATCTTTATCAGTATGCGCTTTTAACCAAGGCATCCACGGAAAGAACCATCTAATTAGAAGATCTTCAGAATTGTACAGTATTGTTGTGCAATCTAACTCCATATTTTTCCAATTGTTAAGCACCTCATCTGTAGTCATTCTTACAACTCGAAGTTGTTCATTCCCATGACTTATCCATCTTGTTGTTGGTTCAGTTGGTGGTTCATCAAACACTTCCACCACTATTCTTCTGCTAATTCTTGCTGGAGAGAGAACAGGATAGTCTGCTGGTTCCTCTGATTCCTGATTTGCAGAACTCGAATCTTTCTCCATTTCTTCACCTTCTGAGCTTGTATCATGTTGACTTCTTTCATCTAATTTATCAGAGAATTATTCATGCTGGTTTTTATCATTAGTGCCTTCCTCAGCATCTTCTCCCTCAGAGTCAGGCTCATCATCACCGACTTCAATTATCGCAGTAGAGTGTTCACCTTACTTCCTTGCGATAGATTTAGCCAGCAGTCTGTTGCTCTTTCTTCTCCTTGGAGGTTCAGCTATATGAGAGTTAGACTTTTCTTCTTCTTTAGAATCTGAAGCCTTTAAATCACAAGATAAGCTTTCTTGATGTTCAGCATTAGCAGGGGTAGGTCCTTCTTTGGATCCAACATATTTAGAATCATCATGTGGGCTTGTTTGAGCATTTATTGTAGGAGATGCAGTTGTGTCAACTTGCAACCTTTCTTCATCATCAGAGTGGATGCTCCGAGAGTTAGCCATAGAGCTTGCATATTCTTCTTCTTCATCATCAGATTTAGCTCTTCCTTTCATAGATTCAACTTCTTCCTCATTATTGGACTTGCTCTTTGAGGGTTCAATCTTAGAGCTTTCAGCTCCCTTCCCATCTTCTGAATCTAAGTCCTCTTCATTGTTGGATGGACTTTCTTGGGGAACTGGTGCTAATTTCTTCATCACCTTTGTTTTCCTTTTGGATGGTTCTTGGAGTAATCTGTTACTCCTTCTTCTCTTTGGGGTTTCTGCAGTTGATGCTCGTTCTTCTCCTACTCCATTTCACTTTTTGTCAGTGGAGAGACTGCTTGGTGGAGCCTCTGTATTCTTCACACTCTTAGACCTTTTCTTTGCTGGTGTGGCTGCTATTAATACAGAGTCATCAAAATGGGATGACTTACTTTCCACCTCTCGAACCTTTCTCTTCTTTGTCGAGGCTTTTTGTTGCTGCTTGTTGGGTAAAATCTAATTACGCACAACACGCAAGTATACGTGGTCAACAAGTAATAAAGTGAAAGTAGAGTATCGTTCCCACGAGGAATTGTTTAATAAAAATCACCAAGTAATAACCCGTAACCAACTCAATCTTATTTAAACAAAGGAATTTCAAATTATATAATTAAACTACTATTAAATTCCACAAGTTAAATTAAGATTACAGAGATTTAAGCTCACAACTTCACTTATTACTTCATTTAAGTTAACACACTTCTCATTAATTATTCTTTATCCTGAATTGTTAATCAAGAACACTAAAGTAGATAAAACCACCTCTCGATGCATAATACCCATACTCACTTAAATCCACAGATGATAGAATTAAGCAAGACACCCTAATTAACTAATCTACTATATCTCTATGTGAATTACAAATAAAAAGGATTTAAAGCACAAGTTCTCTATAAGATTGCATATGGCGTAAAGGCATATCTCTATCCTAAACACGAATTATGAATTCCATCTATGTAGAAATCACAAACACATGCTATTATGATCAGATCTAAATCTAAACTTCATCTCTCGAGTTCATATAGATTATCATGATAATTGATGGCCAATCAATTAAACAATTAAGTCCAAATCACAATAGACAATCCTCACAATAGAACATAATAATTGATAGCGAAACATATTAAAATAAACTACACAATAAGATTCATTATAATCTCAAACAAAGAATTAATTCATTGAATTAAAACTAAGAATCCACACTTTAATACACATTAAAAGATAAGAATAAAAGAAGATGAGAAGATAGAATCTATTGTCTGTAGATTTGATGCTCTCTCATTGCTCCTACTTTGAATCTTAAATGGTCTCCAAGTCACTTCAATCTCCAAATCTCATAAAAACTAGTATTTTCTCCTATTCTAATCTAATCTAATCTAATAGAATCCTCTCTCCCCCTTCTAATCTATGTGATTCTCCTTCTTTTATATGCCTCTTTACATGTCTTTAAGTCCTCTTGGAAGTCCTTGAGTCAATCGGATCGAACCAATCCTTCCTGGACTCAAATTCGGACAAAAAATGACTTTTTTGCGCGTACCCCCGCCCCGACGGGGGTTATAAGGCTAGAAGGGCCCGCCCCGGTGGGGGTACTTACTGTTTTGTAGCTGGTATGCCCGCCCCAGCAGGGGTCCTTACTGTTTTGCAGCTGGTATGCCCGCCCCGACAGGCATTTTGTGAAGGGAAAGCCCACCCCGGCGGGGGTCACTTTTCTGCTGCAGTATCCTCTGGTAAAATGGCCATAACTTTTGATCCGAGACGAGTTACGGGGCCTGCCACCTATCAAATCAAAGCTATCGACAAGCTCTACTACTTTCATTCTTTGAGAATTGAGAACTTCTGGCCGAAACAAGATTGAAATCGAGCTTGAAGTAGATGTTGTGTAAATTGCAAGCATGAGAACTCTTAGCTTTGATCTTCGTTAATAAAAAGGCCATAACTCTCGCATTCAAACTCTGATTGGGATAATTCAAGATGTTCCATAAAGCTAGGAAGAAGCTATACAGTATAATCCAAGTTCCAAGCCAAGAACATGCATCCAACTTGGTGTTAAAAGCCCTATAATCTTCCATTCTTGTATTTGCTTGCATATTTTAGTCCAAAAGATGTCCGAATTATTTTTCCTTGCTTCTTCATGACAATGTTATGTCATAGACTACAAAATAACATAAAATGTATGAAAAGTAACTAAGAAACATAGGTTTAAGCAACTAATTCAAGTAATAGATACCGGATAAGTAGGTATAAAACCTACTTATCACTGCTCCCAGTAGTTATCAGCCTCTTTTTTTCCTTGGGATTTTTCTTCCAATTTATAAACAGCTGTGGAGACATTACTTTGTGAACATTAAGAATTTCACCCTCATCATCCTTAATTTTATTCTTCAACTTTTTCTTCAAGATGATACTTAAAAACCTTCGATGAAAAACATTTGTGAGTGGTTTTTCAGTTAACCTTTTCTTTTCTTCCTTATCCAGCCATTTAGACATTTGATAAAGCAGGATAACTCCAAAGTTGATGTGTTCCTTTAGGACTATAGCAGACATGATCTTCAGCTGTTGGTCATTCACAGTATCATGTGTAGTGTCTTTACATAAGATACATTTACCCACTATTTCAGCAAGGAACTCGAATTCTTCAGGAAACTCCTTTTTCTTCATGTCCTTTAGACTAGGGTTTCTTTTGTACTGCATAATCTTCTTAGCTTTTTCAATGTCGATCTCTTCCAGGATCTTTAGATCTCGGCCATGAAGGCCTAAGCATTGATTGATGTCAGAAGAATTTAGCTTCAGAATCTGACCCTTAACCTTGGTGGAGAGGACTCCAGAATTTATGGTTGCATTTGAGTGAAACTCTTTGACCAGGTCACCATATATTCGTGTGTTTGCCTAAAGATATTCAGAGAATCCTGCCTTCTTCACGAGTTTAAGAACATCTCTGAACTTCTTCTCAGATTTCTCAAAAGTCTTTGTTCCAAGCTGAATGTCAGTGATTACTCGCCAATCTGCCATTTGAATAGTTTAAAGTATGTGGGTTTTTAATTTTAGGTGTCTAATAAGAGGTAGCTGAATACACTTAGGGCGAAGCTTGAGGTTTGATAGATTTAGGCTTTGAAGAGAGTTTTAGGATTTTGAAAAGAGAGGTAGAGAAAGGTTCGATAGCTTTTGATAACTTGTTCAAAGATTTTGGCTGTTTAGAGGTAGCTAGGTTTTGCCTTAGGTATAGATTTGACGGGTTTGAAGATTTTTGAGGAGCTCGCTAATATGAAACTGCCAATTATTTGAATTCCCTCTTGTAACTATTCCTTCCACGTTTCTTAGTGGGACAGTTATAAGTCGCTGATAAGTTATCATCTATAAGTCCTCCATCGTGTCCGTCCTTCAGATTTGACTTTTCTGCTATTGATTATTTCAGTACGTAGAGTAGCTTGTTGAGGTAGCCATGGACTCTACGATTTTCTTTATTGACTCAATGATCGTCTTCTAAGAGATGCTTTAGTGGATGATTTGACACTAATCCTCATCTTTGAAGTTGCATGGCTTAACCACTGATGTACCTCATGATAGTTTAGGCACTAAACTTTTGAGGTGAGTCTGCAAGACATCTTTTCAATCTTATCTCCACATAATCTGAGTAGTTGAGCATGTTCTAGTTCTTCCGAGCTCCTCATGAGCCATTGTATCCTCTGGGAAGTCTGCGATCATCGAGCCTACTCTACGATCGTTGAGGTTGCACTACGATCATTGAGTTCACTTCAGAATATACTGTATGATCGTTGTCTGACCTGTTCCTTGGGATGAGCTTGAATAGGCATTTCTTCTGGGTTAAAGTAGCTCAGGAAGGACTAACCTCTAAGAGTGAACTAAGGGTTAGGTTTGTCCTGAGGCGTTTTCCAGATGAAAGATTTTAGAAGTGATTTTCACTGATCTCTCATTTGACCTTTTCTGCTTGGGAGTTCCTCTACCAACTTTAGACATTTGGTTGTAATCGTGGTGTCCTCTTGCTCTTACACTACGATCAGATGTTTGATCGTAGGTGCTCCACGATTTTGAGTTGGGTGGTTAACAAGGTTATTAGTAGTTCATTTTGAGATGTTCCTACTGACTATGTGTTAGTTCCAGTAGGCGCAATAGATCTAGAAGGGGGGGGGGGGGTTTCAATAGATCCTTTTAATTTTAAATACTTTTCTAGTTTATTTTGTATTGCTAATAATTTAACATGTGACAAACATAAGAATCTTTTCAAGCACAGCGAAATAAGTAAAAGATCCCCTTCATTGATATATTCATACTCATACACACATTGTTCGTAGAGTTAGTTTAGTGGTAAGCGGTTAAAACATACATAGCAGTTATAGCAGTTAATGTACATAATGTAAATGACATAAAGTAAAAGACACAAGGGGTTTTAAGTGGTTCAGAGACTCAAGCTTCTAATCCACTCTTCTGCTTTCAACTAGTAGGATTTCCATTAAGGAAGGGCAGCACCCTAAATCACTAAAATTCCTTCAAGGCCAGCAGCCTTGGGACTTCAGTTCACTAAGAACTCTTCAAGGCCAGTAGCCTTGAAACTTCCCTAGTTCCCCTGGAACTCTTCAAGCCCAGCAGGCTTGGAACTTCATTTAGTCCCTCCAGACAAGGACCCCTCAGGCCCAGACTTTTTATTGTTATAGTTGTTGTTGTTGTTGGTGCTGAGCTGCTAAGATGTCATTAAGCTCTGAACATCTTTTGTACTTAGCAGCTTGGTGTGGTCCTCTATGCATTTTGCTTCGAGTCTGAACCACATCTTCTTTGGTGCAGCTGATTGTCACTCTTTTTTGCTCATCTTCATCTGGTATCAGCTTTGCACCATCACCATCTGTGTTTGCTAAGTCTCTGTACTTTTGGTAGACTTTGTCTGGCACTTAGCAACCCCTGAACCCTTCTTGAATACTTTGCAGATATGGTTCTGCACTTGTTCAGTTTAAGCTTTCGGTTCATAGTGATTCGTAGAGTGGCTCTCTTGATCTTCTTTATACTCAGCCACTTTTTTGAATGCTATCTTCTTGGCCTTCTCGGCTCTCAGCTTGACTGCCATCTTTAGTGGCATTCTCATCATTGTTGAGTGAAGATTTGATCTATTTGAGTCCTTCTTTAAAGCTGCTTCACTTCCACCTTGGTAGTCTCACTGTCACTGAGACTTGTTCTATTGATCTTTGGTGGAACTTGTAGAGTCAACAATAGCATTCACCAACTCAACGATTCTGCAACTTCACAATCATAAGCAACTCTTGATCTTTGAAGCTCTATTGATTTATACTCCTTCCCAATCTTCCCGTTTGAAAGTTGCCATTGAAAGCTATTCAAATTGCTTTACAGATCTCGAGTTATTTGGTGCAGACTGCAGATGTTACATAACACCTTTTTCTGACTTTCTGACAATGCAGTCTACTATTTCACCTACCTCATCAGAATTGTCACTTTCATGTCTCGGGCAGGTAGTCAACTTTATTTCTTCCTTCTGATTTCTAAATCAGAGGTTGTCATTTTGCATCGATGCTATCAATAAGCTCTATTCGAATATCAGTCTTCAGATTGAGCCATTGCCAATGCCTCAATCTTCAGTTGTTCGAACTCTACGATTCTGATGCATATCTTCTTGGACTTGATCGTAGTGTCTTGTTGACTATTGCTTCTTAACTTGTGGAGTTAACACTACGATCTTGAAGAGTGTTTATTAGATCTCTAATGTGGAACACCTCTTCCTTCTCTAGTGCGATGCTTGACACTTACATTTTGCCTCGACTATCTCTCGAATCTTGATGGCTTGACTTCTTACTCTGGCCCCTTCTGAATAACAAGACACTTCATATTTATGGCGTGTCCAGCTCTCTTTCTCCTTGTGATCTCCCGTTCACTTATCATCAATGGACTGACCCAATGCTTAATCACTTTAGCCTTGTTATTTAGAGGCTGACCAGTATCTTTGTGTATACTCCATCAGTTTCTTCTTTGTTTGGCAAACACTATGATTCTGGTTACTTTCAGGATCGTTGTCATCTTTCTTATTGACAGCCACTACATATGCTGACTTTCCTTAGTTAGCTACTGAAGTCTTCTTATGATCATCTTGTGGAAGAATTTACCTTGAATGGCTTCTCAACTCAATCTGGATGTTGATTGAGTTGATGCTTAGATCTTCAATTAGCTTGCATGTCATTCGTTGAGTGCTCTCTGGCTTCTTTCATGTGAGATGTATCTTTGCATTACCAACTAGAGGCTTCATTCCTTTGGATATTCTGGGAGTGCTCAATTGTTGAGAATCGTGTTTGCTCTACGATTCTACTATGGCCTTGTGAGCACATCTGTTAAGGTCTTAGCTCTGCACTCTACGATTCAGCTTCGGCTGTGCAGACACTACAACTTTGAGATCAGATCTTGATACTACGATTTCTGTCATTATGCTTGTTGTCTTCATCTGATCTTGCTCGACTACGATCTCTGCCTATGATACGATCAGTAGACTCTACGATTCTGAGTGCAGTCTACGATTCTTTAAATTGGCTTTGACATTAGTAGACTCTATGACTTCGAGTGTAGTCTACGATTCTTGACTGGCTTTGGCAGATGCTCGGTCGGCTCGTAGGTAGGCTGTCTCTACAATTCTGAACATGACTTCCTCAGCAGACTACGGCCCTGGGGAAGTTCTCCTCGACACACTACGATCCTTCCTCCTCTCTCCTAGAAGTCTACGAACTCCAAGATCTACTATCTTGCAGACTACGATTCTGCCTCCCTAGCTCTCGAGTTTTCCTTGACTCTCCTGGCAGACTATGATTTCTGGTGCAGTGCTTAACGATCAGACAAGCCTATCTATTACATCATAAGATCAACCTAACATGTTTGATCTTACTATATTTATTTTCCTTGTACATCATTTCTTTTTAAGGACTTTTCAAATCTTATTTGCTTATGTAGGATCAACCTAACACATTTGATCAATTCATTCTAAGTCCTTGTACATATGTTTCTAGTATCTATCAAAGGACTTTACAACTTTTCTTAATGCAAGAATACTTGCATATTCATATATATATATATATATATATATCATAATCAAATCATATATAAATAGGAATATCATTCACATGCTTATTCTGACAATCTCCCCTATTTGATTATGACAAAAATAATAAGTGCATATCATGTTATGAATCAATCTTATATCTGATGAAAGCAATTTGTATTTCTAAAGCGATAATCATGAATGTCATTTATAATGATGTGGAATTTAATACACTGACATTTTACATCCTGGATCCAGAACATACCTAACTAGTTAGAGATGTACCTCTTTTGGCTCCATGTATGCTTCCAGGATGTTTGTTGACCCAGCTATTCATCTGTTTGATTTCTTTGCTTCTACTTTCCTTGGGATGTTGACTTCATTTCTTTTGTTTGCTCCTCTGCAGATGTATGCTCATCTTCTTCTTCTGGCTCCCCCTCAGTCTTTGCAAATACAGGCTCATCATCCTTTAGCTCCCCCTCAGATGATGAACTAGCTTCTTCTTCTGCTGTCTTCTTCTTTGTCTTCTTGTCTTGTTTCCTTTTACTCTCATTGCCCTTTCTTGAATATTTTTTACTCTGCCTCTTTCTATGCCTCTTTTTCTCCCCCTTTTTGTCATTAATCATTTGGGAGAGCTGCTCCATGTTGGACATAAGCTGCTCCATCAGATAAGAGGAGTTACCAACTTCAATCTTGAGTTCTTGTTGACTTAACTCAAGTTGCATAGAGAAAGACTGATTCATGTTGTCAATCTTGTCAGAGAGGACTTGGAGTTTCTCTTCATTTGTCTTTTTGTGCTCGTAGAGCCCTCGACCTTCCGATCATGTATGGCCTTCAATAGATGTGATCTCTCTCTTTGATTTTGAGAGATACATCGACCATGGTGGCTTGGATTATGTCTTGAATCGAGTGATCTTACATTTACATCAACCTCTTTGACTTTTCGATGAATTAGAAATATTTTCTCAACCATTTCAAATAGAATTCCTCAACGACTCTGCTCCATGGGAGTTTGGTCATCGGTTTGGCAACTTCTATTGAACATTAGCTTGGACTCTCACGATTTTCATCCTTGGGCCAGTTTTTGAAAGTGTTGACAATCTAAAATATCGTTGAGTACCAATCTATATTGGAAGATGAAGGATGTTGGACAACGATGCTTGAAAGCGGATGAAGGCTTCTCATTTTGAGCTTGAACACTTGCTCGGTGATAGAGTGAAGCAGACTTCTATGATTATCTCCTTGGTTATAAACCTTACGCCTTGAGTCCACTCTCTACGATCGTAGGGAATATAGTGATTGCCAAAGCGTGTCGATAGACTTTGTAATGGGGTTGGTCATTGATCCATCATGGTTGCAAACTTCTTTACCACAGGAAAGTTTTGTGACCTGAAGTTCTAAATTTGGAAACTGAGAGTAGCACCAGTTGAAGTAACTCTCATCTCTCTCACTGTGTGCTTTTAGCCAAGGCATCCATGGAAAGAACCATCTCATCAGAAGATCTTCAGAGTTATACAGTATTGTTGTATAGTCTAATTCCATATTTTTCCAGTTGTGAAGTACTTCATCTGTGGTCATTCTTACAACTCGAAGTTGTTCATTTCCATGATTTATCCATCTTGCTGCTGGTTTAGCTGGTGGTTCATCAAAGACTTCCACTACAATTCTTCTGCTAATTCTGGCTGGAGAGAGAACAGGATAGTATTCTGGTTCCTCTGATTCCTGAGGTGTGGAATCAGAATCTTTCTCTATTACTTCCCTTTTTGATCCAGAATCTTGCTGGCTTCCTACATCAGATTCATCAGTGAAGTCTTCTTGTTGAATTTCATTTTTAGAACCTTATTCAGCATTATCTTCTTTGGATTCATCACTAGTTCCATCTTCAGCACTTTTTTCATCAGATTCATTATCACTTACTTCAATGACTGCAGTAGAGTGATCATTTTTCTTGTTAGAGGCAAATTTAGCCAGTAGTCTGTAGCTCTTCCTCCTCCTTGGAGGTTCAGCTATGGGTGAATCAGATTCTTCTTCTTTTTTAGACTCTGAGGCCTTCGAGTTAACAGGCAAGCTTCCTTGATTTTCATCATTGATAGGGGCAGGTGTTTCTTTTTTGAATTCATCATCTTTTGAGCCATCATGAGGGCTTGTTGGAGCACTTGCATTTGGAGATTCTGATGGGTCATTTTGCAGCTTCTCTTTATCTTCAGAATGAGTACTCTGAGAGTTGGTCACTAGACTTGCATATTCCTTTTCTTCATCATCAACCTTGGTTCTTTCTTCCATAGATTCAACTTCTTCTTCATTGTTGAACTTGCTCCTTGAGGGTTCAATCTTTGAACTTTCAGTTTCTTTCCCATCTTTAGACTCTTCATGTTCTTCTTTGTTGGATGAACTTTCCTGGGGAACTGAGGGTGGTTTGTTTATCACCTTAGCTTTCTTTCTTGAAGGCTCTTGAAGCAATCTGTTGCTTCTTATTCTTTTTGGGTTTACAGCAGTTGATGCTGGTTTTTCTTCTGCTCCTTGTTTCTTCTTATCAGTGGAGACAAAGCTTGACAAAACCTTTGCTTTCTTCACATTCTTAGACTTCTTCTTTGTAGTTGTGTCAGCAACTGATGTAGAGTCATCAGACTCAGAGCTTTCTTCCTCCTTTGCCTTTCTCTTCTTTGTAGAGACTTTTCTGCTGCTTTTAGTTTGTGTTAGCCTCCTATTTTCCTTTGGGTTCTTCTTCCAATTTATAAACAACCGAGGAGACATTACTTTATGAACATTTAGAGGATCTCCTTCATTATCCTTGATTTTGTTTCCCAGCTTCTTCTTTAGCACAATGCTCAACAATCTTCCATGAAACACTTTTGTCAAAGGTTTTTCTGTAGACCTCTTTAAGTCAGCCTTTTCTACCCATTTGGAGATTTAATCGAACAGAATAGCTCCAAAGTTGATTTGCATCTTCAGAACTATAGCGGACATAATCTTCAACTGCTGGTCGAGTACATGTCATATGCGATGTCTTTGCAGCGATGATACATTTTCCCACTATCTCGTGAAAAATTGAATTCCTCTGGAAACTCCTTTTTCTTCACGTCCTTCAGACTAGGGTTTCTTTGGTACCGCATTAGTCTCTTGCCTTCTTCAATGTCGATTTCATCCAGGTTTATCAGACCTTCATTGGGAAACCCTAGACATTGATTGATGTCTAATGCTCTTATCTTCAAACTAGATCCTTTTACCTTAGTAGTCAAAAGCCCAGAGTTCGTTGAAGCATTTGAGTAGAACTTCTTCACTAGTTCTATATAAACTGGAGTGTTGGCTTCCAGGCACTCAGAGAACCCAGCTTCCTTTACGAGTTCAAGTATGTCCTTGAACTTTGTCTCTGATTTTTCAAAGTTTGTAAAGCCGAGTTGAATGCCCATTACAACTTTCCATTCTGCCATTTGAGGAGTTCAGGGTATATGGTATGTGGTTCAGAGAGATTTAGCTGAGTGTGATTTAGGTTCTGGAAGTTTGATTGGTTTGGTTTCGAAGAGGATTTTGGGGTTTGAAAAAAGGAGGGAGAGAGGTTCAATGGGTTCTGGTAACTGTTTATAGGTTTTGAATTTGTCTTTATGGCAGTTTCTTCTCACACTGCATATGTTATGATGTGTCAACTAACCATTGGTTGCACGATGCCCAATAACAAGCTGTAATTCCCCATTAACTTTTCAGTTAGATGTCTCTTTTAGAAGAGTAGACGTTTGATTGACGTGGATTGACCGTTGACCTCTCTGGTTCGTAGAGTAGCATGATAGGGCGGCTATGGACTCTACGATTTCCTTTGTTGACTCAACGATTAACTTTTGAGAGATGATGCAGTGGATGGTTTTGACATTTCTCCTCATGTTGAAACTGCATAGCTCAACCACTGATGTACTTTATGAAGGCTTGGGCATTTTTCTTTAGCATGACATCTTTCCAACCAACATTAGAACTTATCTCCTCACAATCTGAATGGTTGGGCAATTGTCTAGTTCTTCCGAGCTCCTCATGAGCTAGAGTATCCTCTGGTAGGATTGCGATCGTCGAGTCTGCTTCTACGATCACTGAGGTTGTACTATGATTGTGGAGTTATCTTAAACCTCCACTTTACGATCGTTGACTAACTTGGTCCTTGAGATGAACTTGATTAAGCAATTCTTTTGAGTTAAGGTAGCTCAGGAAGGGCCAACCTCTTAGAGTGAGCTAAGGGTTAGGTTTGTCCCTGAGGCGCTTTCCAGATGAAATACTTTAGAAGTAATTTGCCTTTGATATCTCATTTGACCTTTTACGGTGGTGAGGTCCTCTACCAACTTTAGACAATTGCATTTCTTTGTAATCGTGGTGTCCTTACTTTTATTCCACTACGATCGGATGTTTGATCGTGAGGCTTTCCACTGATTTTGAGTTGGGTGGTTGAAAGGTTATCGATGGTACATTTTGAGATGTTCCTCTTGACTATGGATCTTCATTTGGTTCATCGACCACAAAGTTTTGGGACTCATGGGCTGACCTTTGCTTCATAGAATATTTTAGTGTTGTTGTTCCTTGACAGATCATCTTTTGCTTTCCCACGATTGATCTTGTCTTTTTCGGTGAGTGTGATTTCGTTTTCTTATTACGTAAGTGAAGCATCTGTAGTCTTCTTTTACAATTTGTACTTGTGGAGTTCTGCTCCCATAATGAGTTCCTCATGTTTGATGCTCGATGATCCTCTGTGGTGAGCTTCCGTGACGAGTCTTCTCTTATGACCTGCTTTGAATGATTGAGCGTCTAAGACCATTTTACATCTTTGGTTGAATGACTTACTTCCTTATAAGGATCAGCAACAATGTGAGCTTCATTCAGATTAGCTTAGCAGGTCTTCCAGGACAGGCTTTGACAAATAGGAGTTTTATCAAAATCATTTTTGAATGAGCGGTTGAATTTTCTTAAGAAGTCTTCTGGGATGGACCGGAAATACGGTTATAAATTTCTATTTTTGGTACCCGTGAAAATGTCTTACCTTTTTCTAAGATTCCTTATATTTGGATAATCATCGTATTGGTCACCATGGATGGACCAAATACCTGTAGGTTATAATACATTTTGAGATGCATGATGGTGAGTGAGATTTGCTATTTTAATAAACCACTCTTTTTCTTTGATGGTTTCATCATTTGCTAGGTTGTGTTCACAGGGTTTAAATGTTCACAGAGTAAGAATCAACTCTACAATTTATTTGTATCTGGTTGATTCATGGAGGTGATTAGTATTTACGAATCTTCAAGATGCTCTTGTAGAACTGATCATACTCTGTGTGTTATTAAACACTTAGACCATAGGTTGTACATACATACTAACCCATCAGCAAAGATTACTTCACATTAAATTATTTTAACCTGTGATGCTATTATGACCCATTTCAGATTTCTTTCAAGATGTCATCTTCAACCTAAAACTTGGATGGAGAGAAAGTTTATAGGTATTTGAGTTTCCACCCTCAGTGTACTTTCTCTCTTCACCTTTTTAGGTAGATTATAATTCCTTGAAAGAATGTTATTATAGTTCATAAGGGATGCAATCATGATGTACATATTTATATAAGTGAGGAACCGTACCTTTTTACTGTCAGTTTTTTAACAGTCATTTATCTAAGATATACTGAGTTTAGGCATTGATGTGCATAGTTTCTTAATTTCTCCTGACGATAATTATTTGCTCGATTGACCTTGATCAATCGATCGTGGTCTTGAAGATGCAAGCTAAGAGAATATCGACATCTTTATTCCTTTGACATCCTTGAGTTCACAAGGTTTACATCCAGCTGTAGGTTGGCCAGACACATATTTGAGAAGTTCTCCTTTCTTCTCTAGATAAGCATTGCTTAGCATGTTTGACCTTTTCATCTTTTTTTGGGTGGATGTTTGATTCTTTTACATTGATGTCTCTGAGCTTTCTAGCTGGTCTTGATTATAAGATTGACCATGGCGAGGATTGGTCTTGTTTATATGGAAATCAAGAATATGGACCAATCTGAGCAGCTTCAGGTGTATATGCACTTTTGCCTGTACACAATATTACCAACGTGTGAGCTCATCTGCATATAACAAGTGACTTACTACTAAACTAAGTTTAGAACAATGTTTGTGCCTAGGATCAGACTCAAAGCGATTAGCTTTCGAATATAGCATGAGAACTTACTCTGATACTAATTATTAGTTCCCAGTAGGCACAATAGATCTAGAAGGGGGGGTTGAATAGATCCTTTTAATTTCAAATACTTTTCTAGTTTATTTTGTATTGCTAATAATTTAGCATGTGACAAACATAAGAATCTTTTTCAAGCGTAGCGGAATAAGGAAAAGATACCCTTCATTGATATATTCATACTCATACAGACATTGTTCGTAGAGTTAGTTCAGTGGTAAGCGGTTAAAACATACATAGCAGTTATAGCAGTTAATGTACATAATGTAAATAATATAAAGTAAAAGACACAAGGGGTTTTAAGTGGTTCAGAGACTCAAGCTCCTAATCCACTCTTCTGCTTTCAACTAGCAGAGATTTCCACTAAGGAAGGCGGCACCACAGAATCACTAAGATTCCTTGAGGCCGGCGACCTTGGGACTTCAGTTCACTAAGAACTCTTTAAGGCCAGCAGCCTTGGAACTTCCTTAGTTCCCTTGGAACTCTTCAAGCCCAGCAGGCTTGGAACTTCATTTAGTCTCTTCGGACAAGGACCCCTCAGGCTCTGGCTTCTTATTGTTGTAGTTGTTGTTGGTGCAGAGATGTTAAGATGTCATTAAGCTCTGAACATCTTTTGTACTTAGTAGCTTGGTGTGGTCCTCTATTCATTCTGCTTCGAGTCTGGACCACATCTTCTTTGATGCAGCTGATCGTCACTCTTTTCTGCTCATCTTCATCTGGTATCAACTTTGCACCATCACCATCTGGGTTTGCTAAGTCTCTGTGCTTTTGGTAGACTTTGTCTTGCACTTAGGAACCCCTGAACCCTTCTTGAATACTTTGCAGATATGGTTCTGCACTTGTTCAGTTTAGGCTTTCGGTTCATGGTGATTCGTAGAGTGGCTCTCTTGATCTTCTTTGTACTCAGCCACTTTTCTGAATGCTATCTTCTTGGCCTTCTCAGCTCTCAGCTTGGCTGCCATCTTTAGTGGCATTCTCATCTTTGTTGAGTAAAGCTTTGATCTGTTTGAGTCCTTCTTCAATGCTGTTTCACTTCCACCTTGGTAGTCTCACTGTCACTGAGACTTGTTCTATTGATCTTTGGTGGAACTCGTATAGTCAACAATAGCATTCACCAACTCAACGATTCTGCAACTTCACAATCATCAGCAACTCTTGATCTTTGAAGCTCTATTGATTTATACTCCTTCCCAATCTTCCCGTTTGAAGGTAGCTATTGAAGCTATTCAAATTGCTTTGCAGATCTCGAGTTATTTGGTACAGACTGCAGATGTTACATAACACCTTTTTCTGACTTTCTGACAATGCAGTCTACTGTTTCACCTACCTCATCAGAATTGTCACTTTCAAGTCTCGGGCAGGTAGTCAACTTTATTTCTTCCTTCTGATTTCTAAATCAGAGGTTGTCCTTTTGCATCGATGCTCTCAATAAGCTCTATTCGAATATCAGTCTTCAGATTGAGCCGTTGCCAATGCCTCAATCTTCAGTTATTCGAACTCTATGATTCTGATGCATATCTTCTTGGACTTGATCGTAGTGTCTTGTTGACTATTGCTTCTTGACTTGTGGAGTTAACCCTACGATCTTGAAGAGTGTTTATTAGATCTCCAATGTGGAACACCTCTTCCTTCTCTAGTGCAGTGCTTCAACACTTCTATTTGCCTCGACTGTTCTCAGATACTAATGGCTTGACTTCTTACTCTGGCCCCTTCTGAATAACAAGACACTTCAGATTTGTGGCGTGTCCAGCTCGTTTTCTCCTTGTGATCTCCCGTTCACTTATCATTAATGGACTGACCCAATGCTTAATTAGTTTAGCCTTGTTATTCAGAGGCTGACCAGTATCTTTGTGTATACTCCATCAGTTTCTTCTTTGTTTGGCAAACACTACGATTCTGGTTACTTTCAGGATCGTTGTCATCTTTCTTATTGACAGCCACTGCATATGCTGACTTTCCTTAGTTATCTACTGAAGTCTTCTTATGATCATCTTGTGGAAGAATTTACCTTGAATGGCTTCTCAACTCAATCTGGATGCTGATTGAGTTGATGCTTAGTTCTTCTATTAGCTTGCATGCCATTCGTTGAGTGCTCTCTGGCTTCCTTCATGTGAGATGTATCTTTGCATTACCAACCAGAGGCTTCATTCCTTTGGATATTCTGGGAGTGCTCAATTGTTGACAATCGTGTTTGCTCTCTGATTCTCTTGCGTGGCCTTGTGAGCACATCTGTTAAGGTCTTAGCTCGCACTCTACGATTGAAACAGACCTTCTACTCACGAGACACTTTCGACTTTGAGATCAGATCTTGATACTACGATTTCTGTCGTTGTGCTTGTTCTCTTCATCTGATCTTGCTCGACTACGATCTCTACCTTTGATATGATCAGTAGACTCTATGATTCTGAGTGCAGTCTACGATTCTTTGAATTGGCTTTAACATTAGTAGACTCTATGACTCCGAGTGTAGTCTATGATTCTTGACTGGCTTTGGCAGATGCTCGGTCGGCTCGTAGGCAGGATGTCTCTACGATTCTAAACATGACTTCCTCAGCAGACTACGGCCCTGAGGAAGTTCTCCTCGACACACTACGAGCCTTCTTCGTCTCTCCTGGAAGTCTACGAACTCCGAGATCTACTATCTTACAGACTACAATTCTGCCTCGGTAGCTCTCGAGTTTTCCTTGACTCTCCTGGCAGACTACGATTTCTGGTGCAGTGCTCAACGATCAGAGAAGCCTATCTATTACATCATAAGATAAACCTAACATGTTTGATCTTACTATATTTATAGTCCTTGTACATCATTTCTTTTTAAGGACTTTTCAAAGCTATTTTGCTTATGTAGGATCAACCTAACACATTTGATCAATTCATTCTAAGTCCTTGTACATATGTTTCTATTATCTATCAAAGGACTTTACAACTTTTCTTAATGCAAGCATACTTGCATATTCAATCATATATATATATATATATATATATATATATATCATAATCAAATCATATGTAAATAGGAATATCATTCCCTTGCTTATTCCTGACACTATGGATCTTCATTTGGTTTATCAGCCACAAAGTTTTGGGACTTTGCAACTGGTATATTGCTTCATAGTGTATTTCTGATACTTTCAGTGCTGATGTTCCTTAACAGATCACTGCCCCCCCATGGTTGAAATTTTCTTCTCAGAGAGGTGTGAGTTCTTCTTCTTCATGTGCATCAGAAGGAAGCCTTGCATATCTTCTTCTGACTGAAGTCATCACAATCGTTTAACCTCCTTGGATCATAGAGGTAGATATCTTTAGGACTGATTGCTCTATGATATTTTGACTGAACTACGAACGTAGTCTCCTTCGATGGTTTGTACTTGTGAAGTCCTGCTTCTATGATGAGTTCCTTGAGGGTTCTTCTCAGCTGATATGCTTTTGATGATTGAGCATAAAAGTCCCTTTTCCTCTTCACATGAATGATCTGCTTCCTTATAGCAATCATCAATCATGTGAGCTTCATTCATGTTAGCTCAGCAAGTCTTCAAGGACAGGCTTTAACAAGTAAAGATTTAGTCAAAAATTCTTCTGAAATGTCTTAAGCCTTCTGCTGGTTGAAGTCTTCTGCTTCAACATTCCTTAGTGTGGTCAGATAGACCAAGTACCTAAAGGTTAGATAAATTTCTATTTTTGGTACGCATGGTTAAATAGGTCCTGCCAGGTTAGCCTTTAAAATCCCTATTCCTCATATGTTTGAATTTTCATCATATTAATCACCACCAATCATATTCATGCATGTATCCAATTTAGATATTACATTTTAAGATGCATGATGATGAGTGTGTATAAGATTAACCATTTCAACAAGACACTCTTTTTCTTTGATGGTTTTATCATTTGCTTGGATATGTTCACAGAGTTTAAATATTCACAGAGTGAGAATAAGCTCTAACACTTATTTGTATCTGGTTAATTCATGGAAGTGATTAGTTTCTACGAATCTTCAAGATACACTTATAGAACTTATCATACTCTATGTGTTATCAAAAACTTAGAACATAGGTTTGTACATACATACTAACCCATCAGCAAAGATTTATCCACTTAAAATTAATTAAACCTTGGTATGCTTATGACCTATTTCAGACTTCTTTCAAGATGTTATCTTCAACCTAAAACTTGGATGGAGAGAAAGTTTATTAGCATTTGAGTTTCCAACTTCAGTGTACTTTATCTCTTCTCCTTTTTTGGTAGAGTATGGCCTCTTGATAGAATACAGTTATAGTGCATAAGGTGATGCTATATGATGTACACATTTATACTGATTAGGAACTATACCTTTACATTGTCAATTTCTTGACAGTCATTTATCTTGATATACTGAGGTTAGGCATTGATGTGTATACTTTTTCCTTTACTTCTGACAGCTTGTTGCTCCAGTTGTCCTTTGATCAATCAGTCATAGTCTTAAAGATGTAGGCTCAGAGAATCTCAACATCTTTAGTTCTTTGACAACCTTGGGTCCTCAAGGTTCACATCCAGCTGTTGGTTGTCCAAATATAGATTTAAGAAATTCTTTTCTCTTCTCTGAATGTGTACTTCTTAGCACATGTGGCCTTTTCATCTTTCAGTCTGGTGGATGCTTGACTCTTTGCTGTTGATGCCTCTTGAGCTCCCATATCTGCTCTTTAGACTACACGATTGACTGTGGACATAGATTGGTCTTGCTGCTATAGCATTTAAGAACATGGACCAATCTGAGCAGCTTCAGGTGTATGTACACATTTACCTGTACACAATATTTCCAACTCGTGAGCTCATCTGCATTTACAAGTGACTTACAACTAAACTAAGTTTAGAACAATGTTTGTGCCTAGGACCAGACTCAAAGCGATGAGCTTTTGAATATAGCATAAGAACCTACTTTGATACCAATTGTTAGTTTTCAGTAGGCACACAATAGATCTAGAAGGGGGGGTTGAATAGATCCTTTTTAATTTCAAATACTTTTTCTGTTTATTTTGTATTTCTAAGGAATTAGCATTTGACAAACATAAGAATGTTTTCAAGCACATCGGAATAAGTAAAATATCCCCTTCATTGATATATTCATAATCATACATACATTGTTCTTAGAGTTAGATAAGTCGTAAACAGTTAATAAATACATAACAGTTATAGCAGTTAAGTACATAATGTAAATGACATAAACTAAATGACACAAGGGATTTTAAGTGGTTCAGAGACTCAAGCTCCTAATCCACTCTTCTACTTTCAACTAGCAGTATTTCTACTAAGGAAGGGCAACACCCTGAATCACTAAGATTCCTTCAAGGCCAGCAGCCTTGGAACTTCAGTTCACTTAGAACTCTTCAAGCCCAACAGGCTTGGAACTTCATTTAGTCCTTTCGGACAAGGACCCCTCAGGCCCTGACTACTTGTTGGAATTGTTGTTGTTGGTGCTGAGCTGCTAAGATATCTTTAAGCTTGAACATCTTTTGTACTTAGCAGCTTGGCGTGGTCCTCTTTGTATTATGCTTTGAGTATGGACCACATCTTCTTTGGTGCTGCTAATCTTCACTCTTTTCTGCGCATCTGCATCTAATGTCAGCTAAGCACCATCACCATCTGGATTTACTAAGTCTCTGAGCTTTTGGTAGACTTTGTATGACATTTAGCAATCCCTGAACCTTTCTTGAATGTTTTGCATACATGATTCTACATCTGTTCTTTTTCAGCTATTAGTTCATAGTGATCTGTAGAGTGGCTCTCTTGATCTTCTTTGTACTCTGCCACTTTTCTGAATGTTATCTTCTTGGCCTTCTCGGCTTTCAGCTTAGCTGCCATCTTTAGTGGCATTCTCATCTTTGTTGAGTGAAGCTTTGGTCTGTTCGAGTCCTTCTTCAAGGTTACTTCACTTCCACCTTTGTAGTCTCACTATCACTGAAACTTATTCTATTTAGTTCTGGTGGAACTTGTAGAGTCAACAATAGCATTCCAACAACTCAAAGATTCTACAACTTTAGCAACCTTTTTATCCTTGAAGATTTTGGCTTATTTATACTTCTTCCCAATCTTCCTGTTGGGATATAGCCGTTGAAAGTTATTCGAATTACTTTACAGATCTCGAGTTATTTAGTGCAGACTGCAGATGTGACCTAACATTCCCTTTTTCATCTTTTTGATACTGCAGTCTACTGTTTCACCTACCCCGTCAAAGATGTCACTTTGATGTCTCGGGAAGGTAGTCTTCTTTATTTCTTCTTTCTGACTTCTCGATTAGAACATCAGAGATTGTCTTTTTGCATCAATGCTCTCAATTAGCAATGTTCAAATATCAGTCTTTAGATTGAACCGTTGCCAATACTTCAATCTTCAGATGACAGAACTCTACGATTCTGATGCATATGTTCTTGGACCTGATCGTAGTGTCATGTTGAATGTTGCTTATCTACCGATTGAGACAACCCTACGATCCTGAAGAGTGTTCATTTTATCTTCAATGTAGAACACTTCTTTCTTCATTTGTGCAGTGCTTCAATACTTCTGTTTGCCTTGACTGATCTCAAGAACAGATAGCTTGACTCCTAGTTCTAGTCCCTTCTGAATAGCATTATGGCATTCCCAGCTCGCTTTCTACTTGTGATCTCCCGTTCACTTATCATCAATGGACTGA
Source organism: Panax quinquefolius (assembly GCA_020205615.1). Taxonomy (NCBI): domain Eukaryota; kingdom Viridiplantae; phylum Streptophyta; class Magnoliopsida; order Apiales; family Araliaceae; genus Panax; species Panax quinquefolius. Next base: position 91,559,446 of record CM035154.1, read on the forward strand.
CCTATACTTAATCACTTTAGCCTTGTTCTTCATAAACCGACCAGTATCTCTGTGTGCACTTCATCAGTTCCTTCTTTAGCTTGGCAAACACTACGATCCTGGTTGACCCCAAGACCTTTGTCTTCTGTTCATTTGACAGCAACTGCTCTTGCTGACTTTCCCTTAGTCAGTCACTTTTGCTGAAGTCTTCTTTTGATCTAGTTGTAAAGGACTTCATCTTGAATGACTTTACAACTCAATCTGGATGCTGATTGGGTTGGTACTTAGATCTTCTATTAGCTTGCTAGCCATCTGTTGAGTGCACTCTAGTTCACTTCAGGTGAAATATATCTTTGTAGCTTTGACCAGAGGCTTCATCCTTTGGATATTCTGGGAGTGCTCATTTGTTGAGAATCGTGTTTACTCTATAATTATGTCTTGGTGTTGTGAGCACTTCTATTGAAGCCTTAGTTCTGCACTCTATGATTCAGCTTTGGTTGTCCAGACACTACGACTCCGAGGTCAGATCTTGACACTCTAAGATTTTTGTCTCTATGCTTGTTGTCTTCATCTGATCTTTCTCGACTACGATCTCTGCCTCTTGACTTGGCTTCGGCAGATGCTCGGTCGGCTCTACGACTACGAGTGTGGTCTACGATTCTTTACTTGGCTTCGGCAGATGCTCGGTCGGCTCGTAGACAGGCTGTCTCTATGATTCTGAACATGACATCCTCAGCAGACTATGGCTCCGAGGATGTTCTTCTCGACACACTACGATCCTTCCTCGTCTCTTCTGGCAGTCTATGAACTCCGAGATCTACAATCTTGTAGACTACGATTCTGCCTTAATAGCTCTCGAGTTTTCCTTGACTCTCCTAGCAGACTATGATTTTTGGTGCAGTGCTCGACGATCAGACAAGCCTATCTATTACATTTTAAGATCAACCTAACAAGCTTGATCTTTCTATATTTATAGTCCTTGTACATCATTTCTTTTTAAGAACTTTATAAAGTTGATTTGCTTATGTAGGATTAACCTAACATATCTGATCTACCCATTCTAAGTCCTTGTACATATGTTCCTATTATCTATTAAAGGACTTTACAGCTTTTTTTAATGCAAGCATACTTGCATATTCATTCATTTATATCATAATCAAATCATACATAAGTAGGAATATCATTCACATGATTATTCCTAACATAATGCAGGATAACAGTCAACAGTAATCTTTGTTATCATTATCGGTCAAAGACCAAATGGAAACATTATTTACCCATTGGATTCGGCCCAATAACTAGGTCCAATACTTTCAGAACCCAATAGAAATAACCCAATGGACTTGGCCCAAAGGTTCGGCCCAATACGCATAAAATATCATGGCCCAACAGGTATAATTGTAACGCCCCCAAATTTAGATACTTGAAACCCAAACTCAGTGCATTACGATACCATTTCTATGAGCGAAAATAATAATATAATCATAAATATCAAACTTAATTTATATATCAGAGTCTAATCCCAGGTACGCGACCGTAAAACATTTCATTACATGATAGATAATAAATATAATCATCTTATTTAAGTCTAACAACTACATAAGATAACTCAAACTTAATCGGGTAGCTTTCCTTTCCTTTCGTTCTTGGCAGAGCCCTCTGGTCGATCATACATAACTGAAAACATTTAAATTAAGCAAGGATGAGCATTTGAGTGCCCAACAAGTAATAACAATTATAAATATTAGCTAAATGGATGAAATATTTTCTTTGTACTACCCTTCTACAACAAATCAAAAGTTTTGAAGTAATCTGGACCGATAATAATAACATAATAACTCTCTATCAAATTTTTAAAACTACGTACTGACTATAAATAGGGTTAAGGTGAAATACTATGAACATTATTCTCAATTTTCGAAAAGGTTTAATGAACTTCATCATCTAAAACCGTCATAACTTCTACTTTACACGAGGGTGATCTCGCCTAATGTGCCTGTATTGATCAATACTACATGCAAGAACGATATTATCGTTCACTCTGTCCGCCTTGGGCGCATAAAAATTTTCCCATGTTCGGGATGTTCATACATAATCTGGAATCCGAACCAAAGCAATTTGATTGGATACAAAAGGTTTTATCATATTCAACGATATTTACAATCTGTATGTCTACCGGGTCAAATAGCTTGGGCGATATATATATATATATATATATATATATATATATATATATCAACATGTGATTAAATATAATGATTATCCAAGTGGGGACACTTATATAACCATATTTAGGAATTAACGAACAGAATATATATATGAATTACCATATACTAACATGTTTATAAACAATGATCGGATATAGAATATATCACAATAGGGTTAATAATCTAGCATAATAATAATATAATTCTGAAACTTCTTACTCATGTCCATTGCATAAAGAAAATGCAAAGGTAAGATATTTGCTCAATAATAATTGGAGTAAGTATAGGAAACTTGCCTTGTTTGCTGCTCACAATACATAACTTAGTTTTTTCTTTTATACCGAAACCTATCATTAATAAGATCATTCTATCGATTAGAATCACATATCATAACACATAAATCGCTTATTGCGATCGACAAGACATAACCTAACCACATTGGCAGTCATTAAATCACAAATAAACACATATACAGTCAAACTATCAAAGTCCGTATCAATTTCAAAGACTTGTCGATTGTCTTGAACAGCAGCGTGTCGAGTACTTACTACCGAGTTTAAAACTCTATTCAATACCCTTAATATTATTCTGGACAACCTAAGTATCAGTCATATTATTTTTCATAGTCTCATAAAATTTTCAAATAATTATTATAATTTATAATGAATTTTCAAACACCGAAATCATTATAAAATGATTTAAACATCAAATAATTCTATTATCAATAATATTTAAATAATATCAAACTATTAATGAAACCATTGCCAAAATATTAAAGTTATTTATAATAACTCGAGAATATTATTAAAGTACTAATAATACCTTTTAAATGATTTTTAAAATAATTAAAATTATTTTTAAATACTTACCATTAATATTAAAATATTAATCTATTATCCCTCAAAATATTAAAAGTCATTAAGTATAACTAAAAATATTTTTAATTCATTTATATCCTTTTAAATGATTTTAAATCAATAAAACTATCTTTAAACAATTTATTTAATATAATAATTAAATAGATTTAATATTAATAATATTAAATAATTAATATTTTTTTATGACAAAATATCAAAAGTTATATTTTATAACTTAAAATATTTTTATAACATTTAAATCATAATTATATAATTATTAATTCTATTTTTCATAATTTATTTAATACATTTATTAAATAACTTAATATCATTAATATTATTTAATTAATGAAATTCTTCACAAAATATTAAAATAACTTAAAATATTTTCTTATAACATAATATAATTTTAAATAATTTTTCAAGTATTAAAATCATTTTTAAGTAATTTATTTAATATTATAATTAAATAAATTAAATATCATTAATATTCCAAAAATAATAAATATTAATGAAATATATTCAAAATAATTAAAAACTCATTTTTAGACTTTAAAATAATTTTTAGAAATTTATTTTGTATTTTAATAATTATAAACTATTTTTCTCTATTTATAAATAAAATAATAATTTCCATATATAAAGCGTCATATTTAAAAGGGCCTATAGCGTATTTAAACTCTCATATATGTGTTCTTGAGCATGTTCATCACCAACCTTGAAATGCATAGTCAATGACCAAAGTATCACGTTTGACCAACAATTTCTCTATGATCCTAATGTATTCTGGTCAGCTTAAAGGATTTATGTTGTAGTATAAATGTAATACTACCACTAGAAATCGATATCATGGCTATAACACAACAAATTAGAGAATTATAAGCCCTCAATTTTTTTTGTCGGAGTGTTCTTTTCATTTACGGTTTTCCGAAATGAAGAACGATTAAACTACTTTCATTCGATCATCATAACTTGCTGTACAGTTTTGATTTATATGATCTAATACGTTTAGTGTGTGAACAACATGTAAGAGAACAAATATAACGCATAACATAGATCAAACAACAAAAAACAAAGCAGATCTTGATCGATCAAACATTGTCAAAATATTTGTTCTAACAGTTTCTGGAATCTCCAGAAACCCGACTTCGTGATCAAGTGACCCAGTTTGACCAAACATGTAAGACCCCAACTTATTATTAATGAAATTTAATTTTCTCTATTTATTATTTTGAAATAGTAAGGGTTGATGTGATTAATGTGGATAGTTAGGGGTAAAATACGCAAATATTTCAAAATAAGCAAGTGGTTATAAAATATTCATTGTTGTTTAGAATATTCGTTTGGTCGTGGAATATTAAATGCTGTCGGGGAATATTCGTAATGCGGCGGTAGCGACCATGTGTATGGGCCCCATAACGTAAAAGCGATTGGATGAAAAGAAACGAAAATATAAGTGGTTTAAAAATAATCTGGCGTAGTTATTCAAGTTTATCTTTGTTAAAATACCTTCTGGTTAAAACACGAGTAGCACCTGGTATTGCACCAATTATTGATTCTTACGTGAAAGGCACTACTCAATAATGGTTACAATAATTACTTGATTCGAAGATTTTATTGATTTAATAATTGCTGCGTTGATATTTTATATTCTTTGTTGTTTGAATAATTGTCATTACACGATTATTTTTCATTATCGGCAATAATTCATATTATCTGAATAATATTATTAGATAACATTATTGGCAATGTCTAGAAAGTTACATACAAGAGAGGTTTGGTCACCTAATTGCATGGCAAGAAGGAGAAATTCTTATTGAAGCCCCTCTTTCTTAGAACGCACTCGGTTGTCGATATTGTGATTACGAAATATTATTTGTGAATAATTAATTATTGATTCATATGATGAGGAAAATATTGATTTTATGTGGATATAGATGGAGAAAATTTTTAATGTGACAATTATTGAAAATTGAAATTTTATCTTTTACGATAAAATAATTCATTTAAATATATTATTATATTTTAATAATATAATAATGGTGATATTTTTACAAAATGTGGGATATATGAGTAGACGAGGAGGAAGAGTATTTTTGTTGCAATAAATGTTTAAAACATGTTAAACATGCTCGGTGGACCCCATTTATTGATTGAAATTTGATTATAAATTTAAAAAATCGCTTGGTTTATGGATTTCTGGTCAATTTCTATTAGAATTTGGAAAACTTTCTTCTGCAAAGTTGTAGAGAATTGAATTTCCTATAAAAACTCGCAAGATTCGAATTTTCTGATGAAAGGGCTATTTATTATGAATTATTGAAGTTAGAAGCTCAAAATAATTGATTTTTGGAAGTTTAAAATATTTAAAATTAGAAAAACGTTTTTCTTACTTTTTCTAGAATGTGGCATGTGTTTGATGGCTGAAATCAGATTCTAGGCATGTGTAGGAAATTTATATAATTATATTATTAATTTATTAAATTTTACGCTTTGGTGTTCTAAGCGATTTTCTATAAATAGGTGCTTAGGTTAGAATTGAAAATCACACCGTAAACTGAAGTTTTCTCTCTATATATTATCGAGCGTATTCTTGTGAGTATTTTGAGTATACTTTGAGTATTGTTAGGCGGTGCAAAGTTCCTTCACCTTATATACCCTAGATTCCAAATTAGAAGTACTAATCTTTCGAGGTAAGGGATGTTATTTTCTTCTCGAATGATATTATTTCTTCAATATCATTATCTTTGAAATATTGGTTGAAACTTTTATCAAATTTGGAACTTTTTCATGTCGGGTTACTATTCATGAGTTACTTATTCATGAGTTACTTATTCATGAAGTTACTATTCACGATTTACTTATTCATGAGATTTACTATTCACGAGTTACTATTCACGAGTACTATTCATGAAGCGTGAAGATGTTTTTTGTGGAATTTCTATCTTTTGGTGTCGGAGTTACTATTCACGATATCTGGCACTATTCACGTATACGACACTTATTCAATAAAAATAAAATTTCTTCTTTTTTCCAAAATATCTATTCGGATACTAGCTTTGATTGTATCCATGTTTTGATCATTCTTGAATTTTACACCACTATGATCATTTTTGAGGTATTTTTGAACATGGATAAAACAAAGTCTGAATCCTTAATCCTTAATCCTTGTCATTTTGTTTCACTTTGGATTCGTTTTTTAAAAATATTTTTCATCATCCTCGGTCTTAAATGATGATATTATTGAATATCTTTGGCCCAGTAGTGCAAAGATGAATGATTTCTGAAGAATATCTTTGGTAGTAGTGCAAAGATGAACCTGTTTAGATGAACATGACTAATCGATGAATATCTTTGGCACATGGTAGTAAAGATGAATATTTGATTCGGATGTATATTAATTGATGTTACAGAGGGATAAAAGATAGATGATGAACTTTTAAATTCATACATAGAAGATAGTAGTTTGCATTCTCTACTTAACTCTTCTAATGAATTATTATTTCCATTATGAATATTGATTTAAAATTTGTTGTCTATTATATTCTATTAGATTTTTCCTGTTGAAGACTAACGGTAATTTGTTGTATATTATCTTAGTCATAATATTCTTTCTTGAGCTAGTTGAGCTCACCCTTTTCCTTTTTGTTCCATTTTTCTCGTGGGCGAGAATATAGCGAGATGCAGTCGGGTATGGAATGAAGGTTCTAGAGAGAGTTGTTTAGTAGTCCTCACCATTTTTGTAAAATAATGTATCAATAAATGTGATGAGGATTTCTTTAAGTATAGATATTATCTAGAAGATAATATTTGTATTTAAACTCACATTTCTTTGTTGTAATAATAAAGTTGTAGTTGTTTACGTACCATGTGTTGACAACTCGAATGGGTGATGTATACCTATTTTGGGGGCGTCACGGTTGGTATCGAGCTTAGGGATATGATCTCTGGCGGAGATCGGGGAATAGAACTAGGAGGGAGAGAGCGAGTAAATCCTTCGCTAGTGTGTCCTACCTAAGCTTATTTTTTTAGTTGGTCAAGATATAGGGATATTATGTGATATATTGATTTCCTTAATTAACCCTTGTTTTATGGCGATGATTTGAGAATGTCGACCGAGAATATTAACAATGGAAATGAGGCCAGTGGAGACGCATGTACTCACCAACAAGGAGAACGTACAGCAGTGAAATGTTCCTCCCAGCGAACAACACCATTGAAGCGAGATGATGAGCGAGGGATGTTTAGAAGTTTTTGCGCTTCATGCAAAATCGATTTGAGGAGACTTCGTGTTCAAAATACAAGAGAAATGATAGCAATTCACGGGTTGTCACAAATGGCGATTCAAAGAGTTGGGACCACGAGTGCAGGGAAAGCGGGATCCAGATTAAAGGCGAGGCGTGGGTCAAACAAATTACTAAGATATTCGATGTCTTGGGATGCGGAGGAGCGAAAAGTTCCATTCGCTACTTTTATGTTCCGTGGCGAAGCAGATTCTCGGTGGAAATCGTGAAGCGTACCCATCCATTTTCCTTCGGATGTCGTGGGAGACGTTTGAAGCAGCCTAAATGACAAGTACTTCCACGAAAGTATTCGGCTATCGTATGAAGGAAGTGGAGTTTATTAGGCGAGGAGGCGAGAATAACATGGCGGTGTCAAAGATGCGAGGCGAAGTTCATGGAGTTATCCGGTTTGCACCTCATTTAGTGGAGAATGAGGAACGATGACGCGGGATGTTTACGAGGGTTTGAAACCCGGCGTACGACAATATCTCATTTCTCATAAATTTTCTCTCTATTCGGATGTTGTTAACGTGGCTCAATTGTTAGGCGAGATAACGAGTATATTCAACCAGGACCATAACCAGGATCGCGTGCGGAGATAGCGGTCAATGTAATAATGATAACCGGTGGAGAAAGAAACAGACGGACAAAATGGTAACCACTCTGGTGGTAATCATAGCCATGAAAATAGAAGAAGCGAGTTAGGAGGAGATTTTAAAAGAGGAGATTTAACAACGACCATGTGAAGACGATACGGTCTTGGGAAACAAGCTGGTTCTAAGGGAGGAGAACGACCACCCATCATATATGCTACAAATGCGAAAAGAGGGACATATCGGTCAAACCGCCTGAACAACAAGACAAGGTATGCTATAATTGTGGAAAGGAAGGACATATTGCTTTCGAGATTATGCGATGGCGAAACCTAGTTCGTGAGGAGACGGTGACTCGAAAAATCATCCCGTAAAAGTCAAAGTCAGCGATTAGGAAGGCGTTTGTTGTATTTGGTCAAAATGCGAGAAACCAA
>CM035154.1:91567898-91760786 GCA_020205615.1 Panax quinquefolius
TGTAAGACCCCAACTTATTATTAATGAAATTTAATTTTCTCTATTTATTATTTTGAAATAGTAAGGGTTGATGTGATTAATGTGGATAGTTAGGGGTAAAATCTGCAAATATTTCAAAATAAGCAAGTGGTTATAAAATATTCATTGTTGTCGGGGAATATTCGTTTGGTCGTGGAATATATTAAATGCTGTCGGGGAATATTAAATGCGATAGTATGACCATGTGTGGGCCCCATGGAAAAGCGATTGGATGAAGAAAGCGCAAATATAAGTGGTTTAAAAATAACGAGCGTAGTTATTCACAGATTATCTTGTTAAAATACTGATTGGTTAAAACACGGTAGCTGCAGTATTGCACCAATTATTGATTCTTACGTGAAGGCACTACTCAATAATGGTTACTGATAATTCTTATTCGATTATTTTATTGATTTAATAATTCTTTGCGTTGATATTTTATATTCTTTGTTGTTTGATAATTGTCATTACGATATTTTTCATTATCGAAGCAATAATTCATATTATCTGAATAATATTATTAGATAACATTATTGGCAATGTCTAGAAAGTTACATCTAAGGAGAGGTTTGGTCACCTAATTGCGGCGCCAAGAAGGAGAAATTCTTATTGGAAAGCCCCTCTTTCAGGGCGCACTGGTTGTCGATATTGTGATTACGTAATATTATTTGTGAATAATTAATTATTGATTCATATGATGAGGAAAATATTGATTTTATGTGGATATAGATGGAGAAAATTTTTAATGTGACAATTGTTGAAAATTGAAATTTTATCTTTTTACGATAAAATAATTCATTTAAATATATTATTATATTTTAATAATATAATAATGGTGATATTTTTACAACGAATGTGGGATATATGAGTAGACGAGGAGGAAGAGTATTTTTGTTGCAATAAATGTTTAAAACATGTTAAACATGTCGGTGGACCCCATTTATTATTTGAAATTTGATTATAACTTTGTAAAATCGCTTGGTTTATGGATTTCGGTCAATTTCTATTTGGAATTTGGAAAAACTTTCTTACGCAAAGTTGTAGAGAATTGAATTTCCTATAAAAACTCGCAAGATTCGAATTTTCTGATGAAAGGGCTATTTATTATGAATTATTGAAGTTAGAAGCTCAAAATAATTGATTTTTGGAAGTTTAAAATATTTAAAATTAGAAAAACGTTTTTTCTTACTTTTTCTAGAATGTGGCATGTGTTTGATGGCTGAAATCAGATTCTAGGCATGTGTAGGAAATTTATATAATTATATTATTAATTTATTAAATTTTTTACTTTGGTGTTCTAGCAATTTTCTATAAATAGGGTCTTAGGTTAGAATTGAAAATCACACGAAGCGAAGTTTTCTCTCTCTCTATATTATCGGCGTATTCTTGTGAGTATTTTGAGTATACTTTGAGTATTGTTAGGCGGTGCAAGTTCCTTGACACTTATATACGGTATTCGGTAGAAGTCTTAATCTTTCGAGGTAAGGGATGTTATTTTCTTCTCGAATGATATTATTTCTTCAATATCATTATCTTTGAAATATTGGTTGAAACTTTTTATCAAATTTGGAACTTTTTTCATATCGGGGTTATTATTCATGAGTTACTATTCATGAGTTCTTATTCATGAGTTCTTATTCACGAGTTCTTATTCATGAAAGTTCTTATTCACGAGTTACTATTCACGAGTACTAAATGAAGCGTGAAGATGTTTTTGTGGAATTTCTATCTTTTGGTGTCGGAGTTTCTTATTCACGATATCGGCCTTATTCACGATATCTGACCTTTATTCATGAAAAATAAAATTTCTTCTTTTGTCAAAATATCTAATACGGATACTAGCTTTGATTGTATCCATGTTTTGATCATTCTTGAATTTTACACCACTATGATTATTTTTGAGGTATTTTGAACATGGATAAAACAAAATCTGAATCCTTAATCCTTAATCCTTGTCATTTTTGTTTCCTTTGGATTCGTTTCTTTAAAAATATTTTTCATCATCCTCGGTCTTAAATGATGATATTATTGAATATCTTTGGCTTTTGTAGTGCAAAGATGAATGATTTCGAAGAATATCTTTGGTAGTAGTGCAAAGATGAGCAGTGTTTAGATGAACATGACCCAGTGATGAATATCTTTGGCTGTAGTGCAAAGATGAATATTTGATTCGGATGTATATTGATTGATGTTCTGGGGATAAAAGATAGATGATGAACTTTTAAATTCATACATAGAAGATAGTAGTTTGCATTCTCTACTTAACTCTTCTAATGAATTATTATTTCATTGCGAATATTGATTTAAAATTTGTTGTCTATTATATTCTATTAGATTTTTCCTGTTGAAGACTAACGGTAATTTGTTGTATATTATCTTAGTCGTAATATTCTTTTCTTGAGCTAGTTGAGCTCACCCTTTTCCTTTTGTTCATTTTTTTCTCGGGAGGCGAGAATATAAGCGAGTGCAGTCGGGGTATGGAATGAAGGTTCTAGAGAGAGTTGTTTAGTAGTCCTCACCATTTTTGTAAAATAATGTATCGATAAATGTGATGAGGATTTTTTTAAGTATAGATATTGTACAGAAGATAATATTTGTATTTAAACTCACAGTTTTCTTGTTGTAATAATAAAGTTGTAGTTGTTTACATGCCGTGTATTGACAACTTTCGAATGGGTGATGTATACCTATTTTGGGGGCGTCGCGGTTTGGTATCGAGCTTAGGGATATGATCTCTGGCGGGATCGGGGAATAGAACTAGGAGGGAGGCGAGTAAATCCTTCGCTAGTGTGTCCTACCTAAGCTTATTTTTTAGTTGGTCAAGTATATAGGGATATTATGTGATATATTGATTTCCTTAATTAACCCTTGTTTTATGGCGGTATTTGAGAATGTCAATTGAGAATATTAACAATGGAAATGAGGCCGAGTAGAGCTTTGTACTCACCAAGCGAGGAGAGCGTGCAGCAGTGGAAATGTTCCTCATGAACAACACCATTAAGCGAGATGATGAGCGAGGGGATGTTTAGAAGTTTTTGCGATTCATGCAAAATCGGACGAGGAGACTCGTGTTCAAAATACAAGAGGAAATGATAGCAATTCACGGGTTGTCACGACCAAGCGATTCAAAGAGTTGGGACCACTGAATTTGGGGAAAGCGGATCCGATTCAAGGCGGAAACATGGGTCAAACAAATTACTAAGATATTCGATGTCTTGGGATGCGGAGGAACGAAGAAGTTCCATTCGCTACTTTTTATATGTCCGTAGTGGCGAAGCGGACTCTTGGTGGAAATCGTGAGGCGTACCCATCCGGCCGCACTCGGCATGTCTTGGGAGCGTTTGAAACTATTTAATGACAAATACTTTCACGAAAGTATTCGTCGTATGAAGGAAGTGGAGTTATTAGATTGGGAGCGAAAAACAACATGGCGGTGTCTCGATCGAGGCGAAAGTTTGCGAGTTATCGAGTTTGCACCTCATTTGGTGGAGAATGAGGAGCGTATGTAGCGGATGTTTCTTAGAGGTTTGAAACCGGCGTACGACAATATCTCATTTCTCATAAATTTTCTCTCTATTAGAGATGTTGTATATGAGGCTCAATTGTTAGAGGCGAGATAACGAGTATATTGAGAGGACCATAACCGAGGATCGTACCGGAGATAGCGATCAGCAGAATAATGATAACCGGCGGAGAAAAGCGAGACGGACAAAAATGGTAACCACTACGGTGGTAATCATGGCCATGAAAATAGAAGAAGCGAGTCGGGAGGAGATTTTAAAAGAGGAGATTTAACAACGACCATGTGAAGGCAGCGGTCTTGGGAAACAATTGGTTCTAAGGAGAGAACGACCACCGGTCAATATATGCTACAAATGCGGAAAAGAGGGACATATCGGTCAAGCGCCCAACAGTTCAAGGTATGCTATAATTGTGGAAAGGAAGGACATATTGCTCGAGATTATGCGATGGTGAAACCTAGTTCAGTGAGGGGACGGTGACTCAAAAAACATCCCGAGAAAAGTCAAAGTCAGCGATTAGGAAGAAGCGTTTGTTGTGGTGGTCAAAATCGAGAAACCCAAGCGAGGTGATCACGGGTAAGCTATTTATAAATTCTTGCGAAGTTTATACCTTACTTGATACCGGTGCTACCCATTCATTTATCTCTCTGCATGTGCTCAGCGTTTAAACTTGACTCAGGAGAAATTAGACTTTGACCTATCTGTGGAAACTCCGTTAGGAGAAACTTTCATCACATCCACTGTTTATAAATCTTGTTTGATTCAAGTTGGCACCATCACCTTACATTGACCTTATCTCTTTAAAGATACTTGCTTTTGATGTGATTTTAGGGATTGATTGGTTAACTACTCATCATGCCAAAATTGATTGTTTTCGTAAGGTTGTTAGTTTTCATATTCCTAACCAACTTGACTGTTATGCAATTCAAGCAACTAAACCATTAAAATCAATCTTTGTCATATCTAATCATAAAGCTATTCGTTTATTGAAAAGCGGATGTCAAGCTTTCTTAGCCCATGTTATGGATTTGAATAAAAGACACGTCAAATTTGAATAATATTCTGTTGTTATTGACTTTTCGGCGTATTTCACGAAGAACTTCCGGTCTACCCCGAGCGTGAAGTTGAATTCTTTATTGATCTTGAACTGGTACAAAGCCCATTTCTAAACCCCCCATATCGAATGGCTCTATTGAACTTGAGGAGTTAAAGGTCCAACTTCTGAGGAATTGTTGGACATCGGTTTCATTAAATCTAGTACATCTCCTTGGGGTGCTCTCTGTTTTATTAAGTAAAAGAAGAAAAGCGGGAGTATGCGACTTTGTATTGACTATAAGGGAATTGAACCATGTCACCATCAAGAATAGGTATCCTCTACCTCGTATTGATGACTTGTTTGACCGATTCTGAGGGGCACAATTCTTTTAAAAATCGATCTTAGATTACGGATATCATCAATTTGAAGATTAGAGGCGAGGATATTCAAAGGCGCCTTTAGAACTTCGATGCGGGCATTATGAATTCTTAGTCGTATCTTTTCGGATTGACTAATGCTCTATGACTTTCATGGATATGATGAAGCCAAGTATTCAAGGAATATTTGGATCGATTTGTTGTTGTCTTTATTGATGACATCCTTATATATTCAAAAGTCGTGAAGATCATGAGCACCATTTGAAGTTTGGTACTCAAAGAAGCCGTGAAAACAAACTATATGCCAAATTGAAGAAATGCGAGTTACGGCGAGGAAGTAGCATTCCTTGGGCGCGTGGTGTCGAAACATGGAGTATCTGTTGATCCGTGAAGATTGAAGCAATCTGAAGTTAGAACAGCAATAGAAGTCGGTGGTGAAATACGTAGCTTTTGGGCTTAATTTGGTTATTATCGGAGATTCGTGGAAGGGTTTTCTCGAATCGCTACTCCATTAACTTCAGCTAACTCGGAAGGATACAAAATTCGTTTGGAGCGAAGAATGCGAGAAGAGTTTCCAAGAGCTTAGAGGAGACTTATTTTGGCTTTTTTTCCTAACAATACCATCTGGTTCGGATGGATTTGTTATCTCTGATGATGCTTGAGGGCAAAGGGTTAGGATGTGTTCTCATGTACAGCGTGGGAAAGTCATAGCCTATGCCTCATGACAACTAAAAAGAGTATGAGAGGAATTATCCTACTCATGATCTAGAGTTAGCGGCGATCGTTTTTTATTAAAGATATGGAGGCACTATCTATATGGGGAGAAAGTGGAGATATATTAGGACCATAAAAGCCTTAAATATTTCTTCACTCAAAAAAGAACTCAACATGCTTGGCAAATGACGTTGGCTCGAGCTATTGAAGACTACGACCACACTATTTGATACCATCACGGAAAAGCGAGCGTGGTGGTGTTGGCGTTGAGTAGAAGATCATATCTTGGGAGCGAGTGCGATGATGTCAAGTATCGCGTAGAGCCAACTTTAATAGAAAAAGTTAAGGTTGCTCAAGCCACAGGCCGGGAGCTAATCGTATGAAGAAGAAAGTACAAGAAGGAGCTATTAGGGGCGAGAATTGATGAAGAAGGAATACTTGAGTCCACTCTAGACTTTGTGTTCTAACGACTCGATTTGAAGTACAAGATTATGATGGAGGCACACAATACACCATTTGCAATCCATCTGGAAGTACTAAAATGTATCGTGATCTTGACATACATTTTGGTGGAACAATATGAAGAGAGAGATTGCAAAGTTTATCTCGATGTGTTTAACTTGTCAGCGTGTAAAAAGCGGAGCATCTGGTACCTAAGGGTCCGTTGCAACCACTTGAGATTCGAAATGGAAGTGGGAACACATTACCATGGATTTCGTTACGGGTCTTCCTACGGTTTCTCAAGGCATCAATGCTATTTGGGTTATTGTTGATAGATTAACCAAGTCTGCTCATTTCTTGCCGTCACGGAGACTTATTCCTTGAGCGTCTTGCTAGTATATCGTGAATGAGATTGTGAGGTTGCATGGCATGCACTGTATCCATAGTTTCGGATCGTGACCCAAGATTCACTTCAAGATTTTGGGTTAGCTTGCAAAAAGCTATGGAGCGCAGTTTGCGATTTAGTTCGGCATACCATCCCCAAAGCAGACGGACAATCGAGAGGACTATTCAAACTCTTGAAGATCTATTAAGACTCTGTGTCCTAGACTTCAAGGCGGTTAGGATAAGTATTTACCATTGGTGGAATTCTCCTACAACAACAGATTATCGAGCAAGTATAGGTGTAGCTCCATTTGAAGCATTATATGGGACGAAAGTGTCGCTCTCCAATATGTTGGGATGAGGTGGGTGAAGCAACATTTGTTGGGACCGAGTTAATGCGTATGACTACTGAAAAGATCCAAATGATTCGACAGCGTATACAAAGCGGCACAAGATCGACAAAAGAGTTATGCGGATCTTCATCGAAAGGACGTGGAATTTTTAGTGTAGGGGATCATGTATTATTGCGAGTTGCTCCATGGAAGGAGTTACAAGATTTGGGAAGAGAGGAAAGCTCGATCCACGATTTATTGGTCCATTTCAAATTCTTGGCGAAGTAGGAAATGTAGCCTATTATAGACTCGCGTTACTCTCAAGTATGTCTCGTGTTCATAATGTGTTTCACATATCATACTTTCGTAAATATGTGAAAGACCGAACCACGTTATAGAGTTAGAAGCAGGACGAGATAGCAGAAGACTTAGCGTATGAGGAGGTACTGTCAAGATTTTGGATAGGAAGGAGCATGTCCTACCCAAGAAAGGTCATACCACAAGTTAAAGTTTTGTGGAGGAATCATCTTTATAGAGAAATGACACAGGAATTGGAAGCGGAAATGAAAGCGAGGTATCCTCACCTTTTGAAAACACCAGTACATCGTCAATTTCGAGGACGAAATTTCATAAGGAGGGGGAGGTTGTAAGACCCCAACTTATTATTAATGAAATTTAATTTTCTCTATTTATTATTTTGAAATAGTAAGGGTTGATGTGATTAATGTGGATAGTTAGGGGTAAAATCATAAATATTTCAAAATAAGCAAGTGGTTATAAAATATTCATTGTTGTTGGGGAATATTCGTTTGGTGGTCGTGGAATATTAAATCTTTGTAAGGGAATATTAAATGCGACGTAGTGACCGTGTGTGGGCCCATGCTAAAGCGATTGGATGAAAGAAAAGCAGCAAATATAAGTGGTTTAAAAATAACTTGGCGTAGTTATTACAGATTAATCTTGTTAAAATACCGGTGGTTAAAAACACGATAGCTTTGCGGTATTGCACCAATTATTGATTCTTACGTAAGAAGGCACTACTCAATAATGGTTACTGATAATTATTGCTTATTCGATTATTTTATTGATTTAATAATTGCTACGTTGATATTTTATATTCTTTGTTGTTTTGATAATTGTCATTACGGTATTTTTCATTATCGAAGCAATAATTCATATTATCTGAATAATATTATTAGATAACATTATTGGCAATGTCTAGAAAGTTCTATCTAAGGAGAGGTTTGGTCACCTAATTGCTTGCGCATGAAGGAGAAATTCTTATTGGAAAGCCCCTCTTTCACAAGAAAGGCACTGGTTGTCGATATTGTGATTACGTAATATTATTTGTGAATAATTAATTATTGATTCATATGATGAGGAAAATATTGATTTTATGTGGATATAGATGAGAAAATTTTTAATGTGACAATTGTTGAAAATTGAAATTTTATCTTTTACGATAAAATAATTCATTTAAATATATTTTTATATTTTAATAATATAATAATGGTGATATTTTTTACAACGAATGTGGGATATATGAGTATCTGAGGAGGAAGAGTATTTTGTTGCAATAAATGTTTAAAACATGTTAAACATGTCGGTGGACCCCATTTATTGGTTTGAAATTTGATTATAGCATTGTAAAATCACCCGTTTATGGATTTTGGTCAATTTCTATTTGGAATTTGGAAAAACTTTCTTACGCAAAGTTGTAGAGAATTGAATTTCCTATAAAAACTCGCAAGATTCGAATTTTCTGATGAAAGGGCTATTTATTATGAATTATTGAAGTTCCAAAGCTCCGAAATAATTGATTTTTGGAAGTTTAAAATATTTAAAATTAGAAAAATGTTTTTCTTACTTTTTCTAGAATGTGGCATGTGTTTGATGGCTGAAATCAGATTCTAGGCATGTGTAGGAAATTTATATAATATATTATTAATTTATTAAATTTTCGCTTTGGTGTTCTAAGCAATTTCCTATAAATAGGGTCTTGGGTTAGAATTGAAAATCACACTTTAAAGCGAAGTTTTCTCTCTATATTATCGAGCGTATTCTTGTGAGTATTTTGAGTATACTTTGAGTATTATTGTTAGGCGGTGCAAGTTCCTTGAGACTATATCCCGGTATTCAATTAGAAGTCTTAATCTTTCGAGGTAAGGGATGTTATTTTCTTCTCAAATGATATTATTTCTTCAATATCATTATCTTTGAAATATTGGTTGAAACTTTTTATCAAATTTGGAACTTTTTCATATGGGGTTACTATTCATGAGTTACTATTCATGAGTTACTATTCACGAGTTACTATTCATGAGTTCTTATTCACGAAGTTACTTATTCACGAAGTACTATTATGAAGCGTGAAGATGTTTTTGTGGAAATTTCATCTTTTGGTGTCGAGTTACTTATTCACGATATCGCCACTATTCACGATATCTGGCACTATTCACCGAAAAATAAAATTTCTTCTTTTTGTCCAAAATATCTATTACGGATACTAGCTTTGATTGTATCCATGTTTTGATCATTCTTGAATTTTACACCCCTATGATTATTTTTTTTGAGGTATTTTTGGGCGTGGATAAAACAAAATACGAATCCTTAATCCTTAATCCTTGTCATTTTGTTTCCTTTGGATTCGTTTCTTAAAAAATATTTTCATAATCCTCGGTCTTAAATGATGATATTATTGAATATCTTTGGCTGTAGTGCAAAGATGAATGATTTCGAAGAATATCTTTGGGCTTTGTGGTGCAAAGATGAGCAGTGTTTAGATGAACATGACCTAGTGATGAATATCTTTGGCTTTTGTAGTGCAAAGATGAATATGTGATTCGGATATATATTGATTGATGTTACGGGGATAAAAGATGAGCGATGAAATTTTAAATTCATACATAGAAGATAGTAGTTTGCATTCTCTACTTAACTCTTCTAATGAATTATTATTTTCGCTGCGAATATTGATTTAAAATTTGTTGTCTATTGTATTCTATTAAATTTTTTCCTATTGAAGACTAACGGTAATTTGTTGTATATTATCTTAGTCATAATATTCTTTTTCTTGAGCTAGTTGAGCTCACCCTTTTCCTTTTGTTCCATTTTTTTCTCAAGAGGAGAAGATATATAGCGATGCAGTGGGGTATGGAATGAAGGTTCTAGAGAGAGTTGTTTAGTAGTCCTCACCATTTTTGTAAAATAATGTATCAATAAATGTGATGAGGATTTCTTTAAGTATAGATATTGTCTAGAAGATAATATTTGTATTTAAACTCACAGTTTTACTGTTGTAATAATAAAGTTGTAGTTGTTTCTGTACCATGTATTGACAACTCAGAATGGGTGATGTATACCTATTTTGGGGGCGTCACAAAACACTACTTCAATCCTGTTGGTTATATAAGGAACTTTAAGGCATGAATATATAGTCCATACAGCACACTACAATCTGGTTACACAAATATCAACAAAAGGCTTAAAATCTGACAGATCAGTGCCTTTAAAAATCTTGTCGAGATCTTTGATAAGACTTTCGGGTTACCGTAATTAGTTGCAGTCATGTGCTAATCGGCAAGTTTTGACCGATTATAACTTCAAATCTAAAACAAATCTGACTATAAATCAAGTTCTATATCAAAGCTAGCATAACATACTACAAGATCAAACACTTAAACAACAACAACAAAACATAACATGCTGAGATTTACAGGGTCTGACATTCGGTTGTCAGACTCATTAAAGAAAATTTCCTGAATTTTGAAAACACCAATTTTGAGCATCTAAGTGTTATGGATCTGAGTTATAACAACCCAGATCATTAAAAGACACTACAAACAACATATTTAAACATCTAAACATAACATCTAACATCAAATCTAAGGATTTCAAGATTTAGGGTTTTATACTTCATGAATGCTAAATTTTTGAATCTGATCCTTGATGTTTGATCCTGGAAAGCTGACACATGATCTTGGCTTAGCTTATTACTCACTCTCACTCTAATATTTCGGATGGGAGAGAGAGAAGGTTTGGCTATCTTGAAAAGTAAAGTAAGTGAATTTTACTTACTTTTTAACTTTGATTTTAGGTTCAATGTATTTGTAGGATGCTAGATGGCTGGTGATTGATGATTAAAGTGGGTTACTAGACCACATGTCTATCTAGAGTTGTTCACCAACTCCCTTCTAGGGTTAGATCTACACTCCACCTTAATAAAGTAATCAAAAGGGTAGTTTGGTCTTTTGACTCATAAAGTGAATGGCAACTTGGTAACTTCTCACAATCATTAGATTTTAAGCCTTAGGGTTTGAACCTTAGGGTTTAACCCTAAAGTTTCCTAAGCTCTAAATCTAGAATTGTGTATTAAGGGTAAAATGGGCATCTTAGTTTCTAGAAATGTGAATTAGGGTTTCCTAATTGAATTAGGTTTCCTAATCACCTTAGGCTTGCAAAATAGGCTTTGTAAAATACTAATTACCATTAAGCTTGCTAATTTAGCAATTAGGGTCTTGATCTAGTAATTAGGGTTTCTAAATATTAATTAGGGTTTTCCTATTTAACACTAAACATAATAATGGTCATAACACATAACTTAACAAATCTTATAGTCATATTTGACACTGTACTATAGTTTATCAGTAATGCAAGGATTTTGTACTGTTCTATTATAACTGTTCTACAAATTAACCTTACACACATATAAGACATATTTTACTGAAATATAAATAATATTATATTATTATTCTCATCCTTATTCAAAATCCAAACTTAGGGTTTTGAATTCATATCTAACATAACCTTCATACATACCATCATTAATTAAGTTAAAATAATTAACCTAACCAATACATATCATAATAATTCTAATAATCATATCATATATACTATAATCATATTTTCATGGAAAATAAATAATAAATATTACAAAATTAATTTATTATAAGAATATAATCTATAATGATCAATAAGTCTAAAAGAAATTATTTACATCTAATAAATATATTTATTTATTACATAGATACATATACTTTACTTTGCATATATTCCCACCTTTATATATATATATAAAAAAAAAAAAACATATAAAATTTTTTATTGAAAATATTGGGTTATTACATTCACCTCCTTATAAGGATTCCGTCCCCTAGAATCACCGCTTAAAAACTATATAGATACACTAAGGAAAATAGCATACACAGTCATTGCAAGTAGATCTCGATCATAATTGATTGAACCGATCGTTAACTATTCAGCATAAAGTTTGTCTATCTGCTTAAACACAGATTTGATTTCTAATAGAACTCAAATTTCTCCTTCAAAATTTCTTTATAAAATAATTTACTATATATATACGAAAATCATATATAAGAAAATACAATTGTCTTGAATAATACCTGGAGTCGCATCCCTATCTACCACGGTATCTTGAACGGTCATACTGAAGACTCTTGCACTTGATTCAGTTGGGTTGTTTGTTGAAGTTGGTCCCGTTGTCGCCAGCGTCCCGCTACTTTTCTCCGTAATCACACTTCCTGCATCCCTTCTCCTTTTCGGACAGTCATTCACCTTATGCTCCGTTGATCCACACATAACACATTTACTATACATTCTTGGATTGGAATAGTTAGGAGAGATATGTCCCTTCTGCCCATACTTATAACACAAACTTTCCCTTTATCTTCTTTCCTTTTATCGTTTAGGTGGCAAAAGATGTCTTTTGCCCCTTCTGTTATCCTAGCTATTATAAACTCTTCTATCAGGTCAGTTGATCTTCTAAATCCTGGCGATATGATTGCCTTAAATTCTTTAACGTTTGTTGATCGATTGTTTGGCTGATTTCCCGTGACTGGTATTCCGTTCTGCATAGCTTGATCGTCCATATTCGCAAGATTCTGTATCGGGTCTGGTTGTCCTCCAGCTTTGTTGAAAGATTCTTCTGCCCTTTGGTTTCGTTTCCGTCTTGGCGACATAATTGTAAATTATTCTTTATTACCTTACATTCTAAGCCATATCGTATCCGTTCGACATATAGCGCATAATTTTCTACTCAAATAATTATATAATTAAAATATTATATTTCGAAGACTCGGTTTACTGTATTAACTAGTGTTCAGATAAATAATTATTATCTTTATACCAACTCATTTCATTAATCCAACATAGATTCATATTCATAGCGCTTGACATACCATAACACATACTGCTTTAAACATCTGTTATCCCCCTGTGACTCAAAATTTGGGATTCGCTTCCATAACTCATACAAAAGTTAAGAATATTACATTATACCTACATACCTATCATATACGCATCATATAATCATACATATTTAAGTAAAACTAATACTACTTATTTCTTATGCCTTCACTAAGGATCAATTGCTTAGTATTCTATATATTCCCCTTCTCCTCAATAATCCATTCACACCTAACTATCCTAGTTCGTCAAACTTTACCACACTTTATGAATTTAAGAACTCATCACAGATATATGAGTTTCAGAACTTGAACTTGTCCTTATATTCTTTAATTATACTCTACCTATCAGTTATACTATCGTTTCTGGGTCCAATACTACATTTTTCCAGTATAATCACCTCATCAGGGTTGCTTACAATGTAAGCTTCTATTTCAACTATCAGCTTTGATAGTGGCTTGGTTATGGAGGTTGACTCCTTCTTTACGATCTGAGGGTATCCTAATCCTTTTCTATCTGACATCTATACACATAAATTATCCTGATTAGCATATAATATATACACACAACAAATAATAGTTTTATTTAAGTTATCTTTTATTTTTGTTTGACGATGAATTTATTCGATTCATCTCCTTTTAAACTCTATGTGAGTTATTTGTACTTTCGACGTTCTGCTCTAAGGTTATAGCCTAAGGTCTACCCCCACCTAAGGTTTCTAACCCTAAAGCTCTGATACCAAAATGTAACGCCCCCAAATTCAGATACTTGAAACCCGAACTCAGTGCATTACGATACCATTTCTATGAGCAGAAATAATAATATTATCATAAATATCAAACTTAATTTATATATTAGAGTCTAATCCCAGGTACGCGGCCGTAAAACATTTCATTACATGATAGATAATAAATATAATCATCTTATTTAAGTCTAACTACTACATAAGATAACTCAAACTTAATCGGGTAGCTTTCCTTTCCTTTCGTTCTTGGCAGAGCCCTCTGGTCGATCATACATAACTGAAAACATTTAAATTAAGCAAGGATGAACATTTGAGTGCCCAGCAAGTAATAACAATTATAAATATTAGCTGAAAGGATTAAATGTTTTCTTTGTACTACCCTTCTACAACAAATCAAAAGTTGTGAAGTAATCTGGACCGATAATAAAAACATAACAACTCTCTATCAAATTTTTGAAACTACGTACTGACTATAAATAGGGTTAAGGTGAAATACTATGAACATTATTCTCAATTTTCGAAAAGGTTTAACAGAACTTCATCTGTAAACCATCATAACTTACGGACACGAGGGTGATCGCTTGATATGTGTTTGTATTGATCAATACTACATGCAAGAACGATATTATCGTTCACTCTGTCCGCCTTGGGCGCATAAAAATTTTCCCATGTTCGGGATGTTCATACATAATCTGGAATCCAAACCAAAGCAATATGATTGGATACAAAAAGGTTTTATCATATTCAACGATATTTCTGAATCTGTGTCTAGCTGGGTCAAATAGCTTGGACATATATGTATATATTGTGTGTATATTGTTAGGTTTGTAATATTCATGAACGCAATCAAATTGCACAAAATTAGCGAAAACGTGTAAAAATCAGAGTTTAAAAATTTTTACAAACCATATACCCGGATCACCCATTATGCACAATTATTAATTAAACGAAAAGATATGAAGAACAAATATACCCTTGAAGATCCGAGCTTCCTCTGGTACAAGTTCACCTCCAATCCTTTTCGCGTTCAACTTGAATCCACCGGGTTTGGTTCCTTCCTTTGATCAACGTTAGCCACCCAAGTGTTTGGCCTCTACAGGTGATCCACCAAGGAAGAAAAAGAATTCAAGAAAATGGGTGGTTGGCTAAATCCTAGTTTTTCTATCTCTATAGAAAAAGAGCGTACTCTCCCAACTATTGGAATTATGTCGTTGTAAAAGTCAACAACCACATCACCCATAATAAGACTCCTCTTATTTATAGATGTGGGCAACCCACCTTAACAATTAAGGAATTGGGTTTTATTTAATTAATTAAATTCTTTTAATTAATTAAGCTCCCTAATCTTATTAGGGATAATTAATTAAACTCCTTTAACTAATTTTCCTTCCTAATCCAATTAGGAATAAATGAGAGTACTTATATTAAATTAATTCTTAAACTCTTTTAGAAATTAAAATAATAATAATAATTGTAATAATATTAATAAGACTCCTCTTATTAATTTATATTTAATATTTCAAAATATTAAATAATAAATATTAAGCTATTTAATTTATTCTATCACCATAGATTAAATTAAATATACCTAAATATATTATTACGATTATGCCATTAACTTCTTAAATAATTATTTTTCCTTTTTTATGGTGTGACCCTTTAGGTTCTCCATATTAAACCGGTTGTGAATAAATCAATTAGAACAATTCTAATCTTATTTAAATAAATAAATTAAATAATTAATTTATTTAAATAAATAATATTTATTCTACAATAGGATAAGCCTCCCCTAGCGATCAAGCGACTTTTCCAGATAATATAGATTTCAACATTAATCATAAAAGAACCTTTGAGTAAATAGTTACCGTGACAATTCAATCCTTCCACCATACAATGTCCCAATTAAATATAAGACATAGAATTATGTCAAGTCTTATTTTATTTAATTATATGTATTTCGACTCTTAAATGCACAACTCCAAATAATACAAATTAGAAACTCCTTTCTAATTTCATTACGCTTTAGCCAAGGACTCTTTGGGTTGTCATTTATCGAATCACATAGGACATTTCTCTTCTTTAATAATAAGTGGTAGATTCTTTATTGATCATACATTATCTCCATGTACAACTTATTATACCCAAGCATACCCTTTGATATACCCTAAGGGTCTTAAGGAATAAGTCAAAGTATAACTCATCATACACAAGATACTATGATGATCTCAAGTCCAAGGATCACTTGTCTTACTATCACTACTGAGAATTCCTATTGATGCACAAGTAAAACTCCATTAGGTATTCCTTAGCGAGCCAACGCTCAAAGTGAACTTATTCTCTAATAAGCACCTACATACTTGCTTTAGTGTCTCCACACAAATGATCATGAGATCAATCATCCTCATCCAATGAGCAAAAAACGTATGTACCAATCTATCCGGATTAACTAATCCCCAATTTAGTAATCCAATGATTGGAAACTATTTTAGTTTTAAGCTTTCTAAGAATTTAGATCTCATTAGAATGATCATCATCATTATTCTAAAAGCATTGCTTAAAACTATGGGTTTATCACATATTATAAAACAGCATCATGTAGATAATTAAAAGCCTTTAATAAATAAATACTTTTTATTAATAAATGAATAAGATTGTTACAAAGTATATGCTTTATCATCAAACATGATTGTGTGCATACTACTTTCATATATATATATATATATATATATATATATATATATATATATATATATATATATATATATCAACATGTGATTAAATATAATGATTATCCAAGTGGGGACACTTATATAACCATATTTAGGAATTAATCTAACATAATATATATATATGAATTACCATATACTAACATGTTGATAAACAATGATCGGATATAGAATATATCACCATAGGGTTAATAATCTAGCATAATAATAATATAATTCTGAAATTTCTTACTCATGTCCATTGCATAAGGAAAATGCAAAGGTAAGATACTTTCACAATAATAATTGGAGTAAGTATAGGAAACTTGCCTTGTCTGCTGCTCACAATACATAACTTAGTTTTTTCTTTTATACCGAAACCTATCATTAATAAGATCATTCTATCGATTAGAATCACATATCATAACACATAGTACTGCTTATTGCAGTCAGCACATAACCTAACCACATTGGCAGTCATTAAATCACAAATAAACACATATACAGTCAAACTATCAAAGTCCGTATCAATTTCAAAGACTGTCGATTTGTCATAATGAAGCGGATGTCGCACTTACTTAGAGTTTAAAACTCTATTCAATACCCTTAATATTATTCTGGACAACCTAAGTATCAGTCATATTATTTTTCATAGTCTCATAAAATTTTCAAATAATTATTATAATTTATAATGAATTTTCAAACACCGGAATCATTATAAAATGATTTAAACATCAAATAATTCTATTATCAATAATATTTAAATAATATCAAACAATTAATGAAACCATTGCCAAAATATTAAAGTTATTTATAATAACTCGAATATTATTAAAGTACTAATAATACCCTTAAATGATTTTTAAAATAATTAAAATTATTTTAAATAATTATCATTAATATTAAAATATTAATCTATTATCCCTCAAAATATTATAAGTCATTAAGTATAACTAAAAATATTTTTAATTCATTTATATCCTTTTTAAATGATTTTAAATCAATAAAACTATCTTTAAACTATTTATTTAATATAATAATCAAATAGATTTAATATCAATAATATTAAATAATTAATATTTTTCATGACAAAATATCAAAAGTTATATTTTATAACTTAAAATATTTTTATAACATTTAAATCATAATTATATAATTATTAATTCTATTTTTCATAATTTATTTAATACATTTATTAAATAACTTAAATATCATTAATATTATTTAATTAATGAAATTCTTCACAAAATATTAAAAATAACTTCAAATATTTTCTTATAACATAATATAATTTTAAATGATTTTTCAAGTATTAAAATCATTTTTAAGTAATTTATTTAATATTATAATTAAATAAATTAAATACCATTAATATTCCAAAAATAATAAATATTAATGAAATATATTCAAAATAATTAAAAACTCATTTTTAGACTTTAAAATAATTTTTAGAAATTTATTTTGTATTTTTAATAATTAAAAACTATTTTTCTGTATTTATAAATAAAAATAATAATTTCCATATATAAACTGTCGCTAAAGGGCCCTATAGCGACGAAACTGTCTCTATAGGTGTTCTTGAGCATGTTCATCACCAACCCAGAAATGCATAGTCAATGACCAAAGTGTCACGTTTGACCTACAATTTCTCTTTGATCCTAATGTATTATGGTCAGCTTAAAGGTTTTATGTTGTAGTATAAATGTAATACTACCACTAGAAATCGATATCATGGCTATAACACAACAAATTAGAGAATTATAAGCCGTCAAATTTTTTGTCAGAGCTGTTCTTCATTTCTGAGTTTTCCAGAAATGAAGAACAGTTCAAACTGCCTTCATTCGATCATCATAACTTGCTATACAATTTTGATTTATGTGATCTAATACGTTTATTGTGTAAACAACATGTAAGAGAACAAATATAACACATAACATAGATCAAACAACAAAAAACAAAGCAGATCTTGATCGGTCAAACATTGTCAGAATATTTGTTCTAACAGTTTCTGGAATTTCCAGAAACCCGACTTCGTGATCAAGTGACCCAGTTTGACCACACACTACTTCGATCCTGTTGGTTATATAAGGAACATTAAGGCATGAATATATAGTCCATACAACACACTACAATCTGGTTACACTAATATCAACAAAAGGCTTAAAATCTGACAAATCAGTGCCTTTAAAAATCTTGTCAGATGCTGCATAAGACTTTTTGGGTTACCCAGAATTAGTCTGGTTTATAACTTCAAATCTAAAACAAATCTGACTCTAAATCAAGTTCTATATCAAAGCTAGCATAACATACTACAAGATCAAACACTTAAACAACAACAAAACATAACATGCTGAGATTTATAGGGTCTGACATTCGATTGTCAGACTCATTAAAGAAAATTTCCAGAATTTTGAAAACACCAATTTTGAGCATCTAAGTGTTATGGATCTAAGTTATAACAACCCAGATCATTAAAAGACACTACAAACAACATATTTAAACATCTAAACATAACATCTAACATTAAATCTAAGGATTTCAAGATTTAGGGTTTTATACCTCATGAATGCTAAATTTTTTAATCTGATCCTTGATGTTTGATCCTGGAAAGCTGATACATGATCTTGGCTTAGCTTATTACTCACGCTCACTCTAATATTTCGGATGGGAGAGAGAGAGAAGGTTTGGCTATCTTGAAAAGTAAAGTAAGTGAATTTTGCTTACTTTTTAACTTTGATTTTAGGTTCAATGTATTTGTAGGATGCTAGATGGCTGGTGATTGATGATTAAAGTGGGTTACTAGACCACATGTCTATCTAGAGTTGTTCACCAACTCCCTTCTAGGGTTAGATCTACACTCCACCTTAATAAAGTAATCAAAAGGGTAGTTTGGTCTTTTGACTCATAAAGTGAATGGCAACTTGGTAATTTCTCACAATTATTAGGTTTTAACCCTTAAGGTTTGACCCTTAGGGTTTAACCCTAAAGTTACTAAGCTCTAAATCTAGAATTATGTATTAAGGGTAAAACAGGCATCTTAGTTTCTAGAAATGTGAATTAGGGTTTTCTAATTGAATTAGGTTTCCTAATCACTTTAGGCTTGCAAAATAGTCTTTGTAAAATACTAATTACCATTAAGCTTGTTAATTTAGCAATTAGGGTCTTGATCTAGTAATTAGGGTTTCTAAATGTTAATTAGGGTTTACCTATTTAACACTAAACATAATAATGGTCATAACACATAGCTTAACAAATCTTATAGTCATATTTGACATTGTACTATAGTTTATCAGTAATGCAAGGATTTTGTACTGTTCTACTATAACTGTTCTACAAATTAACCTTACACACATATAAGACATATTTCTATTACTGAAATATAAATAATATTATATTATTATTCTCATCCTTATTCAAAATCCAGACTTAAGGTTTTGAATTCATATCTGACTTAACCTTCATATATACCATCATTAATTAAGTTAAAATAATTAACCTAACCAATACATATCATAATAATTCAAATAATCATATCATATATACTATAATCTTATTTTCATGGAAAATAAATAATAAATATTACAAAATTAATTTATTATAAGAATATAATCTATAATGATCAATAAGTCTAAAAGAAATTATTTACATCTAATAAATATATTTATTTATTACATAGATATATATACTTTACTTTGCACATATTCCCACCTTTATATATATATATAAAAAAAATTAAATCGCAAAATTTCTTATTGAAAATATTGGGTTATTACAATAATCATAACCTTTAATGTTACAAATAAGGTTTGTGGTGAAAGTCCTATTTGGCACGTAGTGCATAGATGGACAGGTGTTTGGCATGATCATAACCACTGGTGATACTAACGAATATCCTTGGCCTGTAGTGCATGGATAATTCGTTGATTTAAATTTTTTATTAATTGGTGTTACAGGGATAAAATATTGATGATGAACTTTTAAATCATAAAAGATAGTAAATATCATGCTCTACTTGACTCTTCTAATGGATTATTGTTTCCGCTATAGTTGTGATCTAAAATTTATTGTCTATTGTATTCTATCAGATTTTTTCCTGTTGAGGACTAAGGATAATTTTTTTTACATTATCTTAGTCATAATATTCTTTACTGGACTAGTTGAGCTCACCTTTTTTCTTTTGGTTCCATTGTTCTTCTGAGGAGGCGAGAATATAGCTGGGACTAGTCGGGGAGTGAAGTAATGATTCAAGATGGTTATTATAGTAGTCTTCATTATTTTGTAAAATAGTGTAACAATAATTGTAATGAGAACTTTATTTGAGTTTGGATATTGTCTACGAAACGATATTTGTATTAAAACTCACAGTGTATGTGTTGTTGTATTTTGCACGACAGTTATATTAATGAAGTTTGTATTTGGTTTCTTTATCATGTATTTGACGACTCAAAATGGATTGTGTTGACCTATTTTGGGGGCGTCACAGTACTACTTCTCAGAACTGAACTTGGTTTGAATTAAGTATGATCATATTACTACGATGCAACTATTCTTGATGAAGAAAGGTGGACAAGTCATTTATGCTGGACCTCTTGGGTGCTACACTCTCCTTCTTGTAGAATATTTTGAAGTGAGTACTACTTCTCAGAACTGAACTTGGTTTGAATCAAGTATGATCATATTATTACTTAGCAATCCGAGTGAATATTGATGAACTTTTGATTCTTTGGTTTTTTTCACCCTCGGTACTCATACTCATGACTGGGATTTTGTCGTTTGCATTCTATACAGGGAGTTACTAAGATTAAAGATCGTTACAATCTTGCTACACGGATGTTGGAGGTGAGTTCTTCCGCAATTGAGGCTCAACTTGATGTGGACTTTGCAAAAAAAATCGCCAACTCTGATTAGTACAGGTATGCATAATACAACATTTTTATTTTCTTCCTAATTTTTTTTGGGCCCTAAAGAAATTTAGTGCTCATATTTCACAGGAAGAATCAAGAAATTATCAAAGAACTAAGCTCCCCAGCACCTAGATCAATAAACCTATATTTCACCACCCAATACTCCCAACCATTCATTACTCAATTCAAGGCTTGCTTCTAGAAACAACATTTGGTCCTACCGGAGGAATCCACAATACAATGCTATCCGATTTTTCCTAACTACAGTTTTCGGCCTTACATTTGGAATTATTTTCTGGAAAAATGGAGATAAAATGTAAATAAACTTTCAAGGTCTCAAATGAACTTTGCAGTTGCGAATCCTATATTTATCGGGATAAAAATATTTTTGGTCACCGTACTTTAGTCTAATTTATAAATGAGTCACTAAATTTTTTTTCTTTACAGTCAACTCACTGAACTTTAGTTTTCTTATAAACCGTTACAATGCTAAACTTTAGTTTCCTCTTGACTTTTAACGGTTTGACTAATATAATGCTGAGTTATAAAAAAAATGATGATGTGGCAATAATAATCCAACGTGGAATATAATAATAATTCTGATAATAATAATTTTGACAATAATAATAATAATAATAATAATAATAATAATAATAATAATTTTGAAAATAATAATTACGATAATAATAATAATAATAATAATAATTCTAAAAATAATTTCGATAATAATAATAATAATAATTCTAAAAATAATTTCAATAATAATAATAATAATAATACATATAATAATAATAATACATATAATAATAATATTTATAATTTTAAGGTTTTTAATTTCTTTAATTATATTTTCTAATAATTACATAAAAACTCATTTGATATTAATTATAAAAATAATTAAATATATTTTTCATTTATAATAATAATATCGATAATAATAATAATAATAATAATAATAATATAATTGATGATAATAATAATAATAATAATAATAATAATAATAATAATAATACTTGATAATAATAATATTTATAATTTTTATGGTTTATAATTTCTTTAATTATATTTCTAATAATTACATAAAAACTCATTTGATATTAATTATAAAAATAATTAAATATATTTTTTTCATTTATGTTATTGTATTTTATATTTTTTTACTAAGTTTTTTTATTTATATTTTATTTTAAATGATTTTTTTTTCATTTTCTCCATAAAATTTGTTCATTTCCACATAAGCGTTGAATGTGACGCCCCCAAATTCGGGTTACCTGACCCCCCGAGTTTGGTGTTCACAATCCACAATATAATAGCATCTAACTACCCATTCATATATGAATAGTAATACATACCACGTTAACATACGTTGTTAATACATTAATCCCAGGTCCGCTAACCTTAACATTACAAACATACCCCTTAGATATATAAAAAGGGTTTACAATACAACATAAAAATATGTTAATCATAACTAATTAATAACTATGCCTTTGCCTTTATCCTTGTAAAGACCTCCTCCGCTACTTCATCCCTAAATTTGAAAAGTTTTATTTAGCGAGGGTGAGCAACAAATTTACCCCGTAAGTTAAGACATACAATAAATGTATAATAATTCAAAATAACAGACTATCTATTTTGATAGAATGAAACCAAAGTTCGAGGAACTTTGAAATAGCTGAACAAATCGTTATTCAATAACAAGTCTTCTCGTATTCTATACAACACAATAATTCAATAATGAAATAGTACAACGCTTTCAAAGTTTCTACGATATTCTAATGAATAATCAAGAATCAATTCTACGCAATAACAAAGTGGAATGTTTTTCAGATTTATGCTGAGTGATCACACAAGATCTAGAACTTATCTTCTCGGGTATCTATCAAAGATTTACTTTGATATATACTCAGGTGTATCAGATAACCATAAAGATTAAATCATACCCCTCTGCAAGTACTTAGAGCCGGCCAACTCCTTGTACCCTATATTATGCATAATACTTAATCATAGCGCGCAGTAGTCGAAATTATGACCAATAAAATGTTCCCTTTATATAAAAGGTTATTTTTCTCAGTCTCAGAATCAAGATTTTGATTTAACAACGAAATACTGTGATTTCAAATTCTAATTACTTCTCGATCTAGCTGAAATAATTGGCATCGATCTGTCAATAATAATTGATTTTTCTTTTCGAATCTATCAAGTTCTAACAAATGTTCGTCTAGCCAGAATAATTAGCTAAAACATTTCTCAACATAATTTGACAATAAACAGGAATTATCTGTACTGTCAATTCTAGCTTCTACGGATATGAATATCCAACAACAGTTATTCTACAAATGCATATTTTCCAAATCAGTAATTTAATTTGAATTATTAAACATGCACTAACTGCGAATAATCAACAATAAATCCCTGGACATGGTATAATTAGCAATAATTAACCACTATAATAATTGAATGAATATAACTCAAGGTTGAGTTAGGAAACTTGCCTCTTCCACTGATTACAGCTCAACTACACAATAAACTTATCTGCTTTTGAAAGACCTATAACCAATAATATCGGTCTCACAATTAGCACAATATTTCATAACACACATCAGTGTAATTCACAGTCAAACTTCTCCTAGACACAGTACCCAATAGCCACATCAGTGTTTATAACCTATATAACATTTAACAAGTCTAACAAGTTTGGTCTGGTTGGACTTCGGTCCATTCTCGGTGTTCTGGTCACCCTATCCGACAATTAACACAGTTATTGTCAAGTAAATTCAATTTCTAAGTTTCAATATTATTTTAGATAAGTCAAATATCATTAATAATATTTTTCGGAAGCTTTTAATAATTTATAAGCAATTATTATAATTTATAATAATTTTTAAACATCGAAATTATTTTTAAATGATTTAATTATAAAATAATCTTATCATCATTAATATTTAATAATATTAAAATATTAATGACATACTTATCAAAATATTAAAGTTATTTTAATAACTTCAAATATTTTAAATCATCAATATTCTACTTAAATAATTTTTAAAATAATTAAAATCATTTTTAAATCATCACGATTAATATCTAAATATTAATGAAATTATTATTCAAATATTAAAAGTCATTAATTATAACTTAAAATATTTTTAAATCATTTTTCTCATTTTTAAATGATTTTTAAATCAATAAAATCATTTTTAATTCATTTATGTAATATAATAATTAAATAAATCTAATATCATTAAAATTCATTTATTAATGAAAATTTCCAAAAATATTGAAAATTATATTTTATAATTCAAAATATTTTCTAACACTTTATTCTCATTTTAAAATGATTTTTATAATATTAAAATTATTTTTCTCTAATTTATTTAATATATTAATTAAATAAATTAAACATCATTAATATTAAATTATTAATGAAAATTCTCTAAAAATATCAAAAGTTACATTTTATAACTCAAAATATTTTTAAATACTTTATTCTTATTTAAAATGATTTTTAATATATTAAAATTATTTTCTCTAATTTATTTAATACACTAATTAAATAAATTAAATACCATTAATATTTAAATAATTATAAATATTAATGAAAAATATTCCAATTGGTCAAAAAATATTTTTCATAATTTAAAATAATTTTTAAAACCATTTTTAATAATTTTTATAATTTATTTCTATTTTTAAATAATTTTCGGAAAAATCAGAAATTAGAAAATAATAAAACCGTCGCTAAAGACCTTTAGCGACACTTGACTGTTGTCTTAGGTGTTCTTGGCTCAAGAACACTGACAATCTTAATGTACAAGGGGTCATGTTTTACCACACTTTAATCTCGGTTCATGTATGTTCTGTCCATCTTAAAACTCAGATCTTGTAGTCATTATGTAACACTACAACTATCAATCAATTTCTAGGTCAAACAACAAACACACAAGGAGATCTCGGCAATCAAAACTCTTGTCAGACCATGCATGGGTTTTCTGGGTAACCCAGAAACCCAAGGCAGTGTCGACCAGGCACCTTAAAGCTCAAATTAAAAAGTTTTCTGGTAATTATTTTAGTTGTTTCTTGGTTCATAACCGTAGTATACATGACAAAGAATAACAACATAACAAGATCTCAGTCCAACAACAACAGATTCAGAGATTATGACACGGTCAAACCTTGTCAGAACGTTCATTCTTGAAATTTCTGGAATTTCCATAAAATAGAAAATCATGCCGAATGGTCTACTTTGACCATCCACTACATCCGATTATTTGATGTTTTAAGGGATCTAATGGCCAGGAGCTATGGTCCATATTACAGGCTACAGATTCATTACAACAACATCAACAAACATCATAAACACTGACAGATCTGGAAGCTTGAAATCGTTGTCAGACGCTATATTACACTTTCTGGGTTACCCAGAAAGTTCATGGTCATGCCCGGTCAACGAGTTTTGACCATGAATAACTACAAATCTAGACATCAAATGAGATTGATTCCACTTGCAGATTAAAGACCATATACCAGGCTACAAATTACAACTTTAAAACATCAAAAATAACAAACGAACAAGAATCTGTGGCTCCTGACATTAGCTTGTCAGACCACAAATTTTGTTCTTGGACAAATTTTGAAA
Source organism: Panax quinquefolius (assembly GCA_020205615.1). Classification (NCBI taxonomy): domain Eukaryota; kingdom Viridiplantae; phylum Streptophyta; class Magnoliopsida; order Apiales; family Araliaceae; genus Panax; species Panax quinquefolius. Next base: position 91,593,919 of record CM035154.1, read on the forward strand.
AACAATATTTTAAAGCCATTTGATGCTATGGATCCATCATGGATCATCATAGATCAACTAAAAACATCATATAACACCTGATTAAACACTTTAAACAAAAAAAAATTTTAGCAACTTGGATCAAAAATTAACTTAGGGTTATACCTTTTCTTGAGGATGCTTTGATCTTGGCTCTACCAATCTGATCTAGATGTTTTAGAGGGTTAATATGTGACTGATCTACTAAGGTTTTTCGAAAGTTTGGTGAGAGAGAGAGTTGTTAAGAGCTTTGGTGAAAAATGATCAACTTTTTGTGACTTTCTCTGTGACGCCCCCAAATCCAGGTTCTCTAACCTCAGATTCGGTGTTCACGATCTAACATCATCATAAACATTCTATAACTATTACGGAATAATAAATATACATCGTTCATTATAATAAAGTTTCATAACATGGTCCCAAGGTCTTCTTAACCTTAACTTAAACACACCATTCATACTACAAAAGGTTTACATAAGAAATTCCATCAGATAATAATAACTAACATTTATTCTAAACTATTCTTGGATATTTCCCTTGCCTTTGCCTTTCGCATTGGATCCTTCAGGCTTAACTGAAATAAATATCATGATATAGCAAGGGTAAGCAACTAATTTACTTAGCAAGTTTATATACAAGGGAGATATATCATGACTAGAAAGAAGTTTTGCTTTCAATATTCAACAATAGTATAAGATTGTGAAGGAACATGAATTAATAATCAACAATTGAATATTAAAATAATTGAATAACGTGTACTGAGTGGTTTTAAAATAACCATGAACATTTGCCAAGGTTCTCAGTCATTTAAACTGGACCTCTTAATAAGTTTTGGTATTCAAGGATCACCTTTTCATACCCCATGATTTATGCATAAACACTTAATAATCCAAAGATCAATATCATGTCTTAATCAAATTCGTCCCTTTTCTACCAAGAGTTCTTATCATATCAATTTAATAAGAACGACTTTTTAAAACACATTTGATTTAACAAATTTAAACACGCTTGATCTAAACGATACAATTAGCATAGATCTATCTCATAAACATTCATTCGAAATGAAAGAACTTTAATTTAATTCACGATTCGATAATAATAGAACAGAATTCAATTGCACAAAGTGCGTAATTTCAATAATCATTATAGATGTGAATAATCATCAATAATTATTCACTAACATGCTTTGAAAATAATAACTCAAGTTTGAGTTAGGAAACTTGCCTCGTTTTAGTAGGTTCTGACTACGTGATTAAATTCTATCCACTATGCGGTTTAATTATCTTCCTTTGAGAGACCTATAGTTAATCTTTCAATTAGCTATATAGCATAACATTAGATTAGGTAATCACATAGATATTTTATATTACATTTAGTTCTTAGAAATATTATTCGCACTTCGATAATGTTACTATTAAATAACAAATACATTTAATTTACTTAATATTATTAATCTTGATAATATTTAATTCACCTCTTAATATTATTAGTTCACTAATAATACTTTTATTCGCTTAATAATATTACTAACATCTTAATAATATTTTAGTACTTTACTAATATTATTAATCCTCTTAATAATATTTTAATCATTCATTAATATTATTACTTTAATAATATCTTACTTATGCTTTAGTATTATTAATCAATTAATAATACTTTTATTCATTTACCAATAGTATTAATATTTTATTCATTTACTAATATTATTAATCATTTAATAATATTTTATTCATTTACTAATGTTATTACATTCTTAATAATATTTTATTTAATCTCGAATATTATTATTTACTTAATAATATTTTAATCATCCAATAATACTTTAATTTAATATTATTAATCTTTTAATAATATTTTAATCTAAGATTAATATTTTAATCTAATATTATTAATCATTTAATAATACTTTAATCATTTATTAATGCTTAAATCAAATATTATTAACCATTTAATAATATTTTAATGAATTTTTAATCTTAATATTTTTATTTACTTAACAATATCATATTCTAATATTATTAATATCATAATAACATTTTAATAATTTATTAGATCAATAAACAATTTATTCTAATTGTTCACCCTTTATAAAACCTCTTATTTAATATTCATAAAAGCTCATAAATAATATTTCTTATTATAAATTACAAAAATGCCCTAAAATAGTCATAATATTATATATTAGGAGTATTCAAGCATTAAAATCACATTTTTCTTATTTAAGACATCATTTAACTATTTATTTCTTTTTATTCATAACTTCATCATTTTTAGGAAAAATAGCAAACTGATTCCAAAAATTCTTCTTTCCTGGATTTGGATAGTAAATGACCCAACAATGATCCCCAAATTTTTCTGGAATTTTAGAAAATGATTTACTAATTTTAATGTGCTCAAAACACTCGGATCTTGCTTCAATTTGCATAAATTGCGTTTTGCTCAGAAAATTCTACAATTTTTTGGGTATACACTCATAACATATATGAACATACTGTTAAAATTTCAGATTTTTCCCATGTATACACTGTGAGAAATTCGGGTGTTAATATTTAGGAGTCCTTTACGGAAATAGCCATTACGCACAACCTATAAATCGAAACGTGTCCGTTCTTTTTTCTACACGTAGATAACTTTTTATGGTACTGCTATGATTTTTTCTGGATTTTTAAAAGACTTGAAACTATCCAAAACAGCCCTAAGAAAAATGGAGAAGTAGCTTTTTAGGGTTTTAAAACCTTAATACTCTATGTGGACTATTTTGGGGAAAACAGCCCCCATGACTTCAATACTTGCTAGATTTGTGTTCTACCACTTGGGTATATTAGATAACTCATGTATCTAGCACCCCCCATCGACGGATCACAAATCCAAGTTGTAAAACTTGAGATACACAAGATTTAGTAGAAGAAAAACAAGGGTTTAACCCCTAGGAGAACATATGCTAATTTTCTTCCTCTAAACCTTTGATCTAACACTCAAGTTACTTAGTTCCATATATGATGATATATAGAACTAGGATATCTTGAGTATTAGTTCATAACCCCATCAAATCTTGCTATAACATAAAATAGAAGAAGAAGATGAAGATTTAGGTTATACCTTGATCTAGTAGCAACCTTCCTTGATTTACCAAAGTAATATCTAATCTTAGGGTGCATTAATCAAACTAGCTCACCTCTCTATCTCTCTCAAAACCGAACCCCTCTCTCTCTTTTCTCTCTTTGTATCTTGATAGCTTGGGAGAAAAATAGAAGAAGAAGAAGAAGAAGAGAAATAAAATGTCTAGCAATTGAAATGTGTGATTTAACTAATATCCCCCATACTTTTGTTGTCCCTTGGATAAAAGGTTTTGCCTTATCTCTTTCAATTAAGCCTAATCATGTGATTAAGGGTGCTAAGTAGATTTTCAACCAATGGGAGATGGACACACTTGTACTTGATGTAGGAGTTACTAATTAAGGAACTTGATTAGCATAATTTTGTTGCCTTAAAAGGCCTAATATGGCCGGTCCCCTTGCCCCCCATTATCTCCTCCATTTTGCTTTTATTTTAATGTACAAATTTGATTAATCAAAAGTCTAAAATACCCTTAATCAGGTGGGCTAAGTATTGGTTTGCATTTTATTTTTTTTGGGCTTCTCCTTTAATTGTTTTGGGCCATGTAATAAACATGGTCTAACAATTTTAATATATGTTACCCAAATTGTTTATTTAGGGTTTCCATTCCCAATCTTATGAAATTTAATTACTTATACATGTGACTTTAGCTCATAACCTAATTAAGTTTACTAGAAATAGGTTTAAAATTATTAATCACTTGAAATAACAAGATTATCCACTTAAGTTAGTATACATATAAAATACTAACCTTTCCTTATTACCATAACCCTTAGGTTATTTAATTGTCTCACCTAATGTATAATTAGGTTACGAAGCTTTCATTTTTAATGAAATTTATAAATGTATATATATCCATAACTATAGTATATATGTTTATTGATCCATGCACCACTTCACATATGTTGTCACATATTAAATCACTATATAACACAAAGTTTTAAATATCAATAATGTACAATCATATATAGTGACTTAAAATTCACGGTTATTACATTCTCTCTCTAATTCTCTTATATAATTGATTCAATGAATGCTCAAAGGCTAGGTGGCAGTTTTGATCAGTTTTTGGTTGAGATAAAAGTCAATTGGCTGCCTTTAGTTGGTCACCAACTAAAGGTTTTGCAATTTTTACAAGTTAGCTCATTTATAATGTAAAAAGGGCATTTTTGTCATTTGCACTCTAAATTTAATGGCATTGATGGTCAATTGCCCAAACCCTTAGGGTTTAACCCTAAGGTTCTAACCCTTAGGTTTTACAACTTTGATTTCCATAATTCTCAAATTAGGGTTTTCATAATAGAAAATTAAGATGATAAAATATAATTAGTGATTACTACTTACATTAAATGTTATCAAACACATTATGACTTACTAATTAGGATTAGGGTTTCCTAATTAGGGTTTAGGATTCTCAAATTTTAAATTAGGGTTTCCCAACCTTCGATTAGGGTTCCTAACTACGCGTTAGAGTTTCAAATCTTGAGATTAGGGTTTCCAATCCCTTATTAGTGTTTACAAATATTGTACCCTACCCGACCAATCATTGATCAACATTCTATACAGTACAAACACGTACTCATCAATATAATAATTTTAATTATATTTTCAATCAAATCCATATCTGGATTTAGGGTTAGGGTTTCTATTCTCCGTTAAGCACAACTCTACTCTTATTTATTAGTCAATACACAAATTAACCACTTCTCGAGACTCATATCACAGATACACAGTACAATATTAACAGTCAATGTCAATATTGAATAAAAAAAAAATTATTCGTAAATTTTGGATTATTTAAAATCCAGGGTTATCACATTGAAACTCGTACATAAAAAATTTATATCAACTTTCTCTCTCCTGTATGTCAAATTCCGTTAAAAATCAAAGGACTTAATAGTTTTTGTAACAGTTTGTAAGAAAATTAAATTTCAGTGAGTTGACTGTAAGAAAAAAAAATTTAGTGACTCATTTGTAAGTTGGCCTAAAGTACAGTGACCAAAAAAGCATTTATCCCCACATTTATCACATAACAAACTACTATCAATAAGTCTAGGGGGACATTGTTCTAGTGACATTTCTAGCAATATTTTTTTTGGTTTTTTTTTGTAGTACCTCTAAAAAAATGTACAGTATTTATTCCAACTGAAATTTTTACAGAAATCATTAATTTAGGTGTAATTTGGATACATACAAGAAACAGGGTTGTACAGATTATACAGACCCTGTTTCTTGTATGTATATAAATTATACCTAAAACACTATTTTTTACAAAAAAAATTAGTTGGAATAAATACTATACATTTTTTGGGAGGTTGTTGGTCGAAAAATCGATCACTAAACACGCGCAAGTATACGCGGTCTAACAAGTAATACAGTGATAAGTAGAATGTCGTACCCACGAAGAACTATCACTAATATTTACCAAGTACCAACTTGTATCGCTAAAATCTTATTCGAACAGCAATAAATGAAAGTGTGATTAATCTAAGCATAACTAATTATCAAAGCAAGTAAATGGATAACAAATGGTAATCGAAGGAATTACAAGCTAAGGTTACAACTTCACCCCACTCAGGCATTCTGTCGAACAACTAGCGTGTTATGCTTCATCAAACTAGCTACCCTTCTCTCTTTGGTCTTAATGGTCACGACAATATGTCGACCGAGAACACACAAGTGCTCATACACCTCTGTCGAGGTATGCACAAACATATCATTTCCAGATCCACCCGTTAGGGAATAGAACAAAAAAGAACGCCCAAGCTAGATACAATCCTATATATGTCTATGCGAGTTGATCATAACGAGGATTTAAGCATAAGTTCTCAAATAGATCGCACGTGGCACACAAATATATATCTATTCTACGCACAACTTATGCAGTCAAAACCCACAATCACATGTTAATATATTCAGGTGTAAATCTACAATCCTTCTGTCGATATCATGTAAATTACCAAAATCATCACTAATGTCTTAGCGAGAATCATTAAGCGTAAATATATCAAACCAAATCATATGGTGCCAACCAAAGAGATAAGACAGTCAATTTAAATAACAAAGGGTTCCATTATAACCTTAGAGCCAATATTTAGTTCATAGCTATTGAACAAAATACAAGTAGCAATAAAGATAACATTTATAGAATATAAAATTAGAGGAAATAAATGGATAAGAGGAAACTCTGTCAAAGCCCTTCAATCTCCACGCATTCCGCTCAAATCAAGCTCTCCAGTCCGTGTCGCTCACTGCTCTTGATGCTCCAAAGAAAAAGCCAAACTTCTCCCTAATCTACCAAATCTATATTTACAGAAATCACTAAGAGAAAGGAAGAGAAATTAAAGAGAAAACTAATCTAATCTAAACTATTTGATCTCAGATCTACTGAGAGTCAATGCAGAGGCTTCTCTGTCCCTTTATATCTATCTCTCTCATTTGCTAGGTCAAACACAAGACCTCTTTGCCTAGGCACCAGAGATGGCGCCGCGGCGCGAGCCACTAAGCTGTAGTTGGCGCTGCAACGCCACATTAGTATGAAGGACACAGAGCTCACGCTGCAACGCGAGACAAAGAAGCTTCAGTGGTCTTGCGCATGCCAAGGTGACATCGGCGGTATAAGGAGGTGTATTGCTGCGGCACAAGCACAAAGCTTGGCTTTGGCATCATGCACATGGTAGTATGTAGAATTTGACCGTTTTACCCCTAAAAGCATGAAAAAGACCTAGAAAGCCCTGCATTGCATCAGTTAAGCGCAATAACACTATAATCATATAAAACTTATATAAAAACTATGAATTCAAGCAATTATTTAAGTCATAAAGCATCTGATTACTATATTTGACAGACACAAGCAACAAGACATGTCGAATCTAATGGGAGGTATGTATGTTGTTGTTCTGTTTCTTGGAGGCACAAACACTTCCTCGGTGTAGTCAGTTGTTGCAATTGAAAGAACAGTCTTCTGCTGTGAAAGAGCTGCAGGAATGTACTCATTATTGCCCTATGCATTTGCTCAGGTAAAAAAACTGATAACTCAAAAATCATTAGGTAATCATTGGCAATGGAATTGAGATGTCCTTTCCCTTTTCCTGACTCATCCATTGTCCCGTACAGGGGCGGACCTAAGGTTAGGGCAGGGGGCACCTGCCCCCACTGAATTTTTAATCTCTTCATATTATATATACTACAATTGTAAGAACCCAACTTTTTATAAATAAAAATGAATTTCCTATATTCATTATTTTGAAATAATAAGGTGTTAATTTGATATAATGCTTTGGTTATGGGTGAAATGTGCAAATTTTACAAAATAAGCAAGTGGTTATAAAATATTCATTGTTGTCGGAGAATATTCATTTGGTCGTGGAATATTCTTGTTGTCAAGGGAATATTAAATGCGAAGACACCGCCATTTGTGGGCCCCATAATCTAAAAAGCTATTCGATGAAGAAAATGAAAAGTTTGAGTTTTTATAAATAATGGCGTAGTTATTCTCAAGCTAACACTTTGTTGGAATACCGTAGTTAAAAATACGAATACGTGTGGTTGCACAAAGTGTAGTACTCAGATTGCACAATATTTTTGGATTATTGATTCTTACGTAAGAAGGCACTACTCAATAATTGTTACAGTAATTACTGTTTGATATTTTATTTTATTGATTCAATAATTGTTATGTTGATATTTTATATTATTATTAATTCAATAATTGTCACTGCATAGTATTTCCCATTATCAGATCAATAATTCATATTATTTGAATAATATTGTTAGATATCATTATTGACAATGTCTAAGAAAGTTCTGTCTAAGGAAAGGGGTTTGGTCATCTAATTGCGTGCCAGTAAGAAAAAATCCTTATTGAAAAGGCCCCTCTTTCCTGGGAATGACCTGGTTGTCAGTATTGTGATTCTGTAATATTATTTATGAATAATTAATTATTGATTTATATGATAAGGACATATTTGTTTTTATGGGGATATAAATGGAGGAATTTTTAAAAAAAATGACAATTGTTGAAAATTGATATTTTATCTTTTCTGATTAAATAATTCATTCAAATATATTATTATATTACATTATAAATGTATAATGTGATTATATAATAATATAATAATGGTGATATTTTTACACTAAATTCACGATATATGAATAAAATGAGGTGGAAAAGAGAAAATAGAATTATGAATTCTTTTTAATAATTATAAATATTTTAATATATATATATATATATAGTAAAATACAGACACTTTACTGTTGATGAACAGTAATTACTTTTGGCTAAATACAGACGCTTTTGACCAAATGGCCGATAATTTTTGACTCATTGACACTTTCGGTGGAAAAGAGAGCATCTTTTGACTTTTGGAGCAGACGCATGTGACTGGGGCTGCTTTTGGTGGAAAAGCAAGTGATTCTTATGATTGATTGATGAGTTGGCTGCCAGAGCAGGTGCAAATAACTGAGGACATTAGGCAAATGGATCCTGAGCGTCCTGTAGGTTGATGGTGCCGTATGGGTCGTCATCATCATTGAGGTTACTGGGAGAACCATGACTGGAGGATGAAGAACATACTGAGGCTTCTTCATGTATGGCTTCGTCAATCCTTTTGTTGAGTGCTTGGGCAATTTTTATTAATTCTTTACTAGAACAATTTTTAAAATCAAAAATTTTACTATAACATGCTAAACCAGTGGGACTGACTTTAGACTCTTTTGACTTGGATTTTGACTCCTTTTCTTTACTAGCCTGAGGAATGGTTGTGACTGGAAGAGGGGAAACTGGAGCAACAGGAAATTCTTGCTGAACCTGACCAACTATTCTGTTAATGTCGAATTTATCCCACCACTTAACATAAAAGAGGCGAGACACTTGAGGGAGTGGATCTGACTGAATACCATTGACTGGAGTAGAGGGAGGTGGAATTTCGTACTGCCATTTAAGAATCCAGGGGATCTTATATTTACTAACAAATAAAAGAGTGAGGGGAACTCCGTCATTCTTTGGATCTGTTTTACTGTGATTGCTAAAATGATTTAGTTGAACTTTAAGGAGGTCGGGAAGAAGGTCATAAGTAGAACCTAACTTATACCACCAAAGAACAAACCATAGGGGATTGGGCTCTTGAATTTATGGTAAAATTGAATGAACCATGAATGACTATGTGATTCATTTTGGTGAAGGAGAACCTTGTACCAAGCTTCAATATAATCATAATAGCAGAAAGAATTATTTTGACTAGAGAGATTCATAAGATCGGAGGGGTTTTTCCCCCAATCAGACATTTGAACAAACTGTTTAATGTATAAAGAATGATAAAGAACTTTAGTCTTATCATTGTTGGTGTAAATTGGTTTAATGTTTACTGACTCTGTTTCCAGAAGAATATCCTTATAAAATACAAGAGATTTATAAGGAGCCAGGGTCTGGAAATGCCATCCAGGGGGAAAGAACTGGGCAACAAGCTTAATGGGGTCATCTTTTGGTTTCATGTAGGGTTCAATATGAAAAAAGGTAATTTTTCCACTTAAGCATATGCTCAGAAGGAGGATGACTAGGAGCTGAAGATGAAGCCTTGGTTGGATTACTAAAAGGGTCAATTGGTTCAGGCTTACTAGTTAAAGCTGAACTATATGGCTTAGGAAGTTTTCCAAGGACTGTGAATTTGTTTGATTGATAAACTGGGGTGACTGGGTGAGGAATCAAAGTTCCTCTAGGTTGATTACTTGGGCCAGTAGGGTGACCCGGACCCCTTGAGGAAGATGATCCTCTAATGCTCATGTCTGAATAGTACCTGTATTGATAAATTCCCGAGTGAGAAAGTCAAGAATTGAATTATTACTACCTTTGATGTATTCAATATTAAAATCAAAAATGCTTAATAGGGCTTGCCATCTAGCAAAAGAGTGCTTAGAGGCTACATTTTCAATATCATTTTCTAAGATGTATTTTGCTAACTTGCAGTCAATACGGACTAAGAATTTCTGATTTAATAGATCACTTTAAAATTTAATAATACATAATACTAAAGAAAGTATTTCTTTTTTAATAGTACTGTAATTTAATTGTGTACTATTCCATGCACTGGAATGAAAATGAACAATTTGTTCTAGGGAATCTGGAGTTAACTTTTGTTTAAGAATGCCTCCGAATCCAATATCTGAGGCGTCAGTTTCAACAATTTTATATGCTGAATCATTGGAAATGCCAAGACAGGGCAATGCCTTGACATAAATTTTTACTTGTTGGACGACAGAAGTATGAATGTCAGTCCAAGGTGGAGGATTGTTTTGCAAACGCTGGAAAAGAGGTTTGAAAATCTTCCTGAGATTCTTGTAAAACTTACCAATATAATTGAGCGAGCCAAGAAATCTCTGCAGTTGGGTTTTATTGGTTATCTTATCGGGAAACTTGTCAGCGAATTGAATAGCTCTATCAATGGGCTGAACTTGTCCTCTAAAGATATTAAGACCAAGAAACCTTAATCTGACCTGAAACAGGCTGCATTTGGAAGGTGAAAGAACAAGACCATTATCTTTAATTGTCTTGAAGAACGATTTTAAATGTTTAATGTGTTCTTCAATGGTCTTTGAAAAAATGAGAATATCATCGATATAAACTACAATAAAATGACTGAAAGGGTTTAATATATCATTGAGAATATTTTGGAATTCACTGGGAGCATTTTTTAGGCCAAATGCCTGGACATTCCATTCGTAGTGACCAAACGAAGTAGTGAATGTTATTTTATACCTATCGTCGGGATGAATGGCGATCTGCCAGAAACCGGACTTAAGGTCAAATTTACTGAATATTGTGGCGTTACTTAATCTATTGATAAGGTCGTCTTTGTTGGGAAGGGGATACCTAATCCATTCTAGAACCTTATTCAATGGTTTGTAATTAATGACTAGACGAGGTACACTCTCTTTTTTTTCCGCTTCATTGTTAACATAGAAGGCGTGACAAAACCAAGGGATTTTTATCGGGTTTAATTAAACCTTTACTAAGGAGATCATTAATTTCCTTTTACATAACTCTACTGTTCATGATTCATTTGTATTGGCTTCTCGGCCTTAGTAGGAATCAGGTGCTCTTTGAATTCCTTAGCATAAGGGAGCCTAACAACATGTTTTTTATGCCAAAAGGCATTAGGAGAATCGTAACAAAGATTGTCCTTTAAATAGATTTTTAACTCTTCAATTTTTCACGAACTTCTTTATTCTCAGAATGTTTGTTTCAACTCGTTTGTACTTAATTTCTTCCTTTAAGAAATTCAAATGAGTGGATTTACAATTTAATAAATTTAATGATTTGAAATAGATTCTTCTTGAATAAATTTTAAATCTCTTTCTTTTGGCTTAACAAGAAATTTAAAGGTTATTTTCTTTCCTAAATGCTTACAACTTAACCCTTCATTACTGGTAGTAAAAGGGTAAAGTAAATATATAAATGGTAATCCTAAGATGATCTTATCAGTAAGATTGCGGATTAAAACAAACGATGTTTTAAAACACATATTACCTTGACAGATATGAACATTAGGTAACTTATATTTAATTTCCATTTGACTACCATTGGTTGAATTTTACTTTTCATTAGTTTTCTTATAGTAAATAGTTGGGATTAAGCCTTCTTGAATACAGTTTAAATCTGCGCCGGTATCAACTAGGGCAGGAAGCTGTATTGAAAAGGTTTTATCAACAACTAGGTTAATGGAGATATACCATTTTTGGATGGTAATATCCTTAATTCTTTTAAGTGAAAAACCTTGAACAAAAAGATCAGTTTCTTCTTTAGTACCAGATGATTCAGGCTCATTGTGATCTTCATCACTAGAGGAAGAATCTTGGACATGCAGATCGAATTTTTTGTCTTCAAAATCTTTTCTTAGAATAGAGACTTCTAATTTTATGCTAGAAATTTCTTTTTTTAGTTTATTGATCTCTTGATTTAATTTTGGAAGGGTAACTTCTTTAACCGGAGTTTTAAATCGTTCAAGGGTTTTATTCAGACTAAATACTGGTTTATCCTTAGCCTTAATAATTTTATCTTTAACTCTATTATCTTTAGTCAATAAATCTTTTAATTGTTTAGTATACTGAGATTTAACTCAGGATCGGAAATTTTACTGATTAAATCAATTAGTAGAGAGCTTTCTTCTTCATCTTTATTAATTACATTGATTTGCTTAATGCAACACTTTTCGTTGCAATTGTTAGTACAAATAGTGACTTCGTCATTGTCACTATTTGTTTCATGATTACTAGAGTCGCTTATTAGAAGAATAAGGAATATCGTAACCTTCATCATTTCCGACGTTGTTCTCTATTCTCATTAGTTCTAATAATTGTTCAGTATCTTCACTAGAGATATTTAATTGAGATAATTTCTTTTTTATTTTGCATTCATTTTTGTAATGCCCTTTCTGCCCACAATTGTGGCAAACAATTTAACTTTTATCGAATTTTTTAGATGATTTTTTATTATATTTTTTATTTGTGGGTTTGGGTTTACTATAATAATCTTCTTGATTTTTATCTTTTCTATGACTTCGTCTTTGTTTATGACGTTTGTTACTTTTATGATGATCAATATGTTTATGCAGGTGCTTCCTTCTGGAGGGAGCAACTGGTGGTAAACCATATTGTTCATAGAACGTGCCTAACTCGTATTTAGCTTTCTTTTTGTCTTTACTGGCTTGTTTAGCTAATTTAAAGTCAATACACATTTTTAATCCAATTTTTTGAATATAACTGATTATGTCACTATATGTTAGGTTATCATAATCGATATATCCTAAATCTTTGCTTAACTCTTCACGAACTTTATGTGCGAATAATGAAGGTAAACCATTGACGAATTTTTCTTTCCAGAATGGTTTGTTACTATCAGTTCGCATCATAACTCGGGAGGTAAACACATCTTTATACCACCTAAAATCACTTAGGGTGGGACAAGTGAGGTTACTTAACTGGTCGTGAATTCTCTCAGTAATATTACTGGGAGTACCAACAAAATGTTTACTAATGGTAAAGATTAAAGTATTAACACCATCTGGCGGACCAATACCAACATCTTCATCAAAGATGGGATTGCCGTCATCGTCTAACTGAATAGCATAAATTATTGATAATCTAGTATCATCAGTGAGATGTTTTTTCCACCAAGATCTGAGAATACCAGTAAATCCACTAGCTAACAACTCAACAATATCTGGCTGAGACAGGTTGTTGAATTTAGTTATATAGTTGTTTGCTACCATAGACATGTGGTTCAATTTATTTAATATCTCTTGTTCACTAAATCCATCAATATTCCATTCATAGATTTTATTAGATGATACAGAAAACTTTTTATCTAGATTTCTCTCTTCGAACTGTAGATCCGGAGGAGTAGGTCTAGAATACCAGTTTCTGGTTATACTAGTGTTCTTGACTGTTAATTTATTTAACTGATCATTAAAGTTTGGAATTGAATCAGTATCAGAACGATCTGACTAACTGCTGCTTTCAATATCAGTTTCAACTTGATCAATAGTAGCAATAGTACCACTTGGATCGGGTTCAGTTTTTAATTTTTTAAATAACTTATCAATTGATCGAACAAGTTCACTATCATCATTAGGCAAACCTAATTTACTTCTATTTTCTGGTAAACTTATTAAAGGATGTTCAATTTTTGAATTGGGTTTTTTGATAATGGTTTCTTCGAACTTTTCTTCAATACTATCTAGCTGTCTTCCTACAGTTGCTAGATATTGATTACTAAAATTTAATTGTTCAATTATTTTTTTATTATCTTTATTACCATCCGAAATCTTAAAAGGATTTGGCAACAATGTATGTATTTTTAAGCGGGATTAGAACATTTTAATGGGGATGACTAGAAGAAATTTTTGACTTATCTTCTCGTATCCATTGAGTTTTAGTAATAACACTACATTTACCTTGATATTGATCATACCAATCGTAAAATGTAATGTTTATTTTTTCACTATTAATAAAATGTTTCCATCTATTAACCATTTTATCACATTCTTTCTCAGAAGGGTGATTGGAGCGAAACAGGTGTCTTTTTTCTTTATTAGATTTAGAATTAAAATCCTTTACAAGATTGTCCCAATCTAGCATGAATTCTTTTTTAATAACTCTTAATTGATTATTAATAGGAATAGGAATTTCAAAATCTGACTGAGTTGGAAATTCAGAAGAAGTAGGAGACGAGGATTCCTCATCAACAGGGTCAACCTGTGCATAGCAAGGGTGACTAGCTTGACCTTGATTAAGGATTCCCTTCAATTTAATCTCCCTAACTGAAGGATTACTGAGTACTTCAATATCTCTTCTTGTGTGAACTGAAGGTGCTGAAGAACTAGTAAAATCTTCAATAACAATTGGTCTTCTGGTACGCTCAAAACTTATCTTGACCGTTCCATCAAAAAATTGCATAACATTTTCAATATTTAACAGATTATTGACTACAGGTTGTTGTGGAATTTTATTGGGTAAAGTCCATTGACTAGGTATTGTAATATCCTTCCAGAGGATGGTTCTCGGGATTTGAATATTAGCATTACTAGTTGAACTCTGAATTAATACAGTTTGATCCTTAGGACTTTTATTAAGAGCATGAACGTTTAAATTCGTTTTCATGGTCTTATAATAAATCCTGTAAATCAAAGCTATGGGTTGAGAACCCCCAATCATATGAGTGATCTCACCAGATGTTTTAATGTTTAATGTTAAAGCTTTTAATAAGTGTTGATCACTTAGACTTAAAGTGAAATCAGGAAAGCAATTAAAATGGATTGGTCCATTGTGCAGACTTGATTCCATAGCGCCTATCATACTGGGATAGTAATTCAGGAACCTAGCATCTCTGAGACAAAGGTAGATGCTTGAATTAATTCCCTTAATGTTCAATGGTTTAACTGCAACTTGTACTAGACCAATGTGGATAAAATTGTAACCTTTCTTCCTATGTTTTTTAATGACATCTGGAGATAAAAGACTACAATTTTCAACCTCTTTGTTAATTGCGTAAACTTTTTCTATAGTTTTAACATTATAATCTGTTTTGAAGTTATCAAAAAATGTTGACTGGTAAATTTTTTTAGGAGATACTCTAGGTATGTTCCAATTATGTAAAGCTTGACTGATGTTTTCATAACTGTGTGATTCTTGGTTAACTATGTGCTGGAACAGAGGCAAAAGTCGATAGGTTACTAGTTGAGGAGTTAGACCTGAATAATCTACTCATCTTTTACAGATTTTCAAAATAAATTTTTATTCATTATTCTTCCATTCATACCCTTTTACCTTAGACAGACTTATACCTGTGTTCTATACCTGACACTGCTCACCCAAGAGACTTACAAAAGGGAGACACGAACAAGGTGGAATGAAGTAAGTTAGGTGACTTCGGAATAAGAATAAAAGAGAAATTTTGAAAATAGTAAATGGATGAACAAACTACTAGATCTTACAGGCAACTAGTAAGCAAACAACATGGCTTTAATACCATTTGGGGACGGAAGCAAAAATAGAAATAAGAAATAGTACAAACAGAGTAGTACAAACAGAGTAGTGCATGTAAACAACACAATTTGATTACAAAATAAAACAAATTTATTGATAACTGAAATATTTACAAACAAAACTGAAAATAAATTGACTTACTTAATATAGAAACATTTAAAGAAGAAGAGAAGAGGGGTTAAGTAGGCTAAACAGTGGTAGAAACCTAAGATTCGTCTGAGAAGGAACTCAGAGTCTTACTAAGTTTCGAAGTCTCTTTGGGGACGGAAGAAAAAATAGAAATAAGAAATAGTACAAACAGAGTAGTGCATGCAAACAACACAATTTGATTACTAAATAAAACAAATTTATTGATAACTGAAATATTTACAAACAGAACTGAAAATAAATTGACTTACGTAATATAGAAACATTTAAAGAAGAAGAGAAGAGGGGTTAAATAGGCTAAACAGTGGTAGAAACCTAAGATTCGTCTGAGAAGGAACTCGGAGTCTTACTAAGTTTCAAAGTCTATCTTGCCAAATGAGTTCACTTTCCTTTTATAGATCAAGGAAAGGGAACTATTACATTAACTGGGGTAAAGTAAGAAACATTTTACTTAATGGAAAAGTAAAAGTAAAAGTAAAATACAGACACTTTACTGTTGATGAACAGTAATTACTTTTGGCTAAATACAGACGCTTTTGACCAAATGGCCGACAATTTTTGACTCATTGATGCTTTCGGTGGAAAAGAGAGCATCTTTTAACTTTTGGAGCAGACGCGTGTGATTGGGGCAGCTTTTAGTGGAAAAGCAGGTGATTCTTCTGATTAATTGATGAGCTGGCTGCCGGAGCAGGTGCAAATAACTGAGGACATTAGGCAAATGGATCCTGAGCGTCCTGTAGGTTGATGGTGCCGTATGGGTCGTCATCATCATTGAGGTTACTGGGAGAACCATGACTGGAGGATGAAGAACATACTGAGGCTTCTTCATGTATGGCTTCGTCAATCCTTTTGTTGAGTGCTTGGGCAATTTTTATTAATTCTTTACTAGAACAATTTTTAAAATCAAAAATTTTACTATAACATGCTAAACCAGTGGGACTGACTTTAGACTCTTTTGACTTGGATTTTGACTCCTTTTCTTTACTAGCCTGAGGAATGGTTGTGTGATCGGAAGAGGGAAACCGGAGCAACAGGAAATTCTCTCAAACGACCAACTATTCTCATTAATGTCGAATTTATCCCACCACTTAACATAAAAGAGGCGAGACACTTGAGGGAGTGGATCCGATCGAATACCATTCGACCGAGTAGAGGGAGGTGGAATTTCAGATCGCCATTTAAGAATCCAGGGATCTTATATTTACTAACAAATAAAAGAGTGAGGGAACTCCGTCATTCTTTGGATCTGCTTTTATCGTGATTGCTAAAATGATTTAGTTGAACTTTAAGGAGGTCGGGAAGAAGGTCATAAGTAGAACCTAACCTATACCACTAAAGAACAAACCAATAGGGGATTGGGCTCTTGAATTTATGGTCAAATTGAATGAACCATGAATGACTATGTGATTCATTTTGGTGAAGGAGAACCTTGTACCAAGCTCCAATATAATCACAATAGCAGAAAGAATTATCTTGACTAGAGAGATTCATAAGATCGGAGGGGTTTTTCCCCCAATCAGACATTTGAACAAACTGTTTAATGTATAAAGAATGATAAAGAACTTTAGTCTTATCATTGTTGGCGTATGGTTTAATGTTTACCGACTCTGTTTCTAGAAGAATATCCTTATAAAATACAAGAGATTTATAAGGAGCCAGGGGCTGGAAATGCCATCCAGAGGGAAAGAACTGGGCAGCAAGCTTAATGGGGTCATCTTTTAGTTTCATGTAGGGTTCAATATGAAAAAGGTAATTTTCCCACTTAAGCATATGCTCAGAAGGAGGATGACTAGGAACTGAAGAGGAAGCCTTGGTTGGATTATTAAAAGGGTCAATTGGTTCAGGCTTACTAGTTATAGCTGAACTATATGGCTTAGGAAGTGTTCCAAGGACTGTGAATTTGTTTGACTGATAAACTGGGGTGACTGGGTGAGGAATCAAAGTTCCTCTAGGTTGATTACTTGGGCCAAGAGGGCGACTTTAACCCCTCGAGGAAGATGATCTCTAATGCTCATGTCCGAATAATAATACGTATTGATAAATTCCCGAGTGAGAAAGTCAGGAATTGAATTATTACTACCTTTGATGTATTCAATATTAAAATCAAAAATGCTTAATAGGGCTTGCCATCTAGCAAAAGAGTGCTTAGAGGCTACATTTTCAACATCCTTTTCTAAAATATATTTTGTTAACTTGCAGTCAATACGGACTAAGAATTTCTGATTTAATAGATCACTTTGAAATTTATTAATACATAATACTAAAGAAAGTATTTCTTTTTTAATAGTACTGTAATTTAATTATGTACTATTCCATGCACCGGAATGAAAACGAACAATTTGTTCTGGGAATCTGGAGTTAACTTTTGTTTAAGAATGCCTCCGAATCCAATATCTGAGGCGTCAGTTTCAACAATTTTATATGCTGAATCATTGGAAATGCCAAGACAGGGCAATGCCTTGACGTAAATTTTTACTTGTTGGACGACAGAAGTATGAATGTCAGTCCAAGGTGGAGGATTGTTTTGCAAACGTTGGAAAAGGGGTTTGTAAATCTTCCTGAGATTCTTGTAAAACTTGCGAATATAATTGAGCGAGCCAAGAAATCTCTGCAGTTGGGTTTTATTGGTTATCTTATCGGGAAACTTGTCAGCGAAATGAATAGCTCTATCAATGGGCTGAAATGAAAGTGTGAAAAAATCATCCGTATGTGGATTTCAGACATTTTTTATTTGGAATTTGGAAAAAATTTCTTCTACAAAGTTGTAGAGAATTCGATTTCCTATGGAATAGACATGAGATTCGAATTTTTCTGATAAAAGGATTATTTATTATGAATTATTGAAGTTTCAAAAATAATTTTTTTTAAAAAAATACATGGGTGGGCCCCACTTTTGGTTGGTGTGGAATTGGCTGATTTTAGTGGGCCCCACTGTGGTGTGCTGAAATCTGATCAAAAGTGGCGTGCTTGAAAATTTTGAAAATTAATATTTTATTATTTTAGTTTGCTTTGGTGTTCTAGCATTTTCCTATAAATAGGGTGCTTAGTTAGAATTGAAAATCACACCAAAAATATAAGTTTTCTCTCTCTATATTATAGAGTGTATTTTTGTGAGTATTTTGATACTTTGAGAGTTGCTATTTAGTGCAAGTTTCCTTCAGCATTACGTCCGATATTCAAGTCGGAAATACTGTTCTTTTAAGGTAAGGGATGTTATTTTCTTCGTAAATGATGTTATTCTCTCAATATCATTATACTAAAATATTGGTATGAATTTTATTATGAAATTTTTACTTTTTCATGTCGAGGTTACTATTCACGATCTGGTCTTATTCACGATATCTAGTCTTATTCACAAATGCTTGAGATTATTCATTTAAAGCAATCTTTGTTCACGTAAGTATGATTTTTCTTGTGGAATTTCTACCTTTTTGTGTCGGGAGTTACTTATTCACGATATCGTCACTATTCACGATATATTACACTATTCACAAATATGACACTTATTCAAGAAAAATGAAATTTTTCTTCCTTGTCCCAGATGTACATTATGGTTCTTATCTTTGATCAGATCCATGTTTTTTGATCGTCATTCTTGAATTTTACTCCACTATGGTTTATTATGGAGTATTTTTGAACTTGGATTATCTAAAGTACGAATATCTAATCTTTGTCCTTTTATCTCACTAGATTCATTCTTTAAAATATTTTTCATCATCCTCAGTCCTTAATGGTGATACTTGATTAATATATTTGGCCTGTAGTGTAAAGATGAATGATTACCTGATGAATATCTTTGACCCGTAGTGCAAAGATGAACAGGTGTTTTGATGACCATGACCAACTGGTGATACAAATAAATATCTTTGGTCCGTAGTGCAAAGATGAATATTTGATTCAAGATGTATATTAATTGATATTACAGGGATAAAATATTGATGATGGACTTTTAAATTCAAGATGATAGTAGATTTCATTCTCTACTAAAATCTTCTAATAAATTGTTATTTCCGCTGCGAATATTAATCTAAAACATTGTCCATTATATTTTATCGATTTGTTTGGGCGCTAACGATAATTTATTGATTCATTATCTTAGTCATAATATTCTTTCTACCTTGAAACACTAAGTATAAAATCATAAAAAGACAACACTTAAAAAGATAGCGCTTTTATAAAAAACACACAGATTTTTTTTACAACGTTTTTTAACAAAACGTTGTAGATACATATGAAAAATGTTATGTATTTAGAAGGGCAATTTTTTGATTTTAAATAGATAATTTTTTTAAAAAAAATGTTATGTATGTAAAAAAACACGGAGCCAAAAAAAAAGGCGAAAGTAATCTATCACTTATTAATGCGAGAATAGAATTTAGTCTCTTATACCCAAAAACCCTAGCCTCTCTTCTCTCTCACTCCCTACCTCCACAACTAGCCGTCGCCGCTGCTCGCCCCTTGGTTTCGATTCAAACCCTTGAATCTGACATGGCCACCGACGAAAATGGCAAAGTTCAAAGCCCTAATGTTGTTGAGGGGAAAAGAGGAAGAGAATCAAAGAGAAAGATGACGTATCTTATATTGAGTTGGCTTCCTTGGGTGAAGGTTCAGTGGTTCCATTAGAGATTAGCAAATTGAAGAAAAAAAATAAAATCTAGTGTTGAATCAGAAAATTTTGGGTCTGAGTCGAAGGCTTTGTCAAAGAAAGCAAAAGGGACGAATCATTTGGAAAAAATGCCCGTGAAGATCCAAACTTGGGAAGAACATGTTTGGTTCAGTTCGTGTTTGGTTTGATAAGATTTCTTCTACAGAGAGGCTCAGCGCGTTGGTTATGTTGCCCGCTGTGCCTTCAAGGTTCAATAATTCACTATCTCCTCTCATATTTTCTTCATATACATATAGACATATATATGTATATATAGCTGCATAGAGTTTGAATCCAATAAAACTGGCAATTTGATATATGTTTTCTTTTATGTTTTGATGGGAAGAGCGGCTACTTTAGATTCAGAAGCAGTACAAACTTATAACACCCGGTTCCTCTGTTCTTGACCTTGGTTGTGCTCCAGGTGCCTGGCTGCAGGTCTCTGATCTCTACATTTATTTTTATCTCTCTATATTTTTTAATTTTCTTTGTCAAGTTTATTTTTCCAGAAAGATACAATTTTGGGTTGCCCTTCTTAAAACTAATTGAAGTGTAATGGATTAAGAGCAGGTAGCTTGTCAGAGCTTGGGTCCATTAAAAATGGTGGGGCTGTTCTAGGTATTGATCTTAAGGTGATTATCACTATGGCCATTGTAATATATTTTTTTATGGTTTAGTGAAATTAATGCTCACATGTCACAAAGTGATGCAGTTATGTTCAGTTATAGACATTTTAATGAATTAATTTATTGGTTTTTGTGGTATATTCAGAACAGAAGGTGAAGGTTCCTCCTCTTTGTGATTCAAGGGTCCAAACTATTGCTGTTGATGTCATGAAGCTCCCCAAAAACCAAATTAGGAGACTCTTTCCTCAGGTTAGCACAACTCATTCACAAAACTTGATCTTCATTGTTTAGTTATATGTTTATATTGGATTCATTTGTAGCAGAAGAATTATTCAACTTAATTTTTATAGCATTTACCTTGTTTGTCTTAATTCAGTACATTATCTTTGAAATTGGTGGGCTTAAGTAACTCCTTGTTAATATTTGAGGAAATTGTTTATATATTTGTGATTTATGTTTCGATGTTCAATTTGTGTTTGTTCTTGGTAAATTCTCCAGAAGCATCTTAGATACTTCTTGACGTTCTTATAATAACTAGTACATAATGTTTGCAAATTTTAGATTGCCGTGTTAGCTGCTAGAAGCCTAGAAGTTACAACTTTCTGTCTTTTTTGTATTTATTTAAAAAAGAAGGTACCATGAAGCCCATATAAGTTTTTCTGCTTATTTTTTCTTCCATCTTATTCTTGTGATGTGATGATGGTATAATGTTGGTTTTAGAGTACATTGCATTGTTATCCATACATTTTCCGTGGTGATAAATAGTCTGATGCTTGCAGTGTTCATGCTTATATTGTATTCAAAACGGAGGAATCTGCTCAGGCTTCTTTATCTCATAATATAGTTGTGGTATGTTTCTTTTCCTTTTAACTGGCTGATTTTATTTTACTTATGTTGACAAGTTTATAATATCTGTTGAGTCATGGACATCAATTGAGATTTTGATATTCTAGCATTAGATTCAAGCAGTTGTGTGCTTGTGAATGTAGGTTGGAGAAAATCACATTCATGTTGACAGGGCGTGCCCACCACGCAGGAAACTGAAGGGAGAGATGTTCTACTCTATGATAGCAAGAGGATTGTTTTTGTTGGCAATCTCCCATTTGATGTCAAGGTGAATTTTGTATGCATTATATTATGTATTATATGGACTGCTAACCACCACTAGTACAAACAGAATTAAAACGCTAGGAGTGTTGTTGAACTAACCAATGGAACATCAGGTGAGGTCATGAACCTTTAGACTTCTAAATGTGTCATATTCTGAGGTAAAAGTGAAAACTAATTACAGAACTTATTTGGTGTATACTTTTCTCTTTCCTATTTCTGCTTTATTGGTTAGGTGTGGCTATATTTTAGTTTGAACTTTGAGTATAACTGCAGTTCTGTTGCTGCACTAGAAGTTCCTTTTCAAGGTTATCAAAGTGTTGAAGGATAACTCGTAATACTTAGGCACTTTAATGCTTATGGTATTCGTTAATTTGTTAGCATGTTCTCTATTTTTTCCCTTCAAATTACATAAAAAAGTAATTTGAACACAAACTAACATAAATAATTTGACCAAATATCTAAACAAATTGAACTCTCTAATTTTTGTCTTTATGTTGTTATTTTCTCTTTTTCCTCGGTTTGCCACACCCTAACTAATGTTCTCCTCTATCAGCGAAAACCAACCTAACCAGTTATAGTCCAATTCCACCACCACGGACCACCATTCTCTGCTGGTCATCTTTACAGCCGCTATATTCCTCTGTGTTTTCCTTTAAATGGAACAAATTAAAATCAGAAAATGTGTTGCTCTTATTCTGTTTGATTTTGATTATTGATGAATCTGCTCTAATGACTGATTTTCTGTTGTGACTTTTGAGTGAATGGATGTGTTTTGGAAACATTTGCAGAGTTTTAACTTTGAATTTTTTATAAAGGGGCTTATGAATCTATTTTGACAAATGTTTTTTCTATTGATGCTTGATTTATGTTTTAGAGAATTTGAGATAAGAAATAATTTTATGTGTACAGGTTGTTTTAGAGAATTTGAGAAAAGAAATAAAGGGGCTTATTGATGCTTGAGCTATGTTAAATCTTGTTAAATTTTGTTTACAGGTTGTTAAATCTTCCAATGTTTATCCCAAAGATTCTGAGGCACTGCCAAGCGGAGTGGATGATATGACAAAGCCTGCTTATTTGCATGAACCTGGAGTTCTGAGTAATTTAAAATCTAGATATGATATTAATGAAATATATATAAGTTCAGCATCATTCTTAGTCCCTTGGAGTTTTAATTGATAACATTTGTTCTGTCAATTTTTATTGTGCTGAGTATCTATTCTGTCATTTCATGTACAATAATAAATGTATTTGAAGCTAATCAAGTTAATGGTGCCTCAGACTTACACAGGGAACATATTAATTGTTGTAAACCCTTTTAGAAGATTACCCCATCTGTACGATAGCCATATGGTGGCACAATATAAAGGTGCAACCTTTGGTGAATTAAGTCCCCACCCTTTTGTTGTTGCTGATGCAGCATACAGGTACTTCATCTCATCTGAATTATAAAGTGATGGTTAAATACAACAGATTAATCTCATAATGAGAAAGGACATTTTTGTGATGCAGAGTTATGATCCATGAGGGAATTAGTCAGTCAATTTTGGTTAGTGGTGAGAGTGGGGCAGGTAAAACTGAAAGCACAAAATTATCAGCTGCATTATCTTACTTACATGGGAGGGAGAGCTGCAGCTGAGGGGAGGTTTGTTGAGCCAAAAGTCCTGGAGGTAACCAAATCTTGCATGGGAGTTGTTTGGCTTGCTGATAAGAGAAGTGGATAATCATGATGTTGGATTCTGATGTTTTGCCTTGGCTGTATATCACACATAAAATTATTTGAGATAAGAATTTGAGATAAGGCATATTTTATGGATAGATTAATTAGGTAGTAGTTTAATTTTAGTAGTGTAATTTGAAACTGTAAACGAATGGTACTATTGGGATGTATTTTCAATGGTTGATACATTTTGGCTTTAAATTTAAATGAGAATTTAGACTTTTTTAGCTATATATCATGGCATTAGCAGATTGCAGGTGCACTGGTAATATAGGTGAACTACAACATTTTTAGCTATAATTTGTTATATATGCATGTATTACAACATTTTTAAGTCACACTACAACGTTTTAAAAACGTTATATATATTTGTCTAAATAGATGACACATTATAAACGTTGTGTAAAGTGCCTAAATGTTGTCTGATATATTAAACTACAACATTTTTATCCAGAAAATGTTGTGGAATCATACCTTCTACAATGTTTTTAAGCATCTGCTAATTTATGAAAAATAAATCTACAACGTTTTTTTCTTAAAAAACGTTGTGTAATGTGCTTAACTACAACGTTTTAAAAATATTGTGTAAGGGTGTTACATAGATGACACCCTTAACCACGACGTTTTTCTGACTGTAACAACAACGTTTTTTTCGCGTTATCTATTTACTGTTTTGTAGTAGTGCTAGTTGAGCTCACCCTTTTCCTTTTTGTTCTATTTTTCTTCTCAGGAAGTGATAATATAGCAGGAACCATACGGGGTATAGAGTGATGGTCCTAGACAGTTGTTTTAGTAGTCTTCACTATTTTTGTGAAATAGTGTATCAATAATCGTAATAAGGACTTATTTGTGTGTGGATATTGTCTAGAAGACAATTTTTGTATTTCAACTCACAGTTTATGTGTTTTCGTATTTTGCGCGATAATTGTATTAATAAAGTTGTAGTTATTTCTGTACCATGTATTTGGCAACTCAAAATGGGTGATGTATACCTATTTTGGGGGCATCACAGTTGGTATCAGAGCTTAGGGATATGATCTCTGGCGGAGATCGGAGAATAGAACTAGGAGGGGAGAGACGAGTAAATCCTTCGCTAGTGTGTTTATAATGAAGTGAATGAGACTGTGGAGACACCTTTAATCACCAACTAGGAGAACGTGAAATAGGAAGGCAATATTCCTCCTGTAAACAACACTACCGAACAAACGATGAATGATGGGATGTTTAAAAGCTTTTTGCAGCTCATGCAAAATTAGACGAGGGAGACTCGTGTACAAAATACGGGTGAAAATGATAAGAACGCTTGCTTGGTTTGTCATGTGCAAGCGATTCAAAGATTTAGGACCACAGTAACTCGGGGAAAGCCAGATCCGATTAAGGCAGAAACGTGGGTCAAGAAAATTACCAAGATATTTGATGTCTTGGGATGCACAGAGGAACAAAAGGTTCCATACGCTACCTTTATGTTTCATGGTGAGGTAGATTACTAGTGGGAATCTGTGAAGCGTACCCAGCCAGCCGCACTCAATATGTCTTGGGAAATATTTCAAAAACTATTTAATGACAATTAATTTCCTGAAAGTATTTGTCATATGAAGGAGGTAGAGTTTATCGACCGAATGTAACAAATATGACGGTGTCCCAAAGACAAGGAGAAGTTCATGAGTTGTCGGTGCTTGCACCTCATTTAGTAGAGAATGAGGAATGTATGATGCGAATGTTTCTGAGAGGTTTGAAACCTGAAATACGCCAATACCTTATTTCTCACAAACTTTGTTTATATTTAGAAGTTGTGAATAGGCCTCAGTTATTGGAGCGCGATAATGAGCCAGCTCAACCAAAAGAGAATGACCAAAAACATGATAATAATCGTACCGGTGGCAACGGCCATCGGAACAATGATAACCATCGTGGAGGAAATTATCATGCCAGAAATGGTAACCACTTCGGTGGTAATCATGGCCAAGATAATAGAAAAAATGATTTAAGTGAAAATTTTAAGAAGAGAAAATTTAACGATGATGGGAAGACGTCGGTAGCAGCACCAGAACAAATTTTAGGGGAGGAGAACGACCGCCAATTAGATGCTACAGATGCGGAGAGGAGGGGCGCATAAGTCCAAACTGTTCATAGCCTTCCAAGGTATGTTTTAGTTATGGAAAAGACGGTCACATAGCTCAATTTTGTACTGTAGCAAAATCAAGTCCAGCTGAGACGGTGGCACCAAAGGTGGATACGGACAAAACAAAGTCGGTGCTATCAAAGATTGGGATATGAGTCACAATTGAGAACAACTTAAGTCAGTAATCGAAATACATAGCTTTCTAGGCTTAGCTGGTTATTATCGGAGATTCGTGGAAGGATTTTTTTTCGAATTGCCACTCCATTAACTCAGTTGACTCGTAAAGATACAAAATTTGGATGGAGCGAGGAATGCGAGAAGAACTTCCAAGAACTCAAGAGGAAACACATTTCAGCACATGTTCTGAAAATACCATCTTGAAGAAGCAAACGTGGTAGCTGACGCATTGAGTTGCAGATTGTATGCGGTTATGAGTGCGATGTTGTTAACATAAAGACCCATTTTGTACGACTTACAAAGGATGGAGATAGAGTTAAAGACTCTAGAGACCCACGTGTTGAAGTCAAATATATGCGTAGAACCGACTTTAATCGATAAAGTTAAGGCTACTCAAGCCACAGACTCGGAGCTAATGAATATGAAAAAGAAGGTCCAAGAAGGCGTTATTCTAGAAGTAAGAGTCGATAAAGAGAAGAAAGCTCAAACCTTTGATTTATTAGTCCATTTGAATTCCTCGATCGAGTAGGAACTGTAGTCTATAGACTCGCCATAACGCTAAGTATATCGCGTGTTAATAATATTTTTCACGTATCGATTTTACATAAATATGTGGATGACCCGAACCACATTATTGAGTTAGAACCAGACAAGATAGCCGAAGATTTAACGTACTAGAAGGTACCTGTCAAGATCTTGGATAGGAAGGAGCATGTACTATGCACAAAGGATATACCACAAGTTAAGGTTTTGTGGAGGAACCATGCTATTGAGGAAATGACCTGGGAGTTGGAATCGGAAATGAAAGCGAGGTATCCTTACCTCTTCGACATACCAGGTACGTACGTCAATTTTGAGGATGAAATTTCATAAGGAGGGGAGGTTGTAAGACCCCAACTTTTTATAAATAAAATTAAATTTCCTATATTCATTATTTTGAAATAATAAGGTATTAGTTTGATATAATGCTTTGGTTATGGGTGAAATGTGCAAATTTTACAAAATAAGCAAGTTGGTTATAAATATCATTGTTGTTTGGAGAATATTCATTTGGTCATGGAATATTCTTCTTTGCCGGAAAATATTTAAATATTTTGAAAGGCGGTCATTCAGGGCCCCATAACTGGAAAAACGACGATCGGATGAAGAAAAAAAGACAAGTTTGAGTTTTTATAAATAACTACAGTAGTTATTACCATTAACATCGTTGGAATACCCGGTGGTTAAAGTACAATGAATACGCTGTGTGTCGCATAAAGAAGCAGTATACCATCGATTGCACAAAGATTGTTGGATTATTGATTCTTATGTAAGAAGGCACTACTCAATAATTGTTACAGTAATTACTGTTCAATATTTTATTTTATTGATTCAATAATTGCTACGTTGATATTTTATATTATTGTTAATTCAATAATTGTCACTGCACAATATTTCCCATTATCAGATCAATAATTCATATTATTTGAATAATATTGTTAGATAGCATTATTGGCAATGTCTAAGGAAGTTCTATCTAAGAAAAGGGGTTTGGTCATCTAATTGTGTGCCAGTAAGGAGAAATCCTTATTGGAAAGCCCCCTCTTTCCTAGGAATGACCTGGTTGTCAGTATTGTGATTCTGTAATATTATTTGTGAATAATTAATTATTAATTTATATGATAAGGAAATATTTATTTTTATGGGTATATAAATGAAGGAATTTTTTAAAAAATGACAATTGTTGAAAATTGATATTTTATCTTTTCTGATAAAATAATTCATTCAAATGTATTATTATATTACATTATAAATGTATAATGTGATTATATAATAATATAATAATGGTGATATTTTTACACTAAATTCACGATATATATTAACATGTGGTGGGTGGAGTTTTCCTTTTTTGGTAGGTTTTGTAGTTTCAAAGAAGGAATGCTGCAGAGAAGAAAAAAAGCATCCGTATGTATTTTGTTGAAATAAAAGTGTGGAAAAATCATCCGTGTGTGGATTTCAGACATTTTTTATTTGGAATTTAGAAAAACTTTCTTCTACAAAGTTGTAGAGAATTTGATTTCCTATGGAATAGACATTAGATTCGAATTTTTCTGACAAAAGGGCTATTTATTATGAATTATTGAAGTTTCAGAAATAAATATTTCTATTTAAAATATGGGTGGGCCCCACTTTTGGTTGGTGTAGAATTTACTGATTTTGGTGGGCCCCGCTATGGTGTGCTGAAATCTAATCAAAAGTGGTGTGCTTGAAAATTTTAGAAATTAATATTTTATTAATTTAGTCTACTTTGGCGTTCTAGCATTTTCCTATAAATAGGGTGCTTAGTTAGAATTAAAAATCACACCAGAAACATAAGTTTTCTCTCTCTATATTATCGAGTGTATTTTTGTGAGTATGTTGATACTTTGAGAGTTGTTATTCAGTGCAAGTTCCTTCAGCATTACGTCCGATATTTCAATCAGAAATATTATTCTTTTGAGGTAAGAGATGTTATTTTCTTCGTAAATGATGTTATTTTCTCAATATCATTATACCGAAATATTGGTATAATTTTTATTATGAAATTTTTACCTTTTGATCACGTCGAGGTTACTATTCACGTATATGGGTACTATTCACGATACTTATTACACTATTCATAAATCTGAAGATTATTCACGAGTAATCGCTCATTTAAGTATGATTTTTCTTGTGGAATTTCTATCTTTTTGTGTCGGGGTTACTATTCACGTATACGGCACTATTCACAAATACAACACTATTTACCAAAAAATGAAATTTTCTCTTCTTTGTCCCAGATGTTTATTATGGTTACTATCTTTGATTGTATTCATGTTTTGATCGTCATTCTTGAATTTTACTCCACTATGATTTATTATGGAGTATTTTTGAACTTGGATTATCTAAAGTACGAATATCTAATCTTTGTCCTTTTATCTCACTGGATTCGTTCTTTAAAATATTTTTCATCATCCTCAGTCCTTAATGGTGATACTTGATGAATATCTTTAGTCTGTAGTGCGAAGATGAATGATTACCTGATGAATATCTTTGGTCCGTAGTGCAAAGATGGACAAGTGTTGAGATGAACATGACCAACTGGTGATACAAATGAATAACTTTGGCCCGTAGTGCAAAGATGAATATTTGATTTAAGATATATATTGATTGATGTTACAAGGATAAAATATTGATGATGGACTTTTAAATTCATAGATGATAGTAGATTTCATTCTCTACTAAACTCTTCTAATGAATTGTTATTTCTACTGCGAATATTGATCTAAAATTTGTTGTCCATTATATTTTATCTGATTTGTTGAAGGCTAACAATAATTTTTTGTTCATTATCTTAGTCATAATATTCTTTACTGGGCTAGTTGAGCTCACCCTTTTCCTTTTTGTTCTATTTTTTTTCTCAGGAAGCGAGATTATAGCAGGAACCAGTCGGGGTATAGAGTGATGGTCCTAGACAGTTGTTTTAGCAGTCCTCACTATTTTTGTAAAATAGTGTATCAATAATCGTAACGAGGACTTATTTGAGTGTGGATATTGTCTAGAAGATAATATTTGTATTTAAACTCACAGTTTATGTGTTGTCGTATTTTACACGACAATTGTATTAATGAAGTTGTAGTTGTTTCTGTACCATGTATTTGACGACTCAGAATGTGTGATGTATACCTATTTTGGGGGCGTCACAATAATTATTAGTATATTCACAAATTTTAAAGTATGATAGAACAAAATAAGTAGAGTACTACAGTTGTATTAGTACACTACTATTATGTTACTGAAAAAAATAATATACTACTATATTGTTAAAATAAAATACTACTATAAGAACTTAAGTATTTTATTGTCTTGATCAATTTACTTCTCTTAAATACCAAGAAGGTAAAAAACAGAGGAGTTACAGGTACTAAAACTTGTGAAAGATTTCGTTTAGAGATTCTATAATTTGCCCAAATTTTCCACACACAAAAAAACAGTGCTTAATAAATATTCCAATATTATGTAGACAGGTGTCATTTCATTAGTAGTAGTAATATAAAATTCGAGATCAACATCATTATATTTATTTTCTCCCAATAATGTTGTCGGCTGTTGTTGAACAATCCATCAGTCACTTAATCAAATTTAAACATTTTAAAGTATATTAAAATGTTTATTTATCTATCATATTAACAAGATAGTAGCATATACTTTTTTCCAGTAATATAATAGTAGTATACTAATATAATTGTAGTACTCCACTTATTTTGTTCCACTAAGCCTTAAAATTTATGAATATATTAATAACCGTATTGTGTGTGTGTGTATATATATATATATATATATATATATATATATAATGATCGATCCATAAAGATCTATATGCTATGGAATAAAAAATGATAAATACCATCTCTATCTTCAATTTCAAAAATAGTTTTCGCCATCCGCTAGCGGATGGGATTAAAAATTTTAATAGCCATAATGCCCCCACCAATTTCACTACCCAAATAACAACTTCTTTGTTGTTTGATAAAGAAACAAAAAGGTGAGCTAGGGATTCATATAATTAGAAGGAGGAGGCGATCGGAACAGAATCTCAACCCATCGCCGACGCTGATGCGTTTGGGTGGCGACAAAGTTTGGGAAAGTGTTGTGAGCAACCGAAAAGGGTCCCTTAATTGGAATTCTTCGGGTATTGCCTCTCTCTCTTTCTAGATCCTCCTCTTCTACCTCCGACGAGGGTGTTGGGGACGAACAATTGAAGAAGAATCTAGGCATGAGAGATACCCATAAAAATACACCCATTGGCCATTAACATAGCAATACAATTGGAAGAAAAATTCAGAAGTCGGAGATTGATAGCATCATCATCAAATCACAGTCATTAGTAGATCAACAAAATTAAAAATCAAAAAATAAATGATTTGTTCCTTGTGTGATTTGGAAAGTCAGCAGCTTAAACATTACATCCTTAATCCTTTTCCTTGCTATGACTAGTTCGTTGATGGGGCATAATTGACTATTAAAAATTTAATCCCATCCGCTAGTACTTCTAGCGGATGGCTAAAACTATTTTTTAATCCTAACAGTTCATAATTGTACTGGAAGGTAGATATTGTATTTGCAATTTTTAATTTATAAAGATATAGATGCTATATAATCATTTCCATATATATATATATATATATATATATATATATATATATATATATGAAGAGGCAGAGGAATTGGAAGCACATAAATGTTATTGATATATGATATATTTTTATAACTATTAAAAATGAAATTTATCATGTTAATAATTTGAGAAATAAATAAAACCTCGAAAAATATTATTGTAAACAATATTTGAGGATTATTTAGTTGTGTGATTCATTTTATTAAATTAATTTTTATTTTTAATGAATTTAATTTTTTGAATTTGATCTCATTGAACTTTTAAGCTGGATCCGCTCCTGGTCCGTAGCATGTATTGGTGTCGGATAATGCTCATCCATTTAAAAAATTATTTGTAAATAAGTAACTACGTTACACCTACTAAGGGAGAGGTGATTTTGACTTGGTGGTGATGGTTTTGATAAGCAAGTCTCTCCCTTTTTTTTCTTTTTTACTTTTTTGTCATCTATATTTTGATTTCTTATCCTCTGAAGGTTGTGGTAGAGACCATTTATGTTGGGATTCAAACTTTCCTCTATAGTCTCCTCCTTTACTCAATGATTGGATTCCATTGGGAAGCTGCCAAGTTCTTGTGGTTCTACTACTATGTGTTCATGTGCTTTGTCTACTTCACATTGTACGGAATGATGCTCGTCGCTCTCACTCCAAGTTACCAGATAGCCGCAATTGTCATGTCATTCTTCCTCAGCTTCTGGAACTTGTTCTCTGGTTTCCTCATCCCCAGGATGGTAAGTAAACCTAATAAAGAACTGTGAGAATTATTACTATGAGGAATAGTATTCTATTTTTGAATCACAAATATCAAAAAATAATAAAAGTAGTTTCATGGAATCTTCAAGTAAATTTGATATTTATGAGATCAGAACTCTAAAATTATTATTATTTTTAAATCATTAAATGTAAAAAAGCCCATCGATGAACATAAACACTCATCTAATTGCTACTCTCTGTGTTCCTTCGTATTTAACCTTTTATGAGAAAACACAATCGTTATATAAAATCTCATTATTACTCTTCTAAAATTCCTGCGAAAGATGAAAGAAAAACAAATTACTACCTCCGTTCCTAAAAGATTGTCGTTTAAAGTTTTGGCACATGAATTAAGAAAGTATTACCTCCATTCCATAATAACTGTCTTTTTAGAAGAAAAAATTTGTTTCAATATATTTGTCGTTTACAACTTTACAGGAGAATAAATTATTTATTTTTACATATCACTTTTCTAACTTCTCTCATCATTAAAGAAATTTTCTCCTCAGATATTAGTTTTCAACTTCACATAAGCAGGTAGTGATGAAGTTTCATATAAATTTTAATTCTTAAATGATAGTATTAAATGAGTTTCTTAATTCATGTGTATGAAGCTAAAAAGACTATTATTATGGAATAGAGGTAGTATCATTTACCAAGTAAAATTTGTTTAAAATTTCATCACTACTCTTTTATGGGAAGTTAAAAACTATTAATATAAAAGAGAAATTTCTTGGGAGACAATGGTAAAGTGAGAAGAATATAAGAAGAAGAATAATTTATTCTTCTTAAAAGTTATAAACGACAAACTTTTTTTTTCTAAAACGATAATCTTTTAAGAACGGAGAGAGTAGTATTTAATGTAGAGATATATGTGAAACTAAGTTATTAATGCTTTCTTTCTTGAAATATACAAACTACAAATACAAAGGAACAAATTTCACTCTCTAAAGATTATAACTTATAAGGAACAAAAATGTTTTCATATCTGATTGTTGTAATAACGTTGGATTTGCAGCAAATTTCGATTTGGTGGAGATGGTACTACTGGGGTTCTCCTGTGGCCCGGACAATCTATGGACTCATTACATCGCAGGAAAAGATGGATTTAGTCCATGTACCTAAACATTGTGACATCCCAATGTAGGTATACCTTAAACAGTTTCTTGGATATGACCGCGACTTCCTCGGATATGTTGCCCTGGCTCATCTTGGTTGGGTTCTACTCTTTTTCTTTGTGTTTGTTTATGGAATCAAGGTCCTCAACTTTCAAAGGAGATAAAACATGTGGTCTCATCTGATTTTTTTTTCTTTCCTGATAAATTTAATTCACATAGCTAGTTTGACTGACTCAATTATACACATGAATCACCACATGGGAAAGCAAAGAATTGCTTGTAGTTCTTCTTTTATGTTGTACATTGGCAATGAATTATTCATCTTTTCATATAACTTTTTATATTCTCCAGTCAATAAAAGTTCCTGTGTCTAAATGTTCATGTGCCTCTTATTCTTTGTTCCCCTTAGCATTGTCCTCAAATGGATCCGGACTCTAGGAAGTTTAAATGGTCAGTCTATAGAACCAAATTGCATTTTATATATCAGAGTTGAATGTGTATAATACTTGTATAACAAAGTTCAGCTAAAATCCAACACTATATAAAATGCAACTTATTTTTATATACTGCCTAAATAAACTGTCCATTCACAATTGGCTGGAATCCGTACCCGACTTATTCTCTGTTTCCCTTGCATTGTTTTCTTGTCAAAGTAAAAATCTTATATTTCTCACAAGAAATCAGGACAACTTACTCTATATCACTGTCCCAGAATGAAAACCCAAATTTAAAAATCATACCGTTGAAGAAAAGTTATTTTAACACTAAATTTGACTTGGGGGTTACTCGGGGTGATTTGTCTTATTTGGGAGTTGGGACCTCCAATCCAATATAAGGTTCAGTTGGGGGTAACTCGGGGTTGTATAGGAGTTAGTATGGGTCTTAGAATAATGAGGAGAGAGTATTTCTCTCTAGTGTTTCGTAAAATGAGATAAGTTTAATTAAAAAGGTTAAAGAGTAGCTAAAACTCTTGGGCTGTGTTTGTTTGCAAAGATTATACTATTAATTTCAAGTGTTTTGTTTGTTTTTAAATTTAAACTTGAGATTATTAGTCTTGGAATTATAAAATGATTTAATAGTCTTGACATTATAATTATAATCCCGTGATTATGATCCTAAAATTAATAGTCTTGAGGTTATAATTTCATAAATTATAATTCTCGAAATCATAATCCTTGCAAACAAATAAAGTCTTGGGCTATGTTTGTTTGTAAAGATTATAATCCCGATATTATAATTATAATGTCAATACTATTAAGTCATTATAATCTCGAGACTAATAATACCGAGTCTAAATTTGAAAACAAACAAGTTATTTGGGATTAATAGTCATATCCCAAATATAATCTTTACAAACAAACATAACTTGTTGATGTAGAGTTACTGCTAGAATTCTGATTCCAAACTATTCAAATGGATAGTCTATTTGGACAATCTACTAAAATGTGTTGCATTTTATATACCAAATTAAGACTTGTATTTTTATAATACTTGTAACAAAAGTTATTTAAAATCCAACTATGTCTATATAAAATATTCTCTCCGTCCTTAATTATTTGACATTTTAGAGTTTTTTATTTGTCTTTAATTATTTGACGTTTGTTCAAATTTAGGAGAATTAATGATGATTTTTCCAAAATTACCCCTCATTAAACTCTTTCTCTCTCCTTATCCCAACAAAACTCTACTTATTCCAACAAAAGATTTAAGGGAATTATAGATAATTAAGTACTATATTTACTGCATTCCAATCATTATCTTAATTCTTGTGTCCATCCTTAAAACATCAAATAATTAGAGACGGGCGAAGGGAGTACAACATATTTTTATAAACTATTGAAATGAACGACCTTATTTACAACTCTCAGGAATCCTGATCATAATTACAATTATGTTCTTGGTTGTTAGGAATGTTTGGTATATGCTATTGAGTAAAATGATTGTAATATACTTTGACCAGTAAACATGACATTTTCTGATTGGCTGTATTTGATATCCTTTTATTTGTCAACCTACTATTTAACTTCCTAAGTACATGTTACTTGTAACATTGATTGTTAGACGGGATAAATAAGGTTTTGGCCACCGATCTTTATCCGATTTTTTTATTGTACATCAAACTTTTTTTATTGATTGAATAATCTGACTTTCAAAAACTTATAAAATGGTCACACTCTGATTCGATTTTTCATTCAAAAAACAGACGGAATCTTCGACTAAGCATAAATGGGTTAGTTTTCTTTGATGTGGTACTTTTTCTTTGACTTTGAATTGAATCCATATCTATCATTCTTTTCATTTTCAGTTTTCACATACAATAATAATAATTGAATACGAAAAATAAATACTTTATAATTTTATTTATTTATAATAATACTTTATTATTTATAATTATTCATATAAAAATATTTTTATAATTTTTATAATTTTTAAAAAATTTAAATTTTAAAATTATTATTATTAGTAGTATTTTATTATTAGTAGTAGTAGTATTTTATTTATTATTATTAAATAACGTTTAGTTAACGTTTTTTAAAAAAATTAGTTCAGCTTTTAAAAAAAAAATTAGTTCAGATTTAAAAAAATTATCGCTTTTTAAAAAATTAAAAAATTCTGTTTTATAAAAAAGTAGCGCTTTTTTAAAAAATTAACGCTTTTTTAAAATTAAAAATTCTATTATTATGTTTTTGTTATTTTAAATTATTATTACAAAATAATAATAATAATTTCACAATAAAACAGACTTTTTTAAAAAATAGAATTTTAAAAAACATAAAATTTTTAACATAATTTCTTTTTAAAAATTAGTTCAGTTTAAAAAAAAATTAGTTAACGTTTTTTTAAAAATTAGTTCAGATTTTAAAAAATTCTTAAACTAATTAGTTCAGTTTAAGAAATATTTAATTAATTTCTTAAAAACGTTAACTAATTCTTAAAAATTAGTTAACATTAATTAACGCTTTTTAACAT
Organism: Panax quinquefolius; assembly: GCA_020205615.1. Taxonomy (NCBI): domain Eukaryota; kingdom Viridiplantae; phylum Streptophyta; class Magnoliopsida; order Apiales; family Araliaceae; genus Panax; species Panax quinquefolius. The sequence goes on from CM035154.1 coordinate 91,630,157, forward strand.
TAAAAAACGTTAAAAACTAATTAATTAACGTTAACTAAATTTTCATTTATTTAACGCTTTTTAACATTAAAAACGTTAAAAACTAATTAATTAAATAAATGAAAATTAGTTATTACAAAAAAACTTTATTAAAAAAAACTTTTCTTTTTTTATTATTACAAAAAATTGCGCGCTTTTTTTTTTTATTACAAAAATTGTGTAGTTTAGGATAGTAAATCATATTTAAGCCTTATTATTATTATTATTATTATTGAAATACTATGGTGTATTATCCTTTTTTGGCCATTGTATTATTACAATAATAATAATTATTATTCTGATTATTACAATTATTATTATTATTACAATTCCTAGAAACGATGCTACTTAGTTTAAATATTAGTATTATGTAAATTTAAGCATGGTAGATAGTTACAATGGTTTTTATTAGAATATAAGGTTTTTAATTTGAAGAGTGCAGTAGTTCGAGATCATGAGTAACATTTTCTTTAAAAAAATTTTAACCTCCACATCAAGAAAAAAAAAAATGGAATCAACTTTCAGATAACAAGATTCCGTCTGCTTTTTGGATGTAAAATCTAACTGGATTGACCATTTTGTAAGTTTTTGAAAAGACAGATTATTCGATTGAATAAAAAAAAATTTCAGAACTACAATGAAAAACCGGACTCCAGTATAGTGACCAAAACCTTATTTATCCCATTGTTAGACAAAATCTAGGCTAAACCAATTTTCACTAAAGATTTATAATATTAATAAAAGTTACTAAATACTAGCAAGGCTTAGAATACTTCTACATCTGGATGAGCAACCCCACTATACAGAGCTGGTTCTGGGTTTTTTAAGGCCCAAGGTAAATTTTTTTTAAGTGTGCTCTTTTATGTAAATTAAATAAAAAAATAAATAAATTATCAACTAATTAATTTTATTAAAATTATAAGAATTTACAAAAAAATAAGGAAGACTATTTTAAAATGTCATCGAAGCAAAAAATAATCACATGTACCTACAAAATAAAAATATCAATGAAATCAGTAAAACTAATGAAATATCCACTGTAGTTGACAAGTTTTACTGATTATACAATTGAACTTTTAATTTTTCAAATTATCCTACTAAACTAATTATTATTTTGAAATTGGGTTATTTCGTTATAAAAAATAAACGGACGTTAATTTTTAATCTACAAAAATAATGAATTACCCACTGTTGTTGGCACGCTTTTACTAACTACACCATTGAACTTTTAATTTTTGATTATCCCAATAAACTAATTAAAATGATTATTTTAAATATTTTTAAAAATAATTATTATTTTCAAGAAAAATATTAGAAACTTTAATTTTTCCCATAAAATGAGTAAAGTTTCATAAAATATAGATTTAAAAAATTAAAATTTTATGAAACGTTATCGCTTTTTTTTTAAAAAATCTTTTTTTCTTTTGAAAATAAAATTTATTTTTTGAATCTATATTTTATAAAATTTTACTCATTTTTTAAAATATGAAGAATTTTCCAATTTTTTTCTTGAAAATAATATTTACTTATAAAAATTAATAATTTCTTTTTTGAAAAATTGAATCTTTTTTTTATTTATTTTTTCTTGTTTTTTGTTTTAATTTATACTTTTAGTTTTTTAAAAAAAAATTCTAATATTAAGAATGGGTCATTCTGTTAAATAATTAAGTAGACATTAATTTAATTTAAAATCACTTTAATTTTTTTGAATCTATATTTTATGAAACTCTACTCATTTTATGAAGTTAAAAAAGTTTCTAATATTTTTACTTAAAATAATAATTATTTTTAAAAATATTTAAAATAATTATTTTAATTAGTTTGATGGAGTAATTTGAAAAATTATGTAAGACCCCAACTTTATAAATAAAGATGAATTTTCTATAAATATTATTTTTGAATATTATGGAATAAATTTGATATAATGTTATAGTTGTGGGTAATATTTATAAATTTTGCAAAGTAAAGCAAGTTGTTATAAAATATTTGTTTGGTCTGGGAATATTCTTTTTGTCGGGGAATATTAGATGACGACTACTCAATCATTGATGGACCCCATTAACTAAGTATTGTCGTAGTTAGAAAACGACAAAATTATCTTTCTATAAAAATAACGGCAGAGGTGTTACCGTTAAAACCGTTGAACTACCCAGTAGTAAAAAGTACGAAGAATGGCGTAGTTGATATAGTAGCACACGATATTGATTATTGATGCTTACGTGAGAAGTCACCAAATTTATGCTCAATTATCACTACAAGAATCTTTGATCATATCTCTTATATTATTGATTCAATTATCACACAAGATCATCCGTCAGATAATATGTTATAGTATTAAATCAATAATTGAGAAGACAAGTTATAAATGATTAATAATTGTTGAAAGATTAAATATATGTGTGATTAAAAATAAAATGATTTGTGGTAATATTTATTCAATCCTTGATGTATATAAAGAGTCTGTTATAAGACGTTTGTGGTAAGTTTGATTATTTTATGGGGGCCCATATGTCATCATCTAAGAGTCTCTTCGTCAATAAGTAATTACCTTTGTCAATAGTAATTACCTTTGTGAATAGTAATTACCTTCGTCAATAGTAATTACCTTTTACCAGACGTCAAACCACTTGCCGTTTCATATTTAAAGGCGAACCACTTGTTGTTTCACATTACAGCGTCGAACCACTTGTCGTTTCACATTACAAAGGCCGAACCACTTGTCGTTTCACATTACAAAAGGTCAAACTACTTTTTCTATTCACATCACCTCGTCAAGCCACTTGCCTTTTCACATGGCAAAAGTCTTTAAGCTAGAAATCTTCTATACATAGAGGCCTAGTGCTTCATTATTTTCATTTAATTCATTCAAGCTATAGAGAGAGAAAGTATAGAGAGAATAAGAGAGAAAGAAGAAGAGTATTTTGTTACTACACTATCCGCAGATTCAATCTCCTACCAAAAGTAAGGGGTGTTATTCTTTCTTATTCATGAAGAGAACTGTTGTTATTCCATCGCTTATTATTCTGCATTGGAATAACTGTGACATCTGTGGTTTACCCTATACTTGGTGACATTCTTATATTATTCTCATTGGAACATCCTGTCATTGTGTTTTACATCGGACCTAGTTCCGTCTTTATTATTATTTTATTGGAACATCACATGCATGTGTTTTACACCGAACCGGGTTCCGCTTCTTTATTATTATTCATTTGAACATCCTGTTTGCGCGTTTTTTACGACGGACCGGGTTCCATTCTTTATTATTCTGTTGGAATATCCCGTCTCATGCGTTTTACGTGGGACCGGTTCCGTTATTTATTATTCATTGGAATAACTCGCCTGTCTGGATCTATCGCATTGCATGGTGATTTCTTTTGTTATTCCATTCTTTATTATACCGGTTAAGTTAAAACTTTGACTTCTATACTCCATGAAATTAGTGGAATATCCTCGATATTTTGCGCTTCATCCAAAGATCCTTTCATGGAAATATTCTTCTCAAAGATTCTTGATTTTTACTCTACAAAGCAAAGATCATGTCGTGATTTGGATGTTATTGGTTCCTAGATAAATTAATTCTTGAACTTGTTTTATTGAATTCTTATATCATTGTCATCATCCTCATGTTTATATTATGTTGAAAGTCATCTCGTACTCGTAGTGTATGGTAGATGGACTTGGTATGATTATGACCAAAGACTATTCGGTGTAATCATTTAACCAGTAATGTTACAAATGATGTGGTAAATATCCTCAATGGCCTGTAGTGCATTGATGGACAGTTGTTGGCATGATCATGATCATTAATGAATACACAAATATGTTCGGTTTGTAATATTCATAACACAATCAAATTGCATAAATTAGCGGAAGCGTGTAAAAATCAGAGTTTAAAAAATTTTACAAACCATATACCCGGATCATCCTTTATGCATAATTATTAATTAAACGAAAAAGATGAATAAGAATCATACCTTGAAGATCGAGCTTCCTCGTGTACAAGTTCACCTCCAATCCTTTTCGCTCAACTTGAATCCACGGGTTTGGTTCCTTCCTTCGATCAACGTTAGCCACCCAAATGTTTGGCCTCTCAGAGGTGATCCACCAAGGAAGAAGAAAATTCAAGAAGAAGGGTGGTTGGCTAAACCCTAGTTTTCTATCTCTATAGAAAGGTGTACTCTCCCAACAATTGGAATTATTACGTATGTTGAAAAATCAACAACCCATACCACCCATAATAAGACTCCTCTTATTTATAGATGTGGGCAACCCACCTTAACAATTAAGGAATTGGGTTTTAATTAATTAATTCTTTTAATTAATTAAGCTCCCTAATCTTATTAGGGATAATTAATTAAACTCCTTTAACTAATTTTCCTTCCTAATCCAATTAGGAATAAATGAGAGTACTTATATTAAATTAATTCCTAAACTCTTTTAGAAATTAAAATAATAATAATTGTAATAATATTAATAAGACTCCTCTTATTAATTTATATTTAATATTTCTAAAATATTAAATAATAATATTAAGCTATTTAATTTATTCTATCACCATAGATTAAATTAAATATACATAATATATTATTACGATTACGCCATTAACTTCTTAAATAATTATTTTTCCTTTTATGGTGTGACCCTTTAGGTTCTCCATATTAAAAAGGTTGTGAATAAATCAATTAGAACAATTCTAATCTTATTTAAATAAATAAATTAAATTATTAATTTATTTAAATAATATTTATTCTACAATAAGGATAAGCCTCCCTAATGATCAACGACTTTCCAGATAATATAGATTTCAACATTAATCATTAAAGAACCTTTGAGTAAATAGTTACTGCACAATTCAATCCTTCCACCATACAATGTCCCAATTAAATATAAGACATGGAATTATCACAAGTCTTATTTTATTTAATTATATGTATTTCGATCCTTAAATGCACAACTCCAAATAATGCAAATTAGAAACTCCTTTCTAATTTCATTACGCTTCGCCAAGGACTACACTGGGTTGTCATTTATCGAATCACATAGGACATTTCTCTTCTTTATTAGAAGTGGTAGATTCTTTATCGATCATACATTATCTCCATGTACAACTTATTATACCCAAGCATACCCTTTGATATACCCTAAGGGTCTTAAGGAATAAGTCAAAGTATAACTCATCATACACAAGATACTATGATGATCTCAAGTCCAAGGATTACTTCAGACTACTATCACTACAGAATTCCTATCGACAGCAAATAAAACTCCATTAGGTATTCCTTAGCGAGCCACGCTCAAATTGAACTTATTCTCTAATAAGCACCTACATACTTGCTTTAGTGTCTCCACACAAATGATAATGAGATCAATCATCCTCATCCAATGAGCAAGCAACGATGTACCAATCTATCCGGATTCACTAATCCCCAATTTAGTAATCCAATGATTGGGAACTATTTTAGTTTTAAGCTTTCTAAGAATTTAGATCTCATTAGAATGATCATCATCATTATTCTAAAAGCATTGCTTAAAACTATGGGTTTATCACATATTATAAAACAAAGATCATGTAGATAATTAAAAGCCTTTAATAAATTAATACTTTTTATTAATAAATGAATAAGATTGTTACAAAGTATATGCTTTATCATCAAACATGATCGGCTTTATGCATACTACTTTCAATCTCCCACTTGCACTAAAGTCAATCGTCCCCGGTATCTTATACTCTTCTTCTCTAAGTGACGATTATCCCCCGTTGTTGGATAAGCTTTAGTTAATGGATATGTAATGTTGTTCATGAGAGTCCACTATCTCTATAGTGATTTCCCATCTTTCAATGATTCTAATAATCAAATGAAAGTGCCACAACACATGTTTAGATCCAAGATGAGACTTAGAACTATTCCTAGTTCTCAGAATGAACTTTTAATCCAAACAATCAACTCATAGCCTTCATTTATAGCTATATACTTTGTCTTTATTACTAAACCAAAGAACTCTTTGTTGTTTGGAACCTTTCCAATTCATCGCACCACCTGCTCAAGGTAACATTTTACCTTAAAGTGGATTTTTGGTCGCCTTCGTCTCCGTCTCGAAAAAACTTGAGTCAGTAAAGTCCTCTAGTTTTAATTAAGACTCCACCATGATTGCTCACATCCTTAGTGCTTAAGTTAAGAACTTTAAGATGTTTTTCACCGCCTTACAAAGTGATCTTCTCCGCAATATGACCGATCGACATCGTGTCTCAGATATTTCATTGCATACATGATTGTCACTCATGCGATCTCTCTTCTTTGGAGTCTATGGGGACTATTAAGAGAGATACACTCCATGACTCATCAACATGAGACATCTCTTGGAGTTTGCCATGCTAAACGACTTTAGCATCAAATGAATATACGTTCTTTCGGGTTAAGTCGAGCATCCTCTTAAATCTATCTATATAGATTTATATCCCCAATCGAGATACTCTTCCAAATCATTCATGGAGGAATGTTTAGACAACTTTATCATTCTCGATGATTGTAGCATTAATATGTTATTCCTTATCCATAGTATATCAACATATAATATTAGGAATGTCACGACGCTCCCATCGAACCCTTTTTTGTACACACTAGAACTCTTACCTTATCGTATGTAACTCGGATCATCATCTTCTATGATGCGCACCTCTCATCATCATCATCCATGATGAATCCATACCTCCTAGGTATATCTTTGCAGACTATTCCAGATTACGATTATCTTTGCCAGGTACAATAGGTATATCTATAGGTTCCTCTTATTTGACTTATAGTGTTTTGTGGTTCTTGAACTTTTCAAGATCTATTATCCTCCCACTAGCCCTTTCAATGATAAACACCTTTATCTTAGAAGGCAGCGTGTTTCGTAACAAACACCTTTTGCTAAGTAGGATTATAGAACATATACCCTAAACTTACTTTAGGATGTCCCACAAATCTATACATGTCAAATTTTGTCCCAAGCTTATCTTTTTGAAACCTTTTCACATAAGTTGGACAACCCCTTATCTTAACATACTTAAGATTAGGAATCCTCCCTGTCCATAACTTTTATGGAGTCTTGGGGCCGGATTTTGAGGTTACCATTTTCGTAGATATGCAGCCATTTTTAGGACATAACCCTAGAAGGATACTAGAATGTCGGTAAAATCATTATGGACCGCACCATGTCCAACAAGGTACGAATTTTCCATTCAGATACATCAATCAATTATTGCGTATCAGGATGTTTCCATTATGAGAAAATCATTTGAGATGATTTAGAAACTTATTGCACAAGTATTTATTCCTTGATCTAATCAAAGAATCTTAATACTTTGCCAATTTGTTTCACTTCTGAATTCTTTGAATCTTTCAAATAATTCACACTTGTATTTCAGCAAATACACACATTCAACTCTTTGAATGATCATCTCCTTTTCTTATACTAATTTGTTCAATATGCAAAATTATTTTCATGTAAGTCAAGTATACAAAATTTATTAAGTGATATTCCAGTCCTATACAAAACATTATTATTATAAATAGAACAACAATTGTTCTTAATTATAATACCAAAGATTTCATTGTTCAACAATAAAATGGAAATAATATTTTTTAACAAGAATCGGAATACAATAACAACTTATCGACTTAATAGATTTGCCTCAGTAGCATTGCTAAACTATAAGTTTCTATGGCTAATGCAAAGAACCTTTGCTTCATTTCCCACACATAGGATTACTTATATTTGTTTAGCTTTCTACTGCTTGGTCCCTTCATAAATCTATATTTATGATAACCAAAGTCAGTATCCAATACCCAATTAGAATCTTCGACTTAAAGAAAAATTTATTTCAATCATGAACAAAATCGATTAGAACCAAACTTCACTAAGCTTCTTTGTTTAGCCTCTCGCAAGATGCTTCGCAGCTTTTTTCCAAAGTTGTTCGTGCTTATTGTAGTGGAAGCAAACTCCTTTGCTATCTCAGATCGCTTTTTGTTCTTATTATCCTTTGTTTTTGCCTTTCTATTTACCTTCTTTGAATCATTCTTCTTTCGAAGATCCTTTGGCCCCTACCAAGAAGACTTGATCTTTCTTGGTTGGAAAGTGACTCTCAACAATTTTTAATATGTTAAGCAAATCAATGAGACCGATATCTAGCTTGTTCATATGAAAAATTCACAACAATTAATGAAAGGAGTCCGGAGTGAATGCAAGATCAAATCTTCGCTCAACTCTCCATCCATGACAAAACCCGGTTGTCATGATCGATCAATCAAATTGATTATGTTAAGAACTTTTTGTCTGCATTTATAGTGCCATTGGCCATTCTAGATCGGAAGAGCTCCTTAGATATCTCGATATCTATCGGGCCCTACTTTCTTCACCATCAACTACTTAATGTGCGCAGAATATAGTAGGAGCATCCATAGTTTCACGCCGACGTCAAGCTCGTTATTTCATAGATCTGAGCATGATGCATCGAGCTAATCAGGCATCATCTTCGCCACTTTCTAAAAGTAGCAATCTCTTCCTCAGAGGCATTATCTCGCAACCATTGCAGGATAAAGCGATTATGACATAAGATAGCTTTTCACCATGAGAACTATTCTCAAATTCCTTAACCGATCTGCTTAATTTGGCCCGTTAATTTAACATCTAATATGCTTCGCAGTTGATAGTATTTTTTAGACATTGTAAAATTCAGTAAATGAATTTGTAATTAACAACATTTTAACATACATTCTTTTATTAATTACCAAAATAAATTAGGTCTTGTTTTAAATTGGTATCTCCCACTATTTTCTTCAAACTATATTACCCTCAATTATATAGTTCGCAAAATCTAATTAAAGATTTGCTAGTGAGAATAAGGATCCCATTTCAAATGTATATAGCCTTGTGGTGACACAACAAACTATATATAAATAAATAGGTAGACAACTTTTGTCAATTACATCAACTATGCAACTCCTTTTATTTTGCCTCTTAGATTATTTTGATCAAGTGGTGGCACATCCGAATCAAAATTATCCAAGTTAAGTCCTAACCTAGCACTCCATATATTCAAAAAGAAAAATATCATCCTTGTGGTGACACAACAAAACAATATTGTTCAATTTTCTTTATAAGCATCAAATGTGATAAATTAACATCTTAAATACTTAATACTTGCCTTGTGGTGACACAACAAACTCATATTAAATATTTAATACTCTATTAATTTTATCATGCTAGAAGGCGACGCTCGATATTCCAAATATCTTTGAACGCTTAGGACTTAATATAAAAATTGAGGGTTTGTTATTAATTTGTCTCATCTTGTTTAGCGCAGCATTTATATATATATATAAAATACGCGTTATATTAATTAACATGCAAGCATGTTTGCATAATATATAATATATATAATATAAGCATGCACATATAGAATACTATATTCTACCGGATTGATTATGGACTTTTTATTCTAGTTTGGTTCACTAGAGCCACCAAGTGAACCAAAAGGTCAAACCCTAGGGGTGCAAGAAATAATATTTAAATATAACTATTACATTTAAACCCTGCTCCATTACAAACGGTATTTCAAGCGCCTTGCTTTCCTTTGATCTCTAATTTTCTAAAATTAATTCTAACTATTCCTATTACAATACTATTTAAAATAAATAAAACCTCGATCACAGCCAGGGAAGTACATAGGAGGAGAAAGAATTTATATTAAGAAAAATTAGAGAAGACGAATACGTGAAACCCCATTTAATAAAACCCATACATTCACGCATCCAACTAAAATAAAATCCAATCGCATCGGGTCAATAATTCATAATCAATCCCATTTATTATCATACACATCATCATACGCATCAATAAATAACATTCATCATATGAATAATAAGCATTTAATATATATATTGATATCATTTAATGGGCAAATTTAGTTAGTATAAAATCTAATTTTGAATAAAAATAAACTCCTTTATTTAAATCCAAATTTAAATCAAAATAAAACTATTTTATTTTAATTTATCCTATTTTGAATAAAATAAACTATTTTATTTTAATCAAAATCTTTAATCAAAATAAACTCCTTTATTTTAATTAATTATGGAATCCAATTCCAAGTAAAAAAAAATCTTTAATTAAAATAAACTCTTTTATTTTAATTAATTATGAATCCAATTCCATGTAAAAATAAAATTATTAAAGGAAACACGGATATTCTTTCCTATTCACAAATAAACTCCTTTATTTTGAATAATATGAAATCTTATTCCATATTTAAATAAACTTTATTTAAGGAAATACGGATTTTCTTTCCTATTCACAAATAAACTCTTTTATTTTGAATAATATGAAATCTTATTTCATATCTAAATAAACTCCTTTATTTAAGGAAAGATGGATTTATTTCCTATTCACAAATAAACTCCTTTATTTTAAGAAAAATAAAATCCAATTTCAACTCCAATTAGTTATTATGGAATCCAATTCCAACTCTAATTAGTTAAGATGAAATTTAATTTTAAAATTAAAATAAACCCTTTTATTTTAATATTAAAATAAAACTTTTATTTTAAAATTAAAATAAATATTTTATTTTAATTATAAAATTATATATATATATATATATTACATAAATATATAATATATATATATAATAAAACCATGATACAAAAACCGTGGCCTGCTGTTTTTTTTTTTTTTATTCGGTGCATTATCCCATGTTCCTCAGTTTGCGTGCCAATGCCTTTTTGCTTTCCATGAATCAGCTTTTTGTCTCATCCGTTCCTTTATGCCCAAAAAAAAAACGAACCTTTTTTTTTTTTTTATTTTTAAAATCCGTGAACTTTTATTCTAAAATTATAAGAACCTGCCAAAAAATTTTTTTGAAAAACGGCAGCAACATTTTTAAGAAACTTCCAGCCGCCACGGAAATCAAGTAAAGGAGCAGATTTCATGGAAACCATGTGAGGCACGGAAATCGATACAACAGGTTGTCTTGGAAAAATATACTGCTGTGCACCGTTTCCAAAAAAAAAAAAAATCTGTTAACTCACTCCAAGCTTCTGCCGAATTTTCTTTATTAAATTTTATACAATAAAAAATATGCACAATTAAATTGTTCTAAACACATATCAATATACATATCAAATTAAAATAATTAATAATTCGCATAAAGGTTTGGCTCTGAAACCACTGTTAGGTTTGTAATATTCATAACGCAATCAAATTACATAAATTAGCGGAAGCGTGTAAAAATCAGAGTTTAAAAAATTTTACAAACCATATACCCGGATCATCCTTTTTGCATAATTATTAATTAAACGAAAAAGATGAATAAGAATCATACCCTTGAAGATCGAGCTTACTCAGGTACAAGTTCACCTCCAATCCTTTTCGCGTTCAACTTGAATCCACCGGGTTTGGTTCCTTCCTTTGATCAACGTTAGCCACCCAAATGTTTGGCCTCTAGAGGTGATCCACCAAGATAGAAGAAAATTCAATAAGAAGGGTGGTTGGCTAAACGAAAGGGTGTACTCTCCCAACAATTGAAATTATTACGTATGTTGAAAAATCAACAACCCATACCACCCATAATAAGACTCCTCTTATTTATAGATGTGGGCAACCCACCTTAATAATTAAGGAATTGGGTTTTAATTAATTAATTCTTTTAATTAATTAAGCTCCCTAATCTTATTAGGGATAATTAATTAAACTCCTTTAAGTAATTTTCCTTCCTAATCCAATTAGGAATAAATGAAATATTTATATTAAATTAATTCCTAAACTATTTTAGAAATTAAAATAATAATAATTGTAATAATATTAATAAGACTCCTCTTATTAATTTATATTTAATATTTCTAAAATATTAAATAATAAATATTAAGCTATTTAATTTATTCTATCACCATAGATTAAATTAAATATACATAACATATTATTATGATTATGCCATTAACTTCTTAAATAATTATTTTTCCTTTTATGGTGTGACCCTTTAGGTTCTCCATATTAAACCAGGTTGTGAATAAATCAATTAGAACAATTTAATCTTATTTAAATAAATAAATTAAATAATTAATTTATTTAAATAATATTTATTCTACAATAGGGATAAGCTCTCCCCAATGATCAACGACTTTCCAGGATAATATAGATTTCAACATTAATCATTAAAGAACCTTTGAGTAAATAGTTACCGACAATTCAATCCTTCCACCATACAATGTCCCAATTAAATATAAGATATGGAATTACCGCCAAGTCTTATTTTATTTAATTATATGTATTTCGATCCTTAAATGCACAACTCCAAATAATGCAAATTAGAAACTCCTTTCTAATTTCATTCTCGCCGCCAAGGACTCATTGGGTTGTCATTTATCGAATCACATAGTGACATTTCTCTTCTTTATTAGAAGTGGTAGATTCTTTATCGATCATACATTATCTCCATGTATAAACTTATTATACCCAAGCATACCCTTTGATATACCCTAAGGGTCTTAATGAATAAGTCAAAGTATAACTCATCATACACAAGATACTATGATGATCTCAAGTCCAAGGATTACTCAGACTACTATCACTACAGAATTCCTATCGACAGCAAATAAAACTCCATTAGGTATTCCTTAGCGAGCCACGCTCAAATGAACTTATTCTCTAATAAGCACCTACATACTTGCTTTAGTGTCTCCACACAAATGATCATGAGATCAATCATCCTCATCCAATGAAAGCAAGCAACGATGTATTCAATCTATCCGGATTCACTAATCCCCAATTTAGTAATCCAATGATTGGGAACTATTTTAGTTTTAAGCTTTCTAAGAATTTAGATCTCATTAGAATGATCATCATCATTATTCTAAAAGCATTGCTTAAAACTATGGGTTTATCACATATTATAAAACAAAGATCATGTAGATAATTAAAAGCCTTTAATAAATTAATACTTTTTATTAATAAATGAATAAGATTGTTACAAAGTATATGCTTTATCATCAAACATGATTGGCTTCAGATGCATACTACTTTCAAAATATTCTTCGGCTCAGAAGTGCATGAATAATTGTGGTCGTGATACTAAAGAATATCCTTGGCCAGTAGTGCGGGGTGATTCGATGATGTGGAATATTTATTAAAGTCGAGTCTCATTTATAACTTGATGAAAACCTTTTAAATCATAAAAGATAGTAGATTTTATTTTCTACTTGACTCTTTTAATGGATTCTTTGGTTCATTGTAGTTAAACTTGATGTTCATTATATTTTATCGGTTTAACATCTTTATTTGTAGGCTAATGATAATTTTATTACGCATTATCTTAGTCATAATATTTCTTACTGAGCTAGTTGAGCTCACCCTTTCTTTCACTGTTCTCTTCAGGAAATGAGAATATAGCTGGGACGAGTCGGGGAACGGAGTAATGGTTCAGAGGATAGCATTAGTAGTTGTGACGCCCCCAAAATAGGTATACATCACCCATTCTGAGTTGTCAGTACATGGTACAGAAATAACTACAACTTTATTATTACAACAGTAAAACTGTGAGTTTGAATACAAATATTATCTTCTAGACAATATCTATACTCAAATAAATCCTCATCACATTTATTGATACATTATTTTACAAAAATGGTGAGGACTACTAAACGACTCTCTCTAGAACCTTCATTCCATACCCCGACTCGTACTCACTATATTCTCGCCTCCTGAGAAAAATGGAACAAAAAGGAAAAGGGTGAGCTCAACTAGCTTAGTAAAGAATATTATGACTAAGATAATATACAACAAATTATCGTTAGTCTTCAACAGGAAAAATCTAATAGAATACAATAGATAACAAATTTTAAATCAATATTCGCAATGAAATAATAATTCATTAGAAGAGTTAAGTAGAGAATGCAAACTACTATCTTCTATGTATGAATTTAAAAGTTCATCATCTATCTTTTATCCTGTAACATCAATCAATATACATCCGAATCAAATATTCATCTTTGCACTACAGCCAAAGATATTCATCGATTGGTCATGTTCATCTAAACACCGGTTCATCTTTGCACTACTACCAAAGATATTCTTCAGAAATCATTCATCTTTGACTACAGCCAAAGATATTCAATAATATCATCATTTAAGACTGAGGATGATGAAAATATTTTTAAAAAACGAATCCAAATTGAAACAAAATGACAAGGATTAAGGATTAAGGATTCAGTACTTTGTTTTATCCATGTTCAAAAATACCTCAAAAATGATCATAGTGGTGTAAAATTCAAGAATGATCAAAACATGGATACAATCAAAGCTAGTATCGAGAATAGATATTTTGGACAAAAAGAAGAAATTTTATTTTTCTATTGAATAGTGTCAGATATCGTGAATAGTCTTGAAGTATCGTGAATAGTAACTCAGAACACCAAAAGATAGAAATTCCACAAAAACATCTTCACGCTTCATGAATAGTACTCATGAATAGTAACTCGTGAATAGTAACTCATGAATAGTAACTCGTGAATAGTAACTTATGAATAGTAACCCGGCATGAAAAAGTTCCAAATTTGATAAAAGTTCCAACCAATATTTCAAAGATAATGATATTGAAGAAATAATATCATTTGAGAAGAAAATAACATCCCTTACCTCGAAAGATTAGTACTTCTATTTGGAATAAGGGTATAGTCTTTCAAGGGAACTTCAGACCGCCTAACAATACTCAAAGTATACTCAAAATACTCATAAGAATACGCTCGATAATATAGAGAGAGAAAACTTGTTTACGGTGTGATTTTCAATTCTAACCTAAGCACCTATTTATAGAAAAATGCTTTAGAACACCAAAGCGTAAAATTTAATAAAATAATAATATTTCTTAAAATATTCAAGCCCACCTTAGAAATCGATTTCGGATCATTTATAACACATGTGAGCCACTCAATTACAACAAAAATGTTTTCTTACAAAAAAAATATTTTAAACTCCAAAATCAATTATTCCTAATTTTGAACTTCAATAATTCATAATAAATAGCCCTTTCATTTCCTCGCTTTCATTTCCGTTTCCAATTCCTGTGTCATTTTCTATAGCATGATTCCTCCACAAAACTTTAACTTGTGGTATGACCTTTCTTGGCGTAGGACATGCTCCTTCCTATCCAAGATCTTGACGTGTACCTCCTCATACGCGTTAAGTCTTGGCTATTTAATTCGGTTCTAATTCTATAACGTGGTTTGGGTCTTTCACATATTTACTGAAGTACGAGATATGTGAAACACATTATGAACACGAGACATACTTGAGGTAACGCGAGTACATAGGCTACATTTCCTATTTGGTCAAGAATTTGAAATGGACCAATAAATCGTGGATTGAGCTTTCTCTCTTCCCAAATCTTGTAACTCCTTCCATGGAGCAACTCACAATAATACATGATCCCCCACACTAAATTCCACGTCCTTTCGATGAAGATCCGCATAACTCTTTTGTCGATCTTGTCTTGCTTTGTATACGTTTGTCGAATCATTTGGATCTTTTCGGTGAGTCATATACGTACTAACTCGGGTCCCAACAATGTTGCTTCACCCACCTCATCCCAACATATTGGAGAACGACACTTTTCGTCCATATAATGCTTCAAATGGAGCCACACCTATACTTGCTCGATAAGCTGTTGTTGTAGGAGAATTCCACCTGATGGTAAATACTTATCCCAACCGCCGCCTTGAAGTCTAGGACACGAGTCTTAATAAATCTTCAAGAGTTTGAATAGTCCTCTCTCGATTGTCCGTCTGGTTTGGGGATGGTATGTCAACTAAATCGCAAATCCGTGCTCATAGCTTTTTTTGCAAGCTAACCCAAAATCTTGAAGTGAATCTTGGGTCACGATCCAAAACTATGGATATGGGCATGCCATGCAACCTCACAATTTCATTCACGCACATACTAGCAAGGCGTTCAAGGAATAAGTCTCCGATATCGGTAAGAAATGAGCGGACTTGGTTAATCTATCAACAATAACCCAAATAGCATTAATGCCTTGAGAAACCGTAGGAAGACCCATAACGAAATCCATGGTAATGTGTTCCTACTTCCATTTCGGAATCTCAAGTGGTTGCAACGGACCCTTAGGTACTAGATGCTCCGCCTTTACACGTTGACAAGTTAAACACATCGAGATAAACTTTGCAATCTCTCTCTTCATATTGTTCCACCAAAATGTATGTCGAAGATCACGATACATTTTAGTACTTCCGGATGGATTGCAAATGGCGTATTGTGTGCCTCCATCATAATCTTGTACTTCAAATCAGTCGTTAGGAACACAAAGTCTAGAGTGGACTCAAGTATTCCTTCTTCATCAATTCTCGCTTAGGAATAGCTCCTTCTTGTACTTTCTTCTTCATACGATCATTTCCGGTCGGTGGCTTGAGCAACCTTAACTTTTTCTATTAAAGTTGGCTCTATCGTGATACTTGACATCATCGCTTTTCGTTCCGCGAGATATGATCTTCTACTCAACGCGTCAGCTACCACGTTCGCTTTACCAGGATGGTATTGAATAGTGTGGTCGTAGTCTTTCAATAGTTCGAGCCAACGTCGCTGCCGCATGTTGAGTTCTTTTTGAGTGAAGAAATATTTAAGGCTTTTATGGTCTGAATATATCTCCACTTTCTCCCCATATAGATAGTGCCTCCATATCTTTAGCACGAAAACGACTGCTGCCAACTCTAGATCATGAGTAGGATAATTCCTCTCATACTCTTTAAGTTGTCGCGAGGCATAGGCTATGACTTTCCCACGTTGCATGAGAACACATCCTAACCCTTTGCTCGAAGCATCGCTGTAGATAACAAATCCATCCGAACCAGATGGTATTGTTAGAACAGGTGCCGAAATAAGTCTCTTCTTAAGCTCTTGGAAACTTTTCTCGCATTCTTCGCTCCAAACGAATTTTGTATCCTTCCGAGTTAGCTGAGTTAATGGAGTAGCGATTCGAGAAAACCCTTCCACGAATCTCCGATAATAACCAAACTAAGCCCAAAAGCTACGACTTGATCATGGAACTTCTTTGTTCCCAACTTTGTATTGCTTCAATCTTCACGGATCAGCGGATACTCCATGTTTCGACACCACGTGCCCAAGGAATGCTACTTCCTCAAGCCGAACTCGCATTTCTTCAATTTGGCATATAGTTTGTTTTCACGAAGCCTTTGGAGTACCAAACTTCAAATGGTGCTCATGATCTTCACGACTTTTGGAATATATAAGGATGTCATCAATAAAGACAATAACGAACCGATCCAAGTATTCCTTGAATACTCGGTTCATCATATCCATGAAAGCGCAGGAGCATTAGTCAATCCGAAAGACATGACTAAGAATTCATAATGTCCGCATCGAAGTTCTAAAGGCGGTCTTTGAATATCCTCGATTCTAATCTTGGTGATGATATCCGAGCGAAGATCGATTTTTGAAAAGAATTGTGCCTTGCATTTGGTCAAACAAGTCATCAATACGAGGTAGAGGATACCTATTCTTGATGGTGACATGGTTCAATTTCGATAGTCAATACAAAGTCACATACTCCCGTCTTTCTTCTTCTACGAATAAAATAGGAGCACCCCAAGGAGATGTACTAAGACAGATGAAACCGATGTCCAACAATTCTCGTAGTTGGACCTTTAACTCTGAAGTTCAATAGGAGCCATTCGATATGGGGTTTTAGAAATGGGCTTTGTACTGAGTTCAAGATCAATAAAGAATTCAACTTCACGCTCGGGGTAGGAGGGGAAGTTCTTCAGAAATACGTCGGGAAAGTCAATAACAACAGGAATATTATTCAAATTTGGACGTGTCTTTATTCAAATCCATAACATGGGTTAAGAAAGCTTGACATCCGTTTTTCAATAAACGAATAGCTTTATGATTAGATATGATAGTGATTGATTTTAATGGTTTAGTTGCTTGAATTGCATAACGGGTTGGTTAGGAATATGAAAACTAACAACCTTATTTAAAACAATCAATTTTGGCATGATGAGTAGTTAACCAATCAATCCCTAAAATCACATCAAAAGCAAGTATCTTTAAAGAGATAAGGTCAACAGTAAGGTGATGGTGCCAACTTGAATCAAACAAGATTTATAAACAATGGATGTAATGAAAGTTTCTCCTAACGGAGTTTCCACAGATAAGGTCAAAGTCTAATTTCTCCTGAGTCAAGTTTAAACATTGAGCACATGCGGAGAGATAAATGAATGGGTAGCACCGGTATCAAGTAAGGTATAAACTTCGCAAGAATTTATAAATAGCTTACCCGTGATCACCTCGTTTGGGTTTCTTGCATTTTGACCAGTCACAACAAACGCTCTTCCGGAATCGTTGACTTTGACTTTTCTCGGGACGATCTTTTGAGTCACCGTCCTCATTGAACTAAGTTTCGCTCATCAGCATACTGATTTGAGCGATATGTCCTTCCTTTCCACAATTATAGCATACCTTGAACTGTTGTGGGCGGTTTGGTGATATGTCCCTCTTTTTCGCATTTGTAGCATATGACCCGGTGGTCGTTCTCCTCCCTTAGAACCGGTTGTTCTTAAGACCGTTCGTCTTCACATGGTCGTTGTTAAATCTCCTCTTTTAAAATCTCCTCCGACTCGCTTCTTCTATTTTCATGGCCATGATTACCACCGAGTGGTTACCATTTTGTCCGTCTATTTCTTTCTCCGTTGGTTATCATTATTACATTGATCGCTATCTCCTGTACGATCCTCGGTTATAGTCCCTGGTTGAATATACTCGTTATCTCGCTCTAACAATTGAGCCACATAACAACATCTGAATAGAGAAAATTTATGAGAAATGAGATATTATGCATTATCGGGTTTAAACCTCTCGTAAACATCCGCGTCATACGTTCCTTATTCTCCACCAAATGAGGTGCAAACACGGATAACTCGCAAACTTTGCCTCGTCATCGAGACACCAATCGTCATGTTGTTTTGTTCTAATTTGATGAACTCCACTTCCTTCATACGATTGAACACTTTCGTGAAAGTATTTGTCATTAAATAGCTTCAAACGTATCCCAAGACATGCTGAGTGTAGAAATTTGGATGGGTACGCTTCACGAACTCTCACCAGAGTCCGCCTTTCGCCATTTTAACATAAAGGTGGCGAATGGAACCTTCTGTTCTCCGTGCATCCCAAGACATCGAATATCTTGGTAATTTGCTTGACCCATGTTTCCGCCGTATGATCGGATCTCGCTTTCCCTTAAATTCGGTGGTCCCAACTCTTTGAAGCGCTGGCATGTGACAACCCGAGTGAATTGCTATCATTTCCTCCTCGTATTTTGAACACGAGTCTCCCTCGTCGATTTTTGCATGAATCGCAAAAAACTTCTAAACATCCCTCGTTCATCATCTCGCTTTCAATGGTGTTGTTCACGGGAGGAACATTGCCACGACTGTTACGCGTTCTCCTCGTTGGTGAGTACTGTGCAGGCTCTCCACGGTCTCATTTCCATTGTTAATATTCTCGATCGACATTCTCAAACATGTCATAAAACAAGGGTTAATTAAGGAAATCAATATATCACATAATATCCTATATATCTTGACCAACTAACAAATAAGCTTAGGTAGGACACACTAGCGAAGGATTTACTCGTCTCTCCCTCCTAGTTCTATTCCCCGATCTCCGCCAGAGATCATATCCTAAGCTCGATACCAAGTGTGACACCCCAAAATAGGTATACATCACCCATTACGAGTTGTCAATACATGGTATGTAAACAACTACAACTTTATTATTACAACAAGAAAGCGTGAGTTTAAATACAAATATTATCTTCAGATAATATCTATACTCAAATAAATCCTCATCACATTTATTGATACATTATTTTACAAAAATGGTGAGGACTACTAAACGACTCTCTAGAACCTTCATTCCATACCCCAACTCGTACTCGCTATATTCTCGCCTCCTGAGAAAAATGGAACAAAAAGAAAAAGGTGAGCTCAACTAGCTCAGTAAAGAATATTATGACTAAGATAATATACAACAAATTATCGTTAGTCTTCAACAAGGAAAAATCTAATAGAATACAATAGACAACAAATTTTAAATCAATATTCGCAGCTGAAATAATAATTCATTAGAAGAGTTAAGTAGAGAATGCAAACTACTATCTTCTATGTATGAATTTAAAAGTTCATCATCTATCTTTTATCCCTGTAACATCAATCAATATACATCTGGAATCAAATATTCATCTTTTGCACCATGTGCCAAAGATATTCATAAGTTAAGTCGTGTTCATCTAAACACTGCTCATCTTTGCACTACTACCAAAGATATTCTTCAGAAATCATTCATCTTTGCACTTTCTGAGCCAAAGATATTCAATAATATCATCATTTAAGACCGAGGATGATGAAAATATTTTTAAAGAAACGAATCCCGGTGAAACAAAATGACAAGGATTAAGGATTAAGGATTCAGATTTTGTTTTATCCATGTTCAAAAATACCTCAAAATGATCATAGTGGTGTAAAATTCAAGAATGATCAAAACATGGATACAATCAAAGCTAGTATCCGAATAGATATTTTGGACAAAAAGAAGAAATTTTATTTTTTAGGTGAATAGTGTGTATACGTGAATAGTCTTGAGTACACGTGAATAGTAACTCCACACCAAAAGATAGAAATTCCACAAAAACATCTTCACGCTTTCATGAATAGTACTTCGTGAATAGTAACTCATGAATAGTAACTTCGTGAATAGTAACTCATGAATAGTAACCCGAGCATGAAAAAGTTCTAAATTTGATAAAAGTTCCAACCAATATTTCAAAGATAATGATATTGAAGAAATAATATCATTTGAGAAGAAAATAACATCCCTTACCTCGAAAAGATTAAGTACTTTTAATGGAATAATGGGTATAGTCTTTCAAGGAAACTTGCAGACCGAATCTAACAATACTCAAAGTATACTCAAAATACTCACAAGAATACGCCGATAATATAGAGAGAAAACTTCGCTCGGTGTGATTTTCAATTCTAACCTAAGCACCCTATTTATAGAAAAATCTTTAGAACACCAAAAGGTAAAATTTAATAAAATAATAATATTTCTTAAAAATATTCAAGCCCACCTTAGAAATCTGATTTAGGATCATTTATAACACATGTGAGCCACTCAATTACAACAAAAATGTTTTTCTTACAAAAAAATATTTTAAACTCCAAAAATCAATTATTAAATTTGAACTTCAATAATTCATAATAAATAGCCCTTTCATCGGAAAAATTGAATCTCATGAGTTTTATAGGAAATTCAATTCTCTACAACTTTGCAGAAGAAAGTTTTTCCAAATTCCAAATAGAAATTGACCAAATTCACAAACAGACGATTTTCTGTGTTATAATCAAATTTGATCGACCAATAAATGGGGTCCAACCGACATGTTTAACATGTTTTAAACATTTATTGCAACAAAAATACTCCTCCTCCTCGTATACTCATATATCCCACATTCGTTGTAAAAATATCACCATTATTATATTATTAAAATATAATAATATATTTAAATGAATTATTTTATCAGAAAAAGATAATATTTCAATTTTCAACAATTGTCACAATAAAAATTTTCTCCATCTATATCCACATAAAATCAATATTTTTCTCATCATATGAATCAATAATTAATTATTCACAAATAATATTCTGAGAATCACAATATCGACAACAGAAGGCAGGTTTCACAGAGAAGAGGGGGCTTTCAATAAGAATTTCTTCATCTGGCGCCGCAATTAGGTGACCAAACCTCTCCTTAGACGTAACTTTCTAGACATTGCCAATAATGTTATCTAATAATATTATCCGGATAATATGAATTATTGCTTCGATAATAAAAAAATATTGTGTAGTGACAATTATTGAAACAACAACAATATAAAATATCAACGCAAAGAATTATTAACTCAATAAAATCTTTCGAATAAAGAATTATCGTAACCATTATTGAGTAGTGCCTTTCACGTAAGAATCAATAATTGGTGCAATACAGGTAAAGCTACCGTGTTTTAACCACCCATTATTTTTTAAAGATTAATGGTAACAACTACGTCGTTATTTTTAAACAACTTATATTTGTCGCGTTTTCTTCATCCAATCGCTTTCCGTTATGGGGCCCACACATGGTCGTTGGGCTATCGTCATTTAATATATTTCGAAAAGATTTAATATTCCACTACCAAACGAATATTCCCAACAACAATGAATATTTTATAACCACTTGCTTATTTTGAAATATTTGCGTATTTTACCCCTAACTATCCACATTAATCACATCAACCCTTACTATTTCAAAATAATAAATAGAGAAAATTAAATTTCATTAATAATAAGTTGGGGTCTTATAGTAGTCCTCACTATTCTACGTGAAATAGTGTGATAATAATTGTAATGAGGAGGACCTTTTGAGTTTGTATGATCTCAAAGAGACAATATTTGTATTCAAACTCATGTTTTGTCGCCGTCGTATTGTATACGACAGTTATATTAGTAAGTTGTATTTAAATTCTGTACCATGTATCTGACTACCCAAGATGGGTGATGTATACCTAATTTTGGGGGCGTCACAAATTAAAAGTTCAAAGGTGTAATCAGTAAAATGTGCCAACTACAGTGGGCAATTAATTAGTTTTGTAGATAAAAAATTAACGTCCATTTATTTTTTTTAACGGAATTACCCAATTTCAAAATAATAATTAGTTTAGTGATGTAATTTAAAAAATTAAAAGTTCAATAGTGTAATCAGTAAAACTTATCAACTAAAGTGAGTATTTCTTTAGTTTTGCCCAATTAAATCTAAACCACAAAATATTATTTAAAATATCTTCTTGTTACACTTTTAAATGCAAAATTATCAATTATACTATTATATTTAATATTTTCTAATATATCATTTTCAATACATAATATCCCTAATCCTTTTATTATTATTTTTTTTTTATACACATAAATACATAAACTTATATAAAAATTGGCTCTGCCAATATACTAAAGTATGTTAGAACAGATTTTGATCTCTCAGAAAATGCACAAGACATCATATGATCAGCAAACATAATTATACTACTTTCTCATATCCTATGTCATTATTTTTTTTAATTATTATTATTTGATTTAGGTGTTGTGATGTGACACTATGATTTGACTTAATTTATTGTATAACCAGAAAAAACATTAAGTTCTTTGTTTTGGTATTAGTCATAGTTTATAAATTTGACTCTACTATTAAATTATTGAGATTGGTCCAACTTCAAAGTCAGGTATATAAAGATGGAAAATTATTTAACTCAAAATCAATTGATAATAAAAAGAATTAACCTTAGTAATTATATAATAGAAATACTTTCTTAAAGTATTTACTATGACACAATATATATTCTTTCTTTCAAGGGGAGTCTAGAGAAGGGACCAGTAGTCAGTAGAGATACCAAAGGGAAACATATGGGAAACTTACCTTTTTAACCTTCTAAAGATTTCTACCATAACTTGTGACCTTACATAGTAAAATAAGAGATCTTTATCACTAGCGTATCAGATTTGGTATGACAAACATATACTTTAACATGCTACTCGTACAATAAGTTTAAACTTTCTTCTAGTTATTATTAGGAGTTCACTACCCATGTACTTAACTTTAACTTTTTAGGTAAGGCATGAGTGACCTACCTTTAAAAAGAAGAATGAATCCTTAACAAAATTGTCTCATGCTTCAAGCAAAGTTTTGGGATATATACAGCATTTAAAAAAATATAAGTTATGAATCCAACCAAATCAAAAATCAGTTCCAAAACCTTCCATTAGTTATCAGAATATAGAGTTCTTGCATGTCAATATGTAAAGCAAAAGCAAGGCAAAATAGGCTACAAAAAGGGAAGAATGAAACTAGTGGTGTCTGAGAAAAGAATTGAATTATATAGATCATGCAAAAGATGATGAAAACCCTAGGAAATAGTGGGCATCTTTCAATGGAAGAGCTGCATGATGATGAGGAGATTACGAAGATAGCCATGGCTTCATTTCAAGCTAGAGAAGAAGAGATTGAGAGGAAGAAGATGGAGGTGAAGGAAAAAGTTGAGTATCAACTTGGCAAGGCTGAAGAAGAAACCAGGCGTTTGGCACAAGTTTGGGAAGTAAGTGATCGAATACCAAAAGATAAAAAAACATATATTATGGGAGTAACTAAAAAAATAAATATAAAATGATGTGTCGGGATTATAAATAGTTGATATTCCACCATCCAATGATTATAATTAATTATTATTATACACATTATTTTATACCATTCTTTTATATCCAATCTTTTGTCCCAAAACATTATTAATATTATCCAAAAAGAATTATTTTTATAGGTTTTCTGAACCAATATAAAAACTTGAATGTGGGGGTTGTATACAAAAAATAAGGATAACATTTTAGTTAGTCCCTTCACTAATTCTTTTAACATCATTTCTTTTTTCTCTGTATTTTATTTTATTTTCTGATTAGGTCACCCACAATTATAAGTATAATTGTAACTCAACTCATCATTTCCTAAAAACTCATGATCATTAATTTATTAGCATTTTCGTTTATACTTTTCATAAATTGTTTCCGAACTACCTGTCCCATTTTTTATGGAAATAGTTGCACATTAGAAATAAGGAAAAAAATTTAAAGTTTTCGCGTGGGTCGGGTCTCTGTTACTATAAGCCCAGGCTAACCAAATGGTATATATAGGCATTCGAGTTTGCAG
The DNA here is from genome assembly GCA_020205615.1 of Panax quinquefolius. Classification (NCBI taxonomy): domain Eukaryota; kingdom Viridiplantae; phylum Streptophyta; class Magnoliopsida; order Apiales; family Araliaceae; genus Panax; species Panax quinquefolius. The sequence goes on from CM035154.1 coordinate 91,655,028, forward strand.
TTTGGATTGGGCTTGTGTTATTTTTAGGCTCTTAGGGTACAAAAAAATGTTTTACAAATGTTTTAATGAACATCAAAAAAAAAAACAAAAAAGAAATAGATAAGATATTTGACCATATTTTTGTCAAAGTTTTTGGTTTAAAAATGAACGAAGAACAAATAAGATAATAAAATCTTTTATAATACTTAGATACCCTACACATTACCCAGTTTTTTTTCCTTTTTATTTTTATTATCTCACTGACAACATGGAAAAAATTAAAACTTACAAATTTTCTATTCTTTTTTAATCATAATTTAAGTTTTCTTTGTTTTTTCCCCACCCAAAACTTAGAAACAGTGTTAAGGAGATCACTTTTTATTATTCTTTCTATTCCCTATAGGCCAAAATGGTAAAAAAATTTAAAAAAATTGGAGGTAGCATAATGTCTCAAAATTATTTTTTCTCCATAATTTTTAATTGTAGCAATTAGAATCTCTTAAACTCACAAAATAACAAGTTTTTAATGTTCATTACATAATATATACGTTTTGTTCATTTTTATTAGGAGCTAGAGGTGTTGGGAGATCCCATGAGAAAGGAAGTTGCCATTGTACGAAAGAGAATCGATATCACTAACCGTGACTTGAAATCACTTGGACAAAGCTGCCAAAAGAAGGTATTTATGTTCTTTGGATAAATTTTTCTCAATATTAAATTTCAAAAGACTAAAAGAGTATAATTTATTATTAAAAAATATAGAGAAAAATAAAATGCACTCCTTAATTTAAAATTATAAAAAGGTCAACAAAAGAAATACAATTCTTATTTCTAGACGGAGATAGTGTTGCTGCCCGTTTGGCGAAGCTGGGTGTGGTGTGGTTGCGGTGAGATAAAACACTTTCATATTTAAATTTTTTGATAAAGGTGATTTTATAAGAAAGTTAAAATAGTGTTGGGTACATAACTATAAAAGTACTTTTAAAAATATTAATGACAAATTTAAGGTTACCGTGTAGTATTAGATTTTATTTTCTTTTAAAAATTAAAGAATAATTTGTACTTGGTGTTTTTGTCAAGTGTTTTAGCTAAAAGCACAAATTTTTTGTTTCTACTAAAAGTGCTTTTGAACCAATTTTTTACTATAAAAGTGTGTTCTGAGAGACCGAAACAAAATATTTTTTTTTTTTATAATTAACAATGCTTTTAGCCCACCTAAAACTCTCCAAAACAGACACTCAATCAAATTAATTTTAATATATATATATATATATATATATATATATATATATATATGAAAATCGGATTAAAGTATGTATGGGAGTGTTATAGAATGACACCCATCCTAAACTGAAACTAGACAAATTACTAAAAAATTATTGATTAATGGGATTGATAACAGGAAAAAGAATATAAAGAAGCTTTGGAGGCGCTCCACGAGAAGAACAGTGAAAAGCTCAACTTACTACTACATTAGTGGAGGTGAATCTCTAAATCCAAAGTTTTTAATTTTAATTTAGGTAAACTTCAGACGACCATTAATTAAAATTTTGTCAAAATCTCACTTATGATCTTTTTGTTTAAAATAAACACAAAACTCATACTAGCGAGATCAAGTAAAACTTTTAACTTTTCTTTTTAACTTTTAAAGCATTTGCTGTTTTAAATATTTATACAGTAATTTTTTAAATTACATAAAACATAATGAAAATGGTCATCTTGAATGAAAAGATTAATAGTTTTACTTTTAGTCTCACGATTACATAGATTTATTTCTCTATTTAAACGATAGTTGATTATTGATCATGTGAAATTTTATCAAAATTATATATGATCATTTAATATTAGTATATAATATTTCGTAACATGCTTGCTATTTTATGTCATCCAACAAAAAAATAGTACTCAATATCGGTCGAGAGTAGACACATTGACAGTGAAAATATTTAAATCCAAGTATACTATTTCTTTTATCGGTAATTAAGTATATTATGCGTCTATTCTGTTGATATTCTGAAGGATATTTTTCTGAGTTATATATTTTCATTTGCAATTTTGATATTTACATGGTTATCATTTTGTGCGTATGCTTTGTTTGTAGTTGGTGAAAGAAAGTGAGAGACTGAGAATGACCAAGCTGGAGGAGCTTACCAAGATCATAAATTCTACTACTAATTAATTAACTAGCTGTATGGGGCTAATGTTTTATGCTGAAAGTTATTTTTTTTCTCCCTTGTGAGTGTGAATTTTATGAGCTTTTGACGTATGGTTTGTTTATTTTATGAGGCTTTTGTCATTAATTGGATTGATTTATCGAATAAAGTGATATCTGATTGATAGATCAACAAAAAAATTAATTCAAAAAGAGTATTATTATTTATATAACAATAAATTTATATTAGATATAAATATCGACACATGCACATATATGAGATTAGAAAGTAATAAGAAAGATAGGATGTATGGTTAACTGGATGGAATTTTCAAATGAAGTGATATATGATCAATAAATAATAAGAAAATGATTTGAAAAGAGTGTTACTTTATATGACAATAAATTTATGTAATATTAAATATCAACACATGTGCATACATAAAATATGAGATAATAATAAAAAGATCATATTCTAGTGTTTTTTTATTGTTTTTAATTACACGATAGTCGTAATCCACATTTAATATAAATTATTTTTCTTTTCAAAAATTTTATTTGGTAACATGAAATGCCACCGTCCGTCATATAATTTTATTGATATGATTTTTCAATACGCAGGCTTTCTAGACATTCGTCACACTGCGTCTCCACCTGCTATATACACCCAAAATTTTCATAATTATTAATTATTTATCGCATGTAGGTTAAATCATAATATGAGAATTTAGGATGTCGATTGGACAGATTAAAATTATGTTGACCTAGTTGAAAAATCCAACATATATACTGGAGGTCAAACACGGGTGGAACGGATTTTTATTATAAGAAAACGTCGGCAATGAAAGACAAATTTTCACAAGAAAAGAATAGTAACTCACGAGATTTATTGTGAGCAATGAAAGACAAATTTTCACTAGGAAAAAATAGTATATTACTCACGAGATTTATTGTGAAAAAAACTTTTTTTCGCGTAATTTTTCGCATTAGAGCTCTACACTAAAAGTATCATTCATTTATTAGTGACTAAATATTTTGTGAAGAATATATTATTAAAAATATGTTCTTCAAAAATTATATATTGTAAAAGATTATTTTTGTTTGGCAAGGAGATGATTTGACACAATTAACATTTTGAAAATTATATATTATAAAATGTCTTTCTTCATAAATAACAATTTGTGAAGAACATATTTACTTTAGAAAGGTTGGATTTTCTTCACTAATTACATATTGTGATTTTTTTAAATTTTTCGAGAAGAAGTTTCTTCGACAATGCTTCTATTAAATAATCAAATCATTGCAAATTAAAAATATTTTTTAAATTATTTATTATTTTGTAATCAACATCAAATAAAATATTATATTATATAAATAACCAATTGTATAATATTCCCCAATTGTATAACAGATTTCATCATCGGTCCTCTCCGATGAAGATGGTTTTTCATGGTTTGCATTATCAGACTTCTTTGACGCTTCGCTGGAGGTGTCGCCAATGGCTTGCAACGTTAGATACTCTGATATATCTTCGTCGAAGTAGCTTTCAATGACTTTCATCACCGATCATTTAGATGCTTTCGATTTGGAGTTATGCATAACGCCTTGCAAATTGTCGGGGATGTCTGACCCTCATTGAAGTAGATTTTAACGGCTTATATTGTCAATGATGTCTGAAATCTTTGTTGGGGATGTATTGTTGGTCGAAATCTAATTACGTTCATACCTTGAAGTCGCACGTGGTCAACAAGTAATATAGTAGTAAGAAAAAGTATCGTTCCCACAGAGATTAATATGAAATTACTCCTAACAATTTAAACGATTGGGTAAAATCTTGGTACGCAACACGCAAATAAGTTATACGTGGTGAACAAGTAATAAAATCTAATGATAAGTCAAGTATCGCTCCACAAGTAATAAATTAAGTCAAAATACCAGAGATAAATTTAAATAATTACTTACAATTACAAATCTTTTATTAACAATAATTTTATTAAACAAACCAAATCAATAATTTAAATTAACAAAACTAAAATTAAGAATAATTAAATTAGCACAAAACAACTACGAATATCAAAATCTGAATTTTTAAACAATTGATGGAGAATTAGACTTATGATTTCACCCTAAGCTTCACTTTGATTTTAACACCTTTATTCCAATTCAAAGCACTATCCCAGTTTATTAATCAAGAACACGAACATAGTATTAACCACCTCTCGATGCACTAAAACCATATTAACTTCAATCCACAATTAAGATAGAATGTTAAACACCTTAATCAACTAACCCACTATATCTCTATGTGAATTACAATCAAGAAGGTTGAAGAATAAGTTCTCTATCCGATTACATGCGGCGTCAAGCATATCTCTACCTTAACACTCATCAAGTTTAAGCTACTAACAAAATCTTGAACACATGCTATACTAACTAGGTCTAGATTTGAATATCCTCTCTCGATTCCATCCAACTCCACCAAGAATTGTTGATCGACAATTCATAGATTCAAGCACAAATTTAATTAGATAAAACTAGAGATAGCTTATTAAATTGGAAATCAAAATTTACAAAATCATCGATTCACTTAAGGATCCATCACAAGCCTAAAAAGTGAATTAGTTCATAATAAATGAAATAAACGCTGAATAAATCATAGAAATCATTCTCTCAATTACAAATAATAATCTAACACAAAGAATATTAAAAAACACCCTTCACGCAGACTAAAGTTGCAATCGTCTTGAAAAACTCCTCGAAGTACTCCTCCACACTTTCTATCAAAACTGAACTTTGATCCTTGTTATCTCACTAACTGATATCCCAATTGTGTTTGATAGAGTAGTATATATCTAGCATAACACTCTAGCCGCATTCTTTATCCAATAGAGATATAATACCATGCAAATAGCTAAAGTTCGTGCCTAAAAGGAATTTTAACCATAACAGAGGACTCATGATTTTTCACCCCCGCTACGGGGTGTAGTGTATATACTTAGTGTGTTTTATGACGGGCTGCCTGCTATCTGACTTTGATCGATTGAAGACCCCCCGCACGGGGGTGTAGTATTCGCCATGCTAAGTGGGTTTTCGTTAACTGATTTGAAGATCCCCTCACTTCGCTATGGGTTTATATAATTGTGTCTCCACTTTATGGGGGTATATTCTGTTATCCGACTTTAGTCGCAGACATCGAAGTTGCTTCCAAATATGCCCCATTTAAGTTCCAAACGCATCGAATATCACCAATTGTACGTTAAATGCCACAACCACCAACCTACACATAAAATAACATAAAACAAGTAAAATGCACATGATAACAAGAATATAGCAACGAATAAGCATGAATTAGATATGAAATCGCGTATATAAAATACACTTATCAAAATCCTCCAAACTTAAATCGTGCTAGTCCTCGAGCACAAGACCACTATATGCACTGCAATGATATGACTACGAATTTACTTAGATGCTATCAAATCCAACAATATCGCAGAATCAAAATTATCTTAACTACTCAAATAAAAACAAGCAACTATACAATATCAACTATCAAAACTAATCTACAAATCACTTTAATCCTCGAATCTCAAACCATTATCACGGGTATAAGGTGTGTGTGTAACATCCATGACAACCGATACCAACTCAAATTCAATACATAACCAGTCTCTTAGAAGGAATCATGCAGCACAAACTTAAAAATTTCAAGAACAACTAGTTCCAACTAAAAATCAAGCAATCACAAATCTCAAGGGTTCACGCGGGGTACTTATGCTTTATTTTCATCTACGGGCGCTTTTTGCTCTTATTTCCGCTTATTATTTTTTTTTTTTTTTTTTTTCACATAGTTATGCAAAGTCTTATCCCTCAGCTTTTTCAATGCTACCTTAACGAAGCTTTCACCAACGACTCCTGCACCATTAAGACCTTAGGGCGCTTAGGTGTAAAGACAATCCCCCTGGGCTTATTTTGCTCAAGTAACAAAGGCCACAAAACTAGACAAGCACGCTATGATTGTTTATTCATTTTTTTTTATATATAAGCTTATATACCCCTACATAACCTCCCCAAACTTAGGTTCTTGCCTAATTTTAGCCTTTACCACCATCCTTATCATTTTATCATTCACTCTAGCATTATCCTTTAGAGACCATTTAGGTACCAATTTGATTTGAACTTAACCAATTAACACAGATGTTTGTTAAGCGTGCTATCCTTTTATACCAGCTTTCAAACAAACTCAAGATTCGATTCATAAATGATCATTGTGTCATAGTTCTAATACTCAATAATGTATTTGCTACTTATTTGACAATCACATCATATCATAGCCCACAATAACATGAAACACAACATTGAAGGACTAAAGCAACACAATAATTACTAATAAATATATTTTTTTTTTTTTTATATATGGATGGATAACAAAACAGATAACAAAATGCATTACACTATTCTCTACTATGCAAAACCTAAGCTACCATGAATGCCCTATGCTATCATGCAATATCGAAAATAAAATGCAATACATAAATTTAATTGCCTAAAATTAAAAAATGAGTCCTAAAACTAAAATGCATGCAAAACATGTATTTAAATCCCCCAAACTTAAACAATACAATGTCCTCATTGGATAAATGATCAAAATAAGTACGTGAGGACTTCCCTGTCAATGCTTAAGCTTGAGGAGGTGGTTGTTGTTCTTCTTCATCGGAATCACTCGGCGGGAACCGTGGCAGTGGACCGGGCTGTTGATATGGAAATTGTGCCGCCGGGTTGAAACTTTGGAGAGTTGTGTTCAATGAGGCAAAAGAGGTGTGTATAGCTTCGAACATGTGCTCTTGCCTCATCGCCAATCGGCGCATTTCCCGACGAGTGGTTTTGGTGTGTACATTCATTTGATTTTGAAGATCAAGGAATTGAGATCTGGATATAGCCCTCGTCCCCAGACCTTTCATCCCTTGATCGCCCATGTCATCATCTTCATCCCCTTGATGCTCTCAGTAGCATCCACATCTTCTTTCGATGATGACAAAAAATGAAACCCAATCCCTCGCGGGTGTGACTCGCCTCCCGCCCACACAAAATATCGCTATCATTCTTGAATCAAGCAACGCGAGCGAGCATTTGAGTGGGCTCATCATCGACCATCTAACTCTCGCTTGACGGCATAACCCACATATGAGTGATGGGTGTGGCAAGCCTCCAGAAAAATTCCCACGTAGGCACCGGTGGATGGAGAAGCAGATGATAGCCCCGACGTCAATAATAAAGTCTTGCATAATGGGGAACAAAAGCAACGCCTTCTCCTTGGTGACGTTTGAAGTGTGTTGGGACGGAAGCAATTTTGCGCAGAGGAAGGCATACCAAATTTTTCCATACCGACTAAGGTTCTTGCTGGGGAACACGGTGCCTCCCTTTCGACCTTTCATCCATGACGTTCTTGGCTTTGTCATTTCCATGATAACTTTATCAAAATCCGGATCAGAATTACGGAGATGCTCGTACAGGCAGTGGCGAGGCACCCTCAGTTGGTAGTACGTATTGAATAAGCGTCCAGACCGAATGGAACCAACCGCCCCTGCACAAAAAGCTTGAAATGGTTCTTTGTCCTCAACATTTGCATAAAACTCCTTGACAATATTCACAACGGCTGGTTCCGGCTCTTCGGTGAATTTTACCCATCCCTTTTGATAAATTTGCGGCATGAGCTCCCCATCATTAGCATCTCGTGCCAACCCGCCCGCCCTGTAAGGGCTTTGGTGAACATGTAATCATACCTCACGCCGGTGGCAGACTTTGCAAATTTTTGATGATCGAAAAGGTGCGGATAGGTTGGGATGGTCGTGAACTCTCTCCCCGTTGGGGTTTTGATGATGATGATGAAGCCATTTCTCTCTCTATTGTTTTTTTACCCTAACTCTCCCCAAATGTTTCAATTAGTATCTCTCTAGCTAACAATTATGCTCTCTTGATGCCTTTATATGAATTGTGGTGTAGAGTTTGGAAGAATGGTGTGATATTTATAGATGGGGAGGGTAGTCTAGCATTGGTGGAATGAGGAGGTGGAGAGGTGGGGAAATGGAGAGGAGTAATGGAGTCTTGGTAATGTGGGGAGAAGTGGGTGGTAGTTATGGAGTAGTGGGGAAGTGTAAAAGTGGGAGTTATTGGGAAGGAGAGAGACCAAACAAAAGCGCCACGCCTATCATCACATTCCAGACCCGCCCTTACGGGGGTAATGAACACTAAAAATGCCCTTGCCGTGGGCATGGCCCTCCTCTTCGATTGTTGAGGACCCCCCCACCCCCAGGGGGTTGTACATTTTTAGCCCTACCTCCTGGCGGGGTAGTTCTCTATCATCTGCTTTCTTGTTTTGTTTCAACTTAGCTTACTTTGTTGCAAAATACTCGATTGATCTCCTTTTCAAACTCGCATGGTATCAAAACATGAAAATTAGTTAGTCTTGGATGTCATGTCATGTGTGTGGAGAGATTATGAGAATTTTATTTTATTCTTCTACCTAGTAACTTACTAAAACTATAATTAAGCAAATATGAATGAAAAAAATACGATAAAAGAACTAAAAATTGGGTTGCTTCCCAATGAGCGCTTGATTTTAAGTCGTTCAAATTTGACTACTTCTATTTAAGTCAGTGTTGGCCAACGTGATGGCGATCACATCGGTGTTGGCTTCTCCACCCCAAAGAATGCTTCAACCGGTGTCCGTTGACTTTGAATGTTTTGAGAGGATTGCGACTATAAATTTCAACGTCCCTGTGAGGGAATACTTGCTTGACTGTGAATGGTCCCGACCATCTCGATTTAAGCTTTTCGGGGAACAAACGCAGCCTTGAGTTGAATAAAAGTACTGATTGGCTTGGCTCGAATGTTCGACGCAAAATTTTCTGGTCGTGCCATCTTTTGACTTTTTCTTTGTATATCTTGGCATTCTCATAGGCATGAAGGCGAAACTCATCTAGTTCATTCAACTGAAGTAGTCTCTTCTCTCCTACAACTTTTTGATCAAAATTAAGTTTTTGCACTGCCCAATATGCCTTATGCTGTAGTTCCACCGGTAAATGACATGCCTTCCCGTACAACAGTTGATATGGTGACATCCCGATTGGCATCTTGTATGCTGTCCGATAAGCCCATAAAGCATCATCCAATCTAAGTGACCAATCTTTCCGACTCGGATTCACCACTTTCTCCAATATCTTTTTGACTTCTCTGTTCGATACCTCCGCTTGTCCACTGGTTTGAGGGTGATACGCTGTAGCTATCTTGTGGTTCACCCCATACTTGGCCAAAAGAGCAGTAAACAGTTTATTGCAAAAGTGACTACCTTCGTCACTTATAATTGCTCTTGGTGTGCCAAACCTAGTGAAGATGTTCTTTTGTAGGAATTTGAGGACCACTTTAGCATCGTTTATTGGTAGAGCTGTAGCTTCAACCTACTTTAACACGTAGTCCACTGCGAGGAGAATGTATTGATTATTCATGGACGCTGGAAATGGTCCCATGAAATCGATACCCCAAACATAAAAAATTTCCACTTCCAGAATCATTTGTAAGGGCATCTCATTACGTTTCGAAATGTTGCCCACCCTTTGACACCTATCGCATTGTTTGACAAATTGGTGGGCATCTTTAAATAATGTGGGCCAATAAAAACCACATTGCAGCACCTTCGTTGCTGTTCTCTCACTCCCATAATGCCCACCATATGCCGATGAGTGACACTCATGCAGAATATTCTTCACTTCGCTATATGGGACGCACCGTCAAATCACCTTGTTTTACAAGACCGCTTGAACAAATATGGATCATCCCACATGTACCACTTTACGTCGTGAAGAAATTTCTTTTTCTGTTGCCTTGTGAGGTCAGGTGGTAGAATGTTGCTCACAACGAAATTAGCATAATCGCCATACCACGGAATCTCTGCTGACATCCCAAAAAGTTGCTCATCCGGGAATGATTCATTGATTTTGCATTTGTCATCTTTTTCTTTCCCGTGGTTTTCCAGCCTCGACAAGTGGTCAGCTACTTGGTTCTCCGTCCCCTTTCTATCCTTTATTTCTAAATCGAATTCTTGCAGTAGGAGAATCCACCGGATAAGGCGTGGCTTAGCATCCTTTTTCACTATCAAGTACCGAATCGCTGCATGGTCTGTATAGACTATCACCTTAGTCCCGATTAAGTAAGCACGAAATTTGTCAAACGCATATACCACGGCAAGCAACTCCTTTTCTGTGGTTGTGTAGTTCAATTGAGTTTTCGTAAGTGTTTTGCTTGCGTAGTATATAGCGTGAAACACCTTGTCTCTCTGCTGACCCAAAACAGCCCCAACCACGAAGTCGCTTGCATCACACATAAGCTCGAATGGCATGCTCCAATCCGATGCAACTATAACGGGGGCTGTAGTCAATTTCCTTTTTAATAACTCAAACGCTGTCTTGCAATCTTCATCAAAGCTGAATGTCGCATCTTTCTCTAAAAGACTGCATAGGGGTTTCACAATTTTAGAGAAATCCTTTATAAACCTCCTGTAGAACCCGACGTGTCCCAAGAAACTTCTAATACCCTTCACTAAGGTTGGTGGAGGCAATTTTTCAATTATTTCCAACTTTGCTTTATCGACTTCCAGCTCTTGAGCCGAGACCTTATGGCCCAAAATTATGCCCTCTTCAACCATGAAGTGGCATTTTTCCCAATTTAGAACAAGATTTGTGTCCTTGCATCTTTGCAGCACCATGACTAGATTCTTCAAGTAATTATCAAAGTTGTCCCCATAAACTGAAAAGTCATCCATGAAGACCTCAACGTTTTTCTCCACCATATCCGAAAAAATGGCCATCATACACCTTTGGAAAGTTGTCGGTGCATTGCATAGTCCGAATGACATCCTTCTAAATGCAAAGGTGCCGTAAGGGCACGTAAATGTGGTTTTTCTTGGTCCTCCGGAGCGATGACTATTTGGTTGTAGCCCGAATACCCATCCAATAAACAGTAATACTGATGTCCCGCCAATCTATCTAATATTTGGTCAATAAAGGGTAGCGGGAAATGGTCTTTTTGGGTTGCCTTGTTCAATTTTCTGTAATCCATGCAAACCCGCCAACCCGTCACTATTCTGGTGGGGATTAACTCGTTGTCATCATTCTGCACCACCGTCATTCCTCCTTTTTTCGGTACACACTGGACTGGACTAACCCATTTGCTATCGGAAATCGGATAGATGATGCGAAAGATTCAACCATTTTAAAATTTCCTTCTTTACCACTTCCTTCATAATTTGATTGAGTCGCCACTGTTGTTCCACCGTTGGTTTTGCCTCATCTTCCATCAGAATTTTGTGCATACAAAATGAAGGGTTGATTCCCTTTATGTCCGCAATTGTCCATCCAATAGATGATTTGTGTTCCCAAAGCACCCTCAAAGAACTTTTCTTCTGCGCATTCGTTAAGTGCAATTAAAATAATAATAGGTAAAGAATTTAAATTGCCTAAATACGCATACCGAGGTGCTTAGAAGTGGCTTAAGTTCCAAATTTTGGTGGCTCTTCCAATGATGGTTTCAATTTTTCTACATTTACCTCCTCCGTTTGCAGTGGTTCAAATGGGGTTCTAAATCTTGGTACTCGTGGCAATGAGTCTAGTAATTGAAGGTAATCCACCAATTTCGGATCATCGATCTCTTCATCTCCCAATAATGTTGTTTCTAATGGATCATTCACCAAACTTTTGCTCATGTCATCACTAATGATTTGCTCAATTAGATCCATTCGAAAACATTCTTCCTCATCCGTAGGGAATTTCATGGCCTTAAACACATTGAATTTCACTTCTTGATCTTGGACCCTCATAGTGAGTTCTCCCTTTTGTACATCAATGAGTGTTCTCCCTGTAGCCAAAAATGGTCTCCCTAGGATAATTGGGATGTTCTTGTCCTCCTCAAAATCCGTAATGATAAAGTCCGCGGGAATATAAACTTATCCACTTTCACTAAGATGTCCTCTCTATATGCCTCTAGGATACGTGAATCGACCTATCCGCCAACCGTAGGGAGATGTTAGTAGGCTTGGATAAGCAAACCTAATTCTAAGTATAATCGACAATGGCATCAGGTTTACACTCGCCCCCAAATCACATAAACACTTGCTGAAATGCCTCTCCCCGATCGTACATGGAATAGTAAAGCTCCCCGGGTCCTTGAGTTTTGGTGGTAATTTCTGCTGTAATACCGCACTACACTCCTCTGTTAATGCCACCGTCTCAAAATCATCCCCATTTCTTTTTCCTTGATAGAATCCTTTCATAAATTTTGTGTAACTAGGCATTTGTTCTAGGGCCTCTGCAAATGGTATGTTAATTTGAAGTTTCTTGAAAACTTCCAAAAAATTTGAAAATTGCTTGTCTAACTTTTGTTTTTGAACTCTTTGCTGGAATGGTGGGGAGGATAAAGCAATTTGGTTTGTTAACCGGGTTGATTCTTTTCCATCTTTTTTTCGTTTCCTCGCTTTACTACTTTCCTCACCCATTATATTTTCTATTTCGTTCATTCTCCTTTTTGTAATTGAAATTTTCGCTCTTGACCCACAAGTCGTTTTCCACTTCTCAACATAATGGCTTAACATTGCTCATGATTACCCTTAGGATTTTTTTCGGTGTCACTTGGTAGTGTTCCTTGTGGTCTACTATTCACCGCCAACGCTTATCTCGACCCATCCGATTTTCTAGATTCTTGATCGCCATCTCTACATCAAGTTGTGATTTTTATAGCCAACCTAGGTGGTAGCTATGAATTTATCCAACTTTTCCTCCAGATCGGATTTCCTTTCTTGATATTGAATTGGTTGTTGACTATTCTGGAAACCTGGCGGGTATGTTTGACGTGAAGCTTGATTTTGCTAGTTGTTGCTCCATGAGAAATTCGGATGATTCCTATTTCCTTGATTATATGTGTTTAGATAAGTGTTTTGAGGAATTCTATTATAATTACCGATGAACTGCATAGCTGCTGGATTAATTGCACATTGCTCTGTTGGGTGTTCTCTCGCGCACAACTCACATACTATTGTCACTCACATGATGCTTTCTGTTTTTGTTGTGTTTTGTGCGCTACCACTTGCTCCAACTTCTTTGACATTAGCATCATCATCTGTGCTATTAATTGTTGTCATATTATCTACTTCTAATACCCTAGCCGCTTTTCGTGTGTCATTCTCTCTGTGGGCCACTGATAGTTATTAGCAGCCATGGTTTCAATCAACTCATATGCTTCCTCGTAACTCTTAGCCATGAACGCTCCGCCCGATGCTGCATCGATACTTGTCCTAAGATTCCCGTGTAGTCCATTGTAAAAGGTGTTCATTTGTAGCCACTAGGGCAATCCATGATGTGGGCATTTTCTGAGCAGTTCTTTGTATCTCTCCCATGCCTCATATAACGACTCCCCATGTTGCTGTTCAAACATTGTGATTTCATTCCTCATCTTCGCAGTTTTCGCCGGTGGGAAGAATTTTGCAAGGAATTTCTGAGCTAAATCCTCCCAAGTTGTTATCGAACCGGACGGTAGGGAATGCAACCAACTCTTCGCCTTGTCCCGTAGAGAGAATGGGAACAATCAAAGTCTCACTGCCTCATCCGAAACTCCATTAAACCTAAAAGTGTCACATTTCGAAAAGTCGACTAAATGCTCTTTCGGATCATCGTTTGTAAATCCCCAAACCGAATGAATTTGAATCATTTGTATCATCCTGTGCTTAATCTCGAATGTATTATTGCTGCTATTGCTTTGCCCGGTGATGCTTGAGTGCGATTCGTCACCTGGGTGTATGAAGTCCTCAACGCTTTCCGATCTTCGGCCGCCATTACTATTTCCTCTTCCTTTTTAGGTAATTTGAATTCTTGCCTCGTTTCCTTGATCCACTTACTCAACCTCTGAAACCTTTTCTCAATGTCGTCCTCAAAAGGCAGCAAGTCTGGATTTTGGGACCGAGTTCGCATAAACTAAGTCCAACACCTGAAATAAGAAGCACAATGCAAAAATAAAAATGTCTAAGTAAAACTGGATTAATTAAACTGATATTGTAAAAATATTAAGAATTATACTAAAAATATCCCCGGCAACGGCGCCAAAAACTTGTTGGGTAAAATCTAATTACGCACAACACGCAAGTATACGTGGTCAACAAGTAATAAAGTGATAAGTCAAGTATCGCTCCCACGAGATAAATTAGAAAATACCTTAACTTACAATTACCAATCTTTTATTAACCCTAATTTTATTAAACAAACCAAATCAATAATTTAAATTAACAAAACTAAAATTAAGAATAATTAAATTAACAAAATAATCACGAATATCAAAATCGAATTTTCAAACAATTGATGGAAAATTAGACTTTATGATTTCACCCTAAGCTTCACTTTGATTTTAACACCTTTATTCCAATTCAACGCACTATCCCGGTTTATTAATCAAGAACACGAACGTAGTATTAACCACCTCTCGATGCACTAATACCATATTAACTTCAATCCACAATTAAGATAGAAATGATTAAACACCTTAATCAACTAACCCACTATATCTCTATGTGAATTACAATTGAAGAAGGTTGAAGAATAAGTTCTCTATCCGATTACATGCGGCGTCAAGCATATCTCTACCTTAACACACTCATCAAGTTTAAGCTACTAACAAAATCTCGAACACATGCTATACTAACTAGGTCTAGAGTTGAATATCCTCTCTCGATTCCATCCAACTCCACCAAGAATTGTTGATCAAGCAATTCATAGATTCAAGCACAAATTAATATAGATAAAATGGACATAACCTATTAAATTGGAAATCAAAGTTTACAAAAAATCATCGATTCACTTAAGGATCCATCATAAGCCTAAAAAGTGAATTAGTTCATAATAAATGAAATAAATCTTGAATAAATCATAGAAATCATTCTTCAATTACAAATAATAATCTAACACAAAGAATATTAGAAAATACCCTTCACATAGACTAAAGATGCAATTGTCTTGAAAAACTCCTCGAAGTACTCCTCCACTTTTGCTCCCTAAAAATTGAACTTTTATCTTCCTAATCTCTCTAATAGATCCTCTTTTTTTAGTGTTTGTGGAGTAGGATATATCTAGCATAACACTCTAGTTGAATTCTCCATCCAATAGAGTTATAATGCCATACAAATAGCTAAAATATAAAATACACTTATCACTTTTCTCTTTTTTTTTTCAAATGAGCTGCCAAGAGCTCATATTTAAAGATCTGATGGCCACGGGTCTACCTGCGGCTGCCCGGGTGGCCCCGGGCCATACAAGTTTCGTTGTCTCGAAGTACATAGATTTTGGCTACGCGTTGTCTGCTCGAACCTTCATAACTTTCAATCCCGGCTTCCGATAAAGGCGTGTTGTACCTTTCTGGGAAGCTGTTGTCGAGAGTACCTTTCTGGGAAGCTGTTGTCGAGAGTATCCCGGGGTTGTCTCCGAGATTAAAACTGAGTTGACTTCCAGGGTTATCTCTAGAAGACAATTCTGCCCTCCTGCACGATTAGCAACATGAATGCTAAATTTTGAGTGTCTACAAAAGGTCCTAAATTACTATTCGGGCGAAGGATTTGAAAATTTTATTTTTTGAAAATATCATTTGAAATTTTTATTTTGTATAAAATGAACTTTTTACTAAATCAAATCCTTCGTACAATATAGGTGAAAAAGAGGAACAACACTACTTCCAAATAACTCAAATAAAGCCTAGAAAAGCCTTTAAAAATAAAAGCACTGAGAAAAATCACACACAAACACAAACACTTTATGCATAGGAAATCAATAAGATACGGTAATCGTGTTTTCACAGAAGTCGGGGATGCTTAACACCTTCGCCTCTCTTAAGTAAACCCCCAAATTCTACGAATCTCGGTGTCAGACCAATGCTACGAAGTCACATATTGGTCCATATTATGAAAACTTTTAAATTCGGATGAGTTAGTACATCCATTTAAACCATATCAACTGGCGTCTGTCTCAATCGGCCCAATCATATAAAAATCAAATTTTGGTAAAATAAGTCTATTAAATGTTGGTCTTTTCCTAAAATCTCACCCTTTAATCAAATTAATCGTCATATCGAAATAGAAAGGGTATAAAAAAAATCAAAAAAGGAAAAAAGGAATAACGAAAAACCATATAAGGCATAATTTTTCCCGGCATCGACATGTGGTGACTCTGTTGGCTACTATAGAGGGCTTAAGTCTCATTCAATCTTTTTATTTCCATTCTTCATGTGTATCTTGTGTGGATCATCTCTGTGTGTGATGAATGTCTAAAATTTTTAAGTGTTTTATATTAGTGTCTCAGAGAATGTCATCATTTTGCATGTGGTTAGGACGTGAAAATATGTGAATGTATGTTGTGTGATTCCTCTACTAGGAGGCGAACCCGTCGGTTGTTTATTAATGGACTCTAAAGAGTGTTCTCTTATGACGCTCAGGAAAGGCTCCATTCTGATCTGCTCTAATTAAAAGATGGACGTTTTTATCAAGTAAATTGCGAAGATCTGGGAAATAATTTCAAAAAGCCTGTGAGAGTAACCATAAGATAGGTCAACCTCTGATAAACCAAATGTGTAGGAGGACTCTTCATGCCCTATTACTTTTCGAATATATAAATTTCATCCATCTTAATTGTGACACCCCTAAATCTGGGTACTTCATTCCCACAGAATTTGGTGTTCACTATCCAAACATTCATTTCTAACTACCCAAAATTAATTAAATTTAAGCAATAATCTTCCCATTAAAGGGTTACATAACTTAAACTAATAATTCCCAGGTTGTCTAACCTTTAAACATAATCAACAAAATGCAAAAATATTAATTACATCACATAATTAAAAATTAAGTCTGAATACATAATCTGAAACAAATAATAAGACTTCAACAGTTATTCATCTTCCCTTCTCCTTTACTGGTGGTTGCCTCGTCAACCTTCTCAACTTTAGTTGCAATGGTTATATGTATGCAAGAGTGAGAAAAATGAATGGTCACTTGAAAGAACATAATAGCTGGCAATGAATAAGCTTAACTGAATTGAAACATGTTCTTTTTATTGATAAACAAGAACTGAAACTAGAATTTATCTGAGGGTCACAATAAGACCATGAACTATGTCCCAGGTTATAAGTATTTATACTTAAACCTTTAACAATTGTTAAACTATATGGACCTTCTTTCTCGTACTTAGGGTGATTGATGAGTGGATTTTATACCTACGAATCAGATTCTAATATGGACTTAAATGGTGTTGATTTTGTATATTTCTATTCATTTTTACTTGTTTTATGTTTGTTTTGTATTTAGAATTGCATTATGTGGCATAGTGGAATAATGGCGGCATTAAGGCAAGTCTTGGCATCAAAAGGTAAAATTGGTTCTCAGTAGAGTACTTCCACCCAAGGCGGACATTATAAAGGCAAAACCCTACAAGCGGGGTACTAAGGAGAAACAAAAGTACCCCCAGCCTGGGTGATGAGTGGGTTTTATACCTACGAATCGGGCCCTAATTCAAGCTTAAACTGTGATAATTCTTTGTTTTTATGTTTTGTTTTTACTTATTTAGTGTTATTTTGTGTTTAGGTATGGTGGTGTGGCATTTGGACTTAAAAGCTGAATTCATGGCGAGACTTGGCAAGTAAAGAGCTGAACTTGGACTTTAGTAGAATGCAAAGCCACAAAATGGACTTTTCATATAAAACCCCACAAAGGCGGGGGTGCTTAGTTCATTTACAGAAGGCTAGCCCGCCGCGATTGGCATTGCTTGGAACTCAATTGGGCATGGAAATTAGAGAGCAAAACCCCCATGGGGGCGGGGGTACGGAAAAAAAGCCAGAGTCCTAGTTCAGTTGGTATAATGCAGTAACTTGAAGGCTGGTGATTGACATGGCTTGGAACTCAATTGGGCGTGGATATTAAGTCAGAATACATGTGTAAGGCATATAATTAACAACAACAACAAGGGGAGAAGGATCATACAATCAATTATCATCTTTTGAAGACAATTTTTAAGCAAGAGCATTGGAGGAAGTCTTTGAAGGAGATTTCACGATAATTGCTTATTGAGGCTAGAGAGAAGGGTGGTTCTGGATTCATTCTTTTTCTTTAGTTTAATATTTGTAATTAGTATGATGTTTACTTTGATTAATTCAGTTTTTATTTCATCGATGATGAACTAATTTACTTTTTAGGCTTATAACGAATCTTTTGGTTGAACAATGATTATGTAGCTTTGAATTTCAGTTTAATAATCTATCTTTCAATTTATCTATAGTGATTTGTGCATGAATTTATGAATTGCTTGATCACTAATTCTTTGTGGACTTGAATGGATTCGAGAGAGGAAATACGAGTCTAGACTTAGTTAATATAGCATGTGTTCTTGAATTCTATGATTTAATGGAATCTTAATTAATGTTAGGGTAGAGATATGCCTAGCGTCGCATGTATTCAAATAGAGAACTTGGACTTAAACCTTCTTTGATTATAATTCACATAGAGATATAGTGAATTAGTTACTTAAGGTGTTTAGCTTAATTCTATCTAATTTGTGGATTTAAGTTAATATGGTATTAGTGCATCGAGAGATGGCTAGTTCTACTTGAGTGTTCTTAATTAATAAACTGGGATAATGAATTAAACTGGAATAAGGTGTCATAATCAGAGTGATACTTAGAGTGAAGTTATAAGCCTAATTCTTCAATATTTGTTTGAAATTATAGTTTTTAGGTTTGTTGATTGTTTGGTATTCTTAGTACTTTTACTATTTTTAGTTTTAATTCTTAAATTGGATAGTTTACCAAAATTTAGATTGATATAGGGCTAATAATTGTGAGGGTTAATTTCTTGCTAATCTCTGTGGGAACAATACTTGACTTATCATTATATTACTTGTTGATCACGTATACTTGCGTGTTGTGCGTAATTAGATTTTACTCAACACGGGGCGGACACTTAAAGAAGGAAAACCCCCGCTGGGGTGGGGGTACGAGGAGAAAAAGATGAAGTTTTATTTTAATTATGATTCTGCAGTTGCGTACATGAGGCAATTTGGCATGGACTAGGACTTGGTTGGGCGTGGGTTTATTAGTGTTCTACATAACTTATGCCAGATATAACACAATATAACAAGAGATGATTCCATGAGATTAGATTTGAGTAGATTAGAAAAAAAAACCCTAGTTCTTATTAGTTTTGGAGATTGAAGCAACTTAGAGACCATTGAAGATCAAGAGCAGGAGCTTGATGAAGATGAAGATTTGCTGACAATAGATTTATTCTTCACTTTACTCTTATTTTTGTCTTTTAATGTTTATTTAATTATGGAATCTTGGTTTTAATTCATTAATCATGAACTAAATCTTTTGTTTGAGATTACAATGGAGCTTATTGCATAGTTTATTTTCATTATGCTTCTCTATTAATTATTGTGATTATTCTTGGATTGTCTATTATGATTTGTGATGAATTATTTAATTGCCTAGATAATAATTACCGTGATAATCTATATGAACTTGAGAGATGAATTATAGATTTAGATCTGATCATAATAGCATGTGATTGTGTTTTCTGCACGGCATTGGAATACATAATTTATGTATAAGATAGAGATATACCTATGCATCACATGTAATCTGAAAAAGAACTTGTGCTTAAAATCCTCTTTAATTGTAATTCACATAGAGATATAGTGAATTAGTTAATTAGGATGTTTTTCTTAATTCTATCATCTATGGATTTAAGTTGGTTTGGGTATGATGCATTGAGAGATGGTCATATTTACTTATTTGTTCTTGATTAACAATTCAAAATAGTGAGCATAATTGATAAGAAGTGTATTAGTGAAGCAATAAGTGCAGTTGTGATCTTTAATCTCCATAATCTGATTTTTAATTAGTGGTAAATAGAATTAGTGTAATTAAATAATTTAATTCATAATCTTAAATTGATTGTTTAAATAAAATTAGTTTGATTAAGAGTTAGTATTTGGTAATTTGTATTAATAATTTCTCGTGGGAACGATACTCTACTTTAACTTTATTACTTATTGACCACGTATACTTGCGTGTTGTGCGTAATTAGATTTT
The DNA here is from genome assembly GCA_020205615.1 of Panax quinquefolius. Classification (NCBI taxonomy): domain Eukaryota; kingdom Viridiplantae; phylum Streptophyta; class Magnoliopsida; order Apiales; family Araliaceae; genus Panax; species Panax quinquefolius. The sequence goes on from CM035154.1 coordinate 91,675,324, forward strand.
ACCCAACAAGTTTTTGGTGCCGTTGCTGGGAAATTAGTTAATATTTTTTTTGCAAATATTAGCTTCAATCAAATTAGTCTTAATTTGAACATTTATTTTATTTTATTTTATTATATTCCTATTCTTCTCTCTTTTCAGGTACCATGGTTGGATGCAATTATCAAAGGCTATATTCAAGAATGACTCAACCAAGGGACACATGGATTGATGGACTCAATAGAATTTCTGCATTATCAGCACAGTTAGAGATAATTTCGAGGATGTTGGACGTTGTTGCAACCCATAGTATTCAAAGGATAGTGGTAGTTTGTAATTATTGTGCTGGGAATCATCCGAGTAATCAATGCACCATCAACTTTGGGCCAGGACAACATGGTGGTGACTACCTCAACGATTATACATATGTCAATTATCATCAAGATTGGGATTATCACCCGAATTCTTCATGGAGCTACAATTATGACCAATACTACGCTCCAAATCTAACATACACACATAAATTCTTATGTCCACCTCCATTGCCACAAAAAAGAAAAGTCAAATTTGGAGGAATTCATGTCGAGGCTCATAGCAAACCAAGAGGAGAGGATAATGAGTCAAGAAATATCGAACAAGAATTTTCAGAACCAGATGGAACAACTCATCACTATCTCAACTAAAGGTCCTCAATACTTGGATTCCAAAACTGTAACAGATACTTCAAGATTGGAGGAATTGTTGTCCAAGTTCATAGCATCAAATGAGGAGATAATGATTAATCAAGAGATATCAATTCAAAATCTGCAGAACCAGATGGAACAAATATTAAAAGCCTTGAACAACTGTCTTCAAAATAATTGGTGTTATGACATGGATTCCAAGATTGATGAGGTGCCCAAACTAAATATACAACTGGATGAGCCACAAGATGTTCAAAAAGAAGATACACGTGGGAATAATGAAAACAAGGTCAGTGAAGAACTAACTGTGAGAACCAATGATGATGAGCCGATGTTATTTATGCCTCAAGTGCTTTCTCCACCAAAGTTCAAGGATCTGGTTAGATTTGTAAAACCTTGCCCGATTGGTAGTCATGTCATTGGCAAAGCTCCTGGTCGTATAAGAGCGAGTACAACTTCAAAGACATGGTGCGATGAGTGGGATGAGAAAGATGAAGAACCAATTGTGTTGGAACCGCATCAATGCCAGAATCTATTCGTAGACATAATGGAGAAAACACCTAGATGTTGGACGTTCTTGAATGTGATCTTATCTAAACAAAACATGCTAGGTGAATTTTATACAATGGCTATCACTTTGGGGAACTTGTCAAAAATTACATTTTTTTCGATGGATGGAGGGTTCCTCAACTATCGAAGAGGAATTGGATAGCATTGACCAGACAAAGTCAGGCTGAAAGACTGTAAATCAAGCGCTAATTGGGAGGTAACCTAGGAAGTTTTATATTTATTTGCTTTACTAAGTTTATTTAGTAGATAGGAATCAAGTTATTATATGTGCTTATTAAGTTCTCTTATAAATCCAAAGTGCTATTCTAATCCATGTTGTTTCTCTTCATTGCAGGTATTGGAGGCTAAATGAATAGGCAAAAGATTATGGAAAGGGAAGCCACCAGCCTGAGCCCATGCCACAGTATCCTCCTTCAGATTTTGATGTGGAGGAGTTTTCAGTCTTTGTTCCACAACCACCACCACCACCACCATAAGCTTAACAGGATCCAGGCAAGTCCTCTATTCTTTTATTTCAATATGTTTACAGTGAGGACATTGTACTTGTTAATTTTGGGGGAGTTAGTTTTATTATAGTTTATTGTTTCATGTTTTAGCATTTAGTTTATGTCATATGTATGTTAGTTTTCATATGTTAGTTTAGGTAGTTTTCATGTTTAGTTTATATCATATATGTTGGCATTCATGTCATGTTGTTTGCATTTGCACAGTAATTTATTATAATAGTTTTTAATGTATTTAGATTCTTGTTTCTTGTTAGTTTAGTAAGAAAAAAAAAAAGAATGTAGTTTGCATTTGCACAATAGTTTATTATAATAGTTTTTAATGTATTTAGATTCTTGTTTCTTGTTAGTTTAGTAAGAGAAAAAAAGTGAAAATTTAAAAAACGCAAAAATAGTAGTTAGTTTATTGTGTTTATGTTGCATTTAGTTCATCTTGCATGATTCCAACTATTAAGATAGTTACAGTCTGTAATGCCCCGAAAAATTGAACCTTTGTAAATACTTTTAATAATGAATAAAATAATATTATTTATTATTACTACATGTTAATAAGATGAATGTCGTTCTATAACCTAGAAACATTGGAATGTCGTAGTATTTTAACTACGTGAATGAATTAAAGTGTTTGAATTTCTAAGACGAAAATAAAGGCTTTCCGAGAAATTTTCTGAAAAACACTATTCATCTATTTATGCTCGGAAATTATTTTTGAACTTTCGAGAAATACGTAATGTTATAATATCAATATGAGATGGATTATGTAATAATAATCTAAGTATGGAAAACGTAATATTTCGCATGCGGACTTAATTGGAGAACGTTAGAAATATTAAGCGTTAAGAAAAGAATGTGTTAATCGTATAATGCGTAGGCATTGTGCGAGTTATTGAACGTAAGTATGATACGACATATTATACGAGTATGTACGAAGAATGGAATAACGTATATTATGAATTAGTATACGAGCTAGCAAACGAGAATTATACGTGGTATATTTATGTCAAGGTTCTTAATTAAAGGGAATGGACTTGTAGGATTATTAGCATAATGGTAGAAGTCCAATAAAAAGTGATACTCAAGCCCAAGTGTTTGATATGTCATGAGTCCAAACTATTGTAGTATAAGCCCAACAAGGAGTTAGCTAGATTAATTAGTAAGCCCAATGAATTAGCCATGATCCATGGAGCAAACCGTGTTAATATGGGTAGTCTTGATGGGCAAGCATTTTGTGTGGTGATCAAGTGTTGTGATGAGCAAGAAAAGTGAGTGCTGGACAAGTTAACTTAGTTGTTAAGTAATGAATACTAAGGAGGTGAGATTAAGGAGGTTAATTGAGGAGGTGCAATGCCTAATTGACCATAATGCCCTAACTTTGGGTTGCCTATAAATAGAGAGCTCTCAATTCATTTGATTGCTTGATTAAAATGCCTCTCAACTCCTCTCAAATTAAGTAACTTATTAGTTAGAGAGAATAAGCCACATAAGTCAAGAATAAGTCAAAAGTTCTTTGCTAGTTTCTAAAGAGAAGAGAAGTACAAGTGCTTCTAGGGTAAGACTCTTGTCTAATATATATTCATCTCTATCATTATAGGGTGATAAGAGAAGTATGATTGTATGCTAAGAACATATAAGAAGTCATTGATGAATGAACTTGTCAATAAGTTGAATAAGAAACTTGAACCTAAATAAGTTGATAAACTTGTACAAAACTTATCATATGTTTGTCATATGATGATTAGTATGTTCAATATAGTATGAGAACATTGATTGATGGACTTAAGTTCATAGTAAGTCATAAGCATGAGAATTGTAGTTCATAAGTTAAATAAGTCATTGACTTATGAGAATAAGTCAAAACCTATTTTGTCAATAAGTTAGTGTAATAAGTAACTTGAAATGTTCATGTGTTGGTTAATATCCATTTAGAACGCTCAAGAATGAAGTTTCTTTGGAATTCACACGATCGATCGATTATAATCGTCAATTCGTGAAATTCTCGGAATGGAAGTTGTATTTTGTGTTTGATGTCGAAAACGTTGGTTTTCGATGGAAACAAGTCATATTTGGCATTATAGAGTTGCGAACTCAAAAATGACCGAATTCTGACTTAGAACGAAGAAACGAGCATTGAACGTTCACGAATGTTTATCATTTTCGTTGAAAATGAACTAATAGGTGAAATTTTAGCAAACGAAGTCAAAAAGATAAAATTCTTGCATGAATGCATTGACTATGTAATTTGTGAATTGTAGGCTTTTGAACGAGCCAATTCGGACTTATAACGAAGAAGTTATGAGTCCGGAAGTTTTGTAAAATTTTAAAGTTTTGCAAACTATCTGAGGCACAGAGTTGGCACCGCAGCGCCAACCCAAGGCCATATGAGTGGCGCCGCATCGCCGGCACAGTGTCTGAGTACACTGCTAACTCGCGCCGCAGCGTGACATGAAGAACAAAGACTCTCGTCGCAGGCCAGCCGAGTCCCGGCTCGAAAGATATTGTTAACTCGCGCCACAGTCACGACTTACATGAGAGAAATGGGTGGCGCCAGCAGCGTCGAGTCCCGGCCTTCGTATACCGTTAACTCAGCCGCAAATGGGCCAACCCTAGAATGTGGACAGTAAAGAATGTTTACAAGTATAACATGAACAGTAACCCAGTAGCAATAAACTGAGGAACTTAATAAGATATTGTAAGGTACTTATAAACCTTATGTATGATGATTAAAGGTTAATAATCAATTGTATATGAACGTAATGAGAACGATGTAATGAAAAGTCGGAACCCATAAATAACAGATCTAAGTCAGTATTTAGATTGGGATGAAGGGTAAGATATAGTAGTATACTTACTTGATTACATGTGACCTAATATGGTACGTTATATGATCATGTATTGTAGAGACTTAGAGACTTAAAGTGTACGTGTGATAATCAAGAAGTAGATATCAAGGCAAGGATTCTAACCCTTGTTCCGCTTCACCGACAAGCTTTGTAATTCATGTATCCTTTCGCATGAAGTCTTGAATGATGAAGTCAAAGCCAATTCTTTCGGCTAGACTTATATTATGATTCTGTCAAGCATTATTAATGTTTACCGAGCTATATTGGTGTGGTTTTCAATCGAAGACCAAGTATGATAAAAATGTTTTTGTCGTTTAACGACAAGCACGTGAGGTTGCCACAACTTAAACGTATACACGTTTAATGAATGTAGTGTTGATCAACATAGAGTACTATAGGCTGATCACCTTGACGTGCTCGTAAGTAATGTCGAACTTACGGACTTAGTGTCGAGATGTCCTTTTCAAAAGAACTTATGAAATGTTTAAGGTCTTGGACCGGAACTGATGTTTTACTCAATATTGTTGTTGTAAAACGTTTTGAATGAAAAGAAGTGCTATTTTGAATTATCGATAGTATTTCATAACTATTGTTCAGTTATTAAAGATATACGAGTTCTATGTTTCAAGCATGTTGTTTATTAGAATTGTAGTACTTGCTGAGCTAGTCATGCTCACTCTTGCTTGAACCATATGAACACAGCTAAGATCGAACGGATCGAAGGCTCCAGCAAGGATAAAGGCAAGGTGAAGACGAACCCTTAGAGTTCTTCTGTAATAGTATAGGTGAACGATTGTAATATATTTGATATTACGACAAGAACAAATGTATGGGTTATAAAGAACCTGGGGGAATGTAATATTATTTCTAATATATAGAAGACATATTCGTTCTTTTAAGAATTTTCAATTGAATGTATGTGTGAATGGTAGTACTGTGTAGCACCATCTGTCGGGTTGGAAGATACCTAGATTTGGGGGCATCACAGGTTGGTATCAGAGCATTAGGTTATAAAACTTAAGGGGGGATTTAAAAACCTTAAGTCATAACCTTAAGAGAAGTCAAAGAAGTACAAGAAGATAACCTTATAAAAATGCATTATGATTATGTTATGTGTTTTTATTATTATACTGACGTGTACTAATCAACTTAATTGTTTTGTGTAGATTTTAGGAGTAAACAGAATGTATGTAGATGGTCAAGCCATTAGTGAAGAATAGGTGAACCAAGTAGAGGTTTTACCGAACCCCATAGCAGCAGATCCGGATGTAGTGATTATTGATCTGCAAACTCAGATGATGCTGATTACATGTCAGTATTCGATGGGATGATAAAGGAGGAAGTGGAGACAATGTCTTTTAATCCAGTAGCTATAGCATCAGAGTTAGCTCCTGGGGGGTCGATGATGTCTCTGTTCATGTCAGTATTGGATAGAAATATTCATTACTGTTAGGAGGTCAAGGAGCTGAAGGCAGAGCTCCAAACTGTTATAGAGGACAAGACTGATGTCGAGTCCATGTGGGAGCAAGAACATGATGCGAGGATTTTGGCTAAGGACAAAGTCCACGAGCTGAAACATGAGGTCTTTAAGCTCAAGGAGGAGCTAAAGACCAAACATCAGAAGATAGGGAGAATGTCCTATATCCATAGGAGTTCTCACACAGATTTCCAGCAGCAGGTAGCTGGTTATCCTGTAGAGGTGGGGCAGACGCGGCATACTATCAGCCGTGATATTATTGTCTGTCTTGCCAAGGCAAATTTCAATAATGCCTTAAGGCAGATGTAGACTAGTAGTAGCTAGAGTAGTTTTAGTATGTAAATATTTTGTAATTAGTAGTGACGTAAAGCCCTCTTTGTATAGTGAAGGGTAGTCTTTTGTAAATCCCAATTTTTGGAAAGCGATAGCGGGAAAGTAATGTATTCAGCTCAGGCTGTGTAATGTAACTGATGTAGTATTATACTACAAAGAATGAATATAAGTCTTTTTATGGAAATCAATGAGTAATGGATGTTAGAGTTATTGTTTAATATTAAATAATAGCTAATAAAGAAAGGAATAATAACGAAATGTGTTTATTGTATCAACAAAATTTCGCCGAGAAGAGTGCAACGTAACTAAGGAGCGAATGTGAATCAGCCGGAGGGAGGTCCGGTTAACCCGATGCTGGAGTTTGTTAACCTGTTAACAGCTACCTTTAATAGAACAGGTGCTAATATCCCTGTAAATCAATGAGTAGCACGAGCTACTACCTTTAAGGATTTCAAGAGTATGGGTCCGCCGGAGTTCAAAGGAACTACGGACCCTATTGAGGCCCAAACACGGGTTAAGGAAATAAAGAAGGCATTTGTGATAGCAAATGTCGACGAGGCCCAAAAGGTTGCCTTTGCAACCTATATGATGAAGGGAGAGGCCAACTTTTGGTGGGAAGCCAATCAGGCTAGGACCGGGATAGCGAATCTGACATGGGAGAGGTTCAAGGAGATATTCTTCGAGAACGACTTTCCCACGAGCATGTAAGGGAGGATGGAGATGCGGTTTCTCGAGTTGAAGCAAGGGGACATGTCGGTTCCCCAATACGCAGCCAAGTTTAACGAACTGGCGAGGATCGCTCCACACCAAGTGGATACCGAGGTTAGGAAGGCACGACGGTTCAAGCAGGGCTTGAAACCCTGGTTCTATAAGCGTATTTCGGTGTTCCAAAGTACTTCTTTTGGAACCATTTTAGAGAAGGCAATAATTGCCGAAGGTGGTAGTGAGGCTCTGAGTCAATACCATAAGGACAAGAAGAGTAAGGGGAAAGTAGATGGGGGAGTAAAGATCGAAGGAGCCAGGGGTAGTGGCGAGGGATAGAAGAGGAAGGTGTTTAGCTCTAGGAATACTGGAGTGAAGCAAGGAGACCCGAAGAGGAGGATGGAGGCCTACAAGACCTGTGGGAAGACTCACTTAGGAGTCTGTCTCAAGGGGAAGGCCGTCTGTTACAATTCAGGGATGTGGAGGGCACATTGCGCTTAACTGCTCGAAAGTCCCAAGAAGAACCATGGATGCTTTGTGTGTTAAGACCCAAACTTTTATAAATAAAGATGAATTTTTCTATAAATATTATTTTTTGAATATTATGGAATAAATTTGATATAATGTTATTCAGGTAATATTAGATAAAATATTGCTTCGGCCTGGGAATATTCATCATTCAACAGTCTTGGCTCACAGTATTTACATTCGCCAACAGTACTACCTTCACACAGAATTACCTCGGTCCAATAGTAGCACACTCACATTACCTTCACAATAGTATTTCAACACCTTATATTATTGTCAATAGTAAGATTACCTTATCAATATGCTAGTTAATTAATCGCTCAGCATTAATTATCGTTTCATTTCATTTGATTATTTCACTCGCTCATCATGTCATCTTTATTCTTTCTCAAAATTCAATTTCTACTCACACATAGTAATTACCTTTATAATAGTAATACCACTCAGTGACTTTCAATAAGATTACCTTGAATTTGCACGCCACTGATTTGATTTCGCTTCATCAATGATATCAGACTTCAGCCGTCAGTTTGAATTGCATGTGTAGGCGCACCCAAGACGGGTGATGTATACCCAAGTTCGGGGGTCGCCACTTAAATGGTATGTAATTTAAATACAACTTATTAACATAACTGTCAGGTATAATATTTATATAAATCGTGAGTTTAAATACAAATATCGCTCTACTAGATATTATACAAACTCAAAAAAGTCCTCATTATAATATTATCACACTATTTCATAGAATAGTGAGAACTACTAATGCTATCTTCAGACCATCACTGCTTCCGACTCGTCCCAACTATATTCTCATTTCCTCAAGAGAATAAAGGAAAGAAAGGGTGAGCTCAACTAGCCCAAGAAGAAATATTATGACTAAGATAATGCGTAATAAATTATCAATAGTCTTCAACAATGTTAAATTGATAAAATATAATAGATAAACCAGCTTAATCGCAAGCAGCAGAATAAGCAATCCATTAAAAGAGTCAAGTAGAAAATAAAGTCTACTATCTTTTAGGTTTTAAAAGGTTTTTCATCATCGCTATAGCCGAGACTCACTTTTAATAAATATTCCACATCATCGAATCACCCCCGCACTACTACGCCAAGGATATTCTTTAAGATCACGACCACAATTATTCATGCACTACACGCCAAGAATATTTGTGTATTCATTAATGGTCATGATCATGCCAATAATCGCCCACCAACGCACTACGGCCATGAGGATTTTTATCACATCATTTGTAACATTACTACCATGATTACAATCAATAGTCTCTCGGTCATAATCATACCAAGTCCATCTATGCACTACAAAAGCCACGTATGACTTTCAACATAATATAAACATGAGGATGATGACAATGATATAAGAATTCAATAAAACAAGTTCAAGAATTATTTTATCCAGAATTATTAACGCCCAAATTATCAACATGATATCGCTTTTGTAGAGTAAAATTCAAGAATGATCGTAAGAATATTTCCATGAAAAGATATCGGATGAAACGCAAATATCAAGGATATTCCACTAATTTCATGGAGTATATAAGTCAAAGTTTTAACCAACCGGGTATAATAAAGAATAGAATAACAAAGAAATCACCCGCACGCGATAGATCAGCAGACATGTGCAAAAGTTATTCCAATGTAATAATAAATAAACGGAATCAGTCCCGCCAGAAACGCATGCATGTGCATGTGATGTTCCAATGTAATAATAAAGAATGGAACCAGTCCCATGTGAAACACATGCAGTATGTGATGTTCCAATGTAATAATAAGAAAGATTTTAACTGTGTTCATGTAAAACACATGCATGTGATGTTCCAAATGTAATAATAATAAAGACGGAACTGTGTCCGTGTAAAAACACATGCATGTGATGTTCTAATAGAATAATAATAAAGACGAACCAGTCCTGTAAAACACATGCATGTGATGTTCCAATGTAATAATAGAAGAATGTCACCAAGTATAGGTAAATCACAGACATGTGTTATTCCAATGTAATAATAAGCAATGGAATAACAATAGCTTCTTCATGAATAAGAAAGAATAACACCCCTTACATTTGGTAGGAGATTGAAAACTGCAAAGCAGTTAGTAGTAACAAAATACTCTTCTTCTTCTTTCTCTTATTCTCTCTATACTTTCTCTCTATAGCTTCGAATGAATTCGTGAAAATAATGAAGCCCTAGGCCTCTATTTATAGAAGATTTCTAGCTTAGCACCGCTGTGGTGAAAAGGCAAGTGGCTCGACGACTAATAATGTGAAAAGAAAAGTGGTTCGACACTCAGAATGTGAAACGACAAGTGGTTCGACGTCTGTAAAGGTAATTACTATCGACGAGGGTAAATACTATTCACAAGGGTAATTACTATCGACGAAGGTAAATTACTATCGACGAAGGTAAATACTATCGACGTAAGAGACTCTTAGATGATGACATATATGAGCCCCCATAAAATAATCAAACTTACCACAAATCATTTTTTTTCATCAACACATAATTAATCTTTCAACAATTATTAATCATTCATAACTTGTCGCCTCAATTATTGATTTAATACTATAACATATTATATACAGATGATATCGTGACAATAATTGAATTAATAATATAAGAGATATGATGCAAAGAATTATCGTAGCAATAATCGAGCATAGCCGTTGACTTCTCACGAAGCATCAATAATCAATACCGTGCTACTATGCAACTAACGCCAGACATCGCATTTTTTTACCACCGGGTAGTTCAACAGCTTTTAACGGTAACACCTCCGCCGTTATTTTTATAAAATATTTTTGTCGTTTTTCTATCCGACAATAATTTCGTTGTGGGGTCCATCAATGATTGAGTCGTTGTATTTAATATTCCCTAACAAAAAGAATATTCCCCACCAAACTAATATTTTATAACAACTTGCATACTTTGCAAAATTTATAAATATTACCCACAACTATAACATTATATCAAATTTATTCCATAATATTCAAAAATAATATTTATAGAAAAATTCATCTTTATTTATAAAAGTCGGGTCTTACAACCTCCCTTCTTATGAAATTTCGCCTCGAAATTAGGGTACATACCGGTATGTCGAAGAGGTAAGGATACCTTGATTTCATTTTTGATTCTAACTCCCAACTCATTTCCTCAACATCGTGGTTCCTCCACAAAACTTTAACTCGAGGTATAACCTTGGAGCGTAGAATATGTTCCTTCTTATCCAAAATTTGAACAGAACCTCTTCATACGTCAAATCTTCCGTTATTTCGTCCTGTTCTAACTCAATAATATGGTTCGGGTCTTTCACATATTTACGTAACATAGATATGTGAAAACGTTATGAACACGAGACATATTTACAGTAAAAGCGAGTCTATAGGCCACGCCCTACTCGATCGAGGATTAAAATGGACCGGATGAATCGAGGATTAAGTTTTCCTCTCTTTCCAAATCTTGTAACTCCTTTCCATGGAGCAACTCTTAACAACACACGATCTCCTATATCGAATTCCACGCCCTTTCGATGAAGATCAAGATAACTCTTTTGTCGATTTTGTGAGGTTTTTATACGTTGTCGGATCGTTTGAATCTTTTCCGTAGTCATACGTATCAACTCCCGGTCCCAACAACGTTGCTTCACCCACCTCATCCCAAAGATAATCGAGAAAGACATTTTCTTCCATACAATGCTTCGAATGGAGCCATGCCAATACTTGCTTGATAACTCGTTGTTATAGGAAAACTCCACCAATGGTAAGAACTTGTCCCAACTCCCTTGAAATCAAGGACACAGAGTCTTAATAGATCTTCAAGAGTTTGAATAGTCCTCTCCGATCGTCCGTCTGCCCTCGAGGATGATATGCCGAAGCTAAATCGTAAGTCCTGTGCCATAGCTTTTTGCAAACTAACCCAAAATCGTGAAGTGAATCTTGGGTCTCGATCGTAAACTATGGATACCGCAAGATACCATGCGCCTTACAATCTCGTTTATGTACATACGAGCAAGACGCGTTCAAGTGTATAAGTTTCTCGACGGTAAGAAATGAGCGCACTTGGTCAATCTATCAACAATGACCCATATCGCATCAATGCCTTGAGAAACCTTAGGAAGACCCAGAACTAAATCCATGGTAATGTGCTCCCACTTCCATTCGGAATTTCAAGTGGTTGCAATGGACCTTTTGGTACTTGATGCTCCGCTTTAACTCGCTGACAAGTTAGACACCTTGAGATAAACAACGCTTATCTCTCTCTTCATATTGCTTCCACCAAAATGTACGATTTAATATCATGATACATTTTGGTACTCCTGTGATGGATTGCAAATGGTGTGTTATGCGCCTCCATCATGATATTATACTTCAAATCGGTGTCGTTAGGAACACAAAGTCCGGAGTCGATTTCAAGTATTCCTTTTCATCGATTCTTGCTTCCTAAGATAGCACCTTCTTGCACTTTCTTCCTCATACGATCGTTTCTAGGTCCGTAGCTTGAGCAAACTTTTAACTTTATCGATTAAAGTCGGTTCTACTCAGATACTCATTGTCATCACATGCATCCCTCGAGTCTTTAACTCTATCTCCATCCTTTGCAAGTCACACAAAATTGGCCTTTCGTTGACAATATCGCACTCAGATTTGCATATGATTTTCTACTCAATGCGCCGCTACCACGCTCGCTTTTCCGGGATGGTATTGGATGGTATGATCATAATCTTTCAACAGTTCAAGCCAACGTCGTTGTCGCATGTTGAGTTCCTTTTGAGTGAAGAAATATTTGAGGCTTTTATGATCCGTAAAGATCTCCACTTTCTCTCTATACAAGTAATGCCTCCAAATTTTAAGTGAAGATAACAAATGCTAACTCTAGATCATGAGTAGGATAATTCCTCTCATATTCTTTGAGTTGTCGCGAGGCATAGGCTATAACTTTTCCATGTTGCATAAGAACACATCCCAACCCTTTGCCCAAAGCATCATCAGAGATGACAAATCCCTCCGAGCCGAGATGGTATTGTCGAGCAGTCTTAAATAAGTCTCCTCTCGAGTTCCCGAAAACTCTTCTCACATTCTTCGCTCCAACCGAACTTTGTATCTTTCCGAGTCAATCGAAAGTCGATGGAGTAGCGATTCGAGAAAATCCTTCCACGAATCTCCGATAATAACCAATTAAACCGAGAAAGCTACGTGATTTGGCCATCGATTTAGGTTGTTCCTCACTTTGAATAGCTTCAATCTTTCTTTGGGTCAATAGATATTCCATGACTTGATACCACGTGCCCAAGGAATGCTACTTTTCAAGCCGAACTCACATTTCTTCAACTTGGCATAAAGCTTATATTCACGAAGCTTTTTGGAGTGTCACCTCAAGTGTTGCTCATGATCTTCACGGCTTTTGGAATAAATAAGGATGTCATCAATAAAGACGACCACAAAGTGATCTAAATATTCCTTGAATACTCGGTTCATCATATCCATGAAGGCAAAGAGGAGCATTAGTCAATCCAAAGGACATGACTAGGAATTCATAATGCCCGCATCGAAGTTCGAAAAGCCGTCTTTGGAATGTCGCGGTTCTAATCTTCAATTGGTGATATCCTAACGTAAGATCAATCTTTGAAAAGAATTTGGCTCCTTGCAATCGGGTCAAACAGTCATCAATACGTGGCAATGGATACCTATTTTTGATGGTGACATGATTCAACTCCCGATAATCAATACAAAGTCGCATACTCCCATCTTTCTTCTTCACGAATAGAACAGAGCACCCCAAGGAGAAGTACTAGGACTAATAAAGCCAATGTCTAACAATTCCTCGCAGTTGGGTCTTTAACTCCTAAAGTTCAATAGAGCCATTCGATATGGGGCTTTGGAAATAGGTTTTGTATCCGGGTTCAAGGTCGATACAAAATTCAATTTCACGCTCTGAGGGGTAGGCCGGGAAGTTCTTCTGGGAATACGTCAGAAATTTATTAACAATAGAAATATCGCTCAAAACCGACGTATTTTTGTTTAAATCAGGATATGAGCTAAGAAAGCTTGACATCCGCTTTTCAATAAACGAATAGCTTTATGGCTTGAGATGACCGTGATTGATTTTAATGGTTTGGCCGCTTGAATTCGTGATAATAGGTTGATTAGGAATATGAAAGCTAACAACCTTACGAAAACAATCAATTTTGCATGATAAGTAGTTAACCAATCAATCCCCATAATCACGTCAAATGCAAGTATTTTTAATGAAATAAGATCGACAGTAATGTGAGGGTACCGATTTGAACCAAACAAGACTTATAAGCAGTGGATGTAATGAAGGTTTCTCCAAAGGAGTTTCCACAGATAAGTCAAAGTCTAATTTCTCCTGAGTCAAATTTAATCGATGAGCGCAAGTAGGAGAAATAAAAGAATGGGTAGAAACCAGTATCAAATAAAGTATAGACTTCATTAGAGTTTATGATAAGCTTTACCCGTGATGACCTCATTCGATTCCTTGCTCTTTGGGAGGTCACAACAAACGCTCTCCTTGCACTACTTCTGGGTTTTGAATTTTCCGGGATGGCCTTTGGTGCCTCCATCCTATTTGAATTTGTCTTGATAAACGCACAAAATCGAGCTAAGTGACCTTCTCCTTCCACAATTATAACATGCTTTTGGACGGCATGACGCAGATTTGACCGATGTGTCCTCTCTCTCCGCATTTGAAGCATATGATAGGTGGTCTTTTTCCTTCCTTAACAATGGGTCTTTGGGTGTCGACGTCTTTTGTGGCGCCCCAAAATTAGGTATACGCCACCCATCTTAGGTCGCCACTTACATGGTACATAAATTCAAATACAACTTACTAATATAATCGTGTGGGTATAATACGACAAAAAGCGTGAGTTTGAATACAAATATTGTCTACTAGATATTATACAAACTCAAAAGGAGTCCTCATTACAACTATTATCACACTATTTCACGAGAATAGTGAGGACTACTAATGCTATCCTCCGGACCATTACTGCTTCCCGACTGAGGCGTCCAGCCTATGTTCTCATTTCAAGAGAACAAATGAAAGAAAGGGTGAGCTCAACTAGCCCAAGAAGAAATATTATGACTAAGATAATGGAGAATAAATTATCATTAGCCTTCAAAGTGTTAAACCGATAAAATACAATAGACAACGGTTTAATCTGCGGTAATGAATAAGCAATCCATTAAAAGAGTCAAGTAGAGAATAAAGTCTACTATCTTTTAGGTTTTAAAGGTTTTCATCAATTTTATCACGAGACTCAAATTTTAATAATAAACCACCACATCTAATCATCCCCGCACTACCACGGTCAAGGATTTTCATCAAATTATCAATGGTTATGACTATACCGAATCACCCCCGGTCATAATCATACCAAAACTATCCATCACCGCATTATGTGCCACCGAGGACTTTTGTCACATCATTTATATCAAGTCATGATTATACCGAATGATCCTCGGTCATAATCATACTAAGTTCATCTATGACGTAAGCCAAAGATAACATAATATAACATGAGGATGATGACAATGACATAGTAATTCAATAAAACAAGTTCAAGAATTATTTAATCCATGAATTATTAACGCCCAAATTGTCAACATGATCATCGTTTCGTGAGAGTAAAATTCAATAATGATCGTAAGAATATTTCCATGAAAAGATATCGATGAAACGCAAATATCAAGGATATTCTACTAATTTCATGGAGTATAGAAGTCAAAGTTTTAACCAACCTGGGTATAATAAAGAATGGAATAACAAAAGAAATCACCATGCATGCGTACTTCAGACAGACAAAGTTATTCCAACAGTAATAATAATAACGGAACTGTGTCGTGAAATTCACAACCGCTGGATGTTCCAACAGAATAATAAAGATGGAACTGATCCGTGTAAAACACACACGATAGGATATTCCAATGTAATGATAAAGACGGAACCAGTCCGATGTAAAACACATGCACGTGATGTTCCAACAGTAATAATAAAAACGGAACCGTGTCGTGAAATTCACACCCCACAGGATGTTCCAGATGTAATAATAAAGATGGAACCAGATCCGTGTAAAACACACGATAGGATATTCCAACAGAATGATAAAGAGCGGAACCAGTCGGTGTAAAACACATGCATGTGATGTTCCAACAGAATAATAAAAAACGGAACCAGATCCGATGTGTAAAAACATACGCATGTGATGTTCCAAATGTAATAATAGAAGAATGTCACCAAGTATAGGGTAAATCACAGATACAAAGTTATTCCAATGTAATAATAAGCAATGGAATAACATAAGGATTTCACCAAGTATAGGGTATGCCGCATATACAGGTTATGTATAGGGTATACCACTTTTACAGGTTATTCCAATAGAATAATAATGAATGGAATAACAGAAGTTCTCTTCATGAATAAGAAAGAATAACACCCCTTACGGGTACAACAAATAATACCTCTTACCGTAAAAGAACTGAATATAGAAGTAGTGAAGTAGCAGAATACTCTTCTTCTTTCTATAACTTTCTCTCTATAGCTTCTCTCTATAATTTCTCTCTCTAGAGTTTCAATGAATTCGTAAGAAAATAATGAAGGAATGAGCTTCTATTTATAGGAAAATGGAATGCATAGTAACTAATCCATGAACGGTCCAGATTGATTTACTTTAATCTGACGGTCCATATTTAAAGAAAAATCTTTTAAATAAAATATAATATATTCTATTTATATAAAACATTTTACTATGCAAACACTATGCAAAACACTATGCAACACTATGCATAATAAAATATAATATATTCTATTTATGTAATAACTTTAATAAAGTATTCTATTTTATATAAAAGATGTTTCATTTTATTACGTTAATAATAATAATAAAACAAAAACGTCATTATCGCTATAATAATTCATATTATTAATATAACAATAATTGAGTCAAACTGAATGACTTCTTACATAAATATCAATAATCAATACCGCAGCTACTACGCAACAACGCAGACATCGCATTTCTTTTACTATCGAGTAGTTCAACAGTTTTAACGGTAAAACCTCCGTCATTATTTTCATAAAATATTTTGTTCGGGTGAATAGTAACTCATGAATAGTAACTCGTGAATAGTACTCTGACACAAAAAAGTGTCCCAAATACTCGAGTGAACAATACTAGAGTGAATAGTAATTTCGGTGAATAGTAACCCGTGAATAGTAACTCGTGAATAGTAATTCCGACACAAAAAGTGTCCCAAATACTAGAGTGAATAGTAATTTCGGTGAATAGTAACCCGTGAATAGTAACTCGTGAATAGTAACCGGGTATTTTATGACAACTTGTCTACTTTGAAAAATTTTCAAATATGACCCTTAACTTTAAACTTTTATCAATTTAACTATTCACCAAAATAGAAAAATTGAACACTTTTATTTCATAAAATTTGGGGTCTCACAATCTCCCCTCCTTATAGAATTTCACCCTCGAAATTAGGGTATCTACCTGGTATGATAAAGAGGTGAGGATACCTTGAATACCTTTATCGTTGAAAACATTAAATTCATCTTTGCAATCCGGCCAAAGATATTCATTAACAATTCATCTTGCACTACTGTGCCAAAGATATTTATTAACAATTCATCTTTGCACTCTGGGCCAAAGATATATAATCGTAAAACCAATAATATCGAGACTCAAATTTTAATAGTATCACAACCATGAATTATCCATGCACCATCTTGGCTAAGGATATTCATGTTTTCAATTACGATCATGATTATACCGAATAATCGTGGTCATAATCATACCAAGTCTATCAATGCACTACTACCAAAGATGACTTTTTACCACATCCATGAATTAATATTTCATTATCGACTCAAATTTCAATAATTAATCCATATCATCGAATCATCCCCGCACTACGTGCCAAGGATATTCATTAGTATCACGACCACAAATTATCCATGCACTACTACCAAAGATAATTGTATATTCATTAGTATCACGACCACAAATTATCCAAGCACTACTACCAAAGATAATTGTGTATTCATTAGTATCACGACCACAAATTATCCATACTACTACCAAAGATAATCGTGTATTCATTAGTATCACGACCACAAATTATCCATGCACTACTACCAAAGATAATCGTGTATTCATTAGTATCAACGACCACAAATTATCCATGCACTACTACCAAAGATAATCGTGTATTCATTAGTATCACGACCACAAATTATCCATGCACTACGGCCAAAGATAATCGTGTATTCATTAGTATCACGACCACAAATTATCCATGCACTACGGCCAAAGATAATTGTGTATTCATTAGTATCACGACCACAAATTATACATGCACTACGGCCAAAGATAATTGTGTATTCATTAGTATCACAACCACAAATTATCCATGCACTACGGCCAAAGATAATTGTGTATTCATTAGTATCACAACCACAAATTATCCATGCACTACTGCCAAAGATAATTGTGTATTCATTAGTATCACGACCACAAATTATCCATGCACTACTACCAAAGATAATTGTGTATTCATTAGTATCACGACCATAAATTATCCATGCACTACTACCAAAGATAATTGTGTATTCATTAGTATCACGACCACAAATTATCCATGCACTACTACCAAAGATAATTGTGTTTTCAATTACAGTTATGATTATCTTAACAATCCTCGGTCATAATCATACCAAGTCCATCTATGCACTTCAAAAGCCACGAGATGACTTTCAACATAATATAAGCATGAGGATAATGATATAAAGAATCAATCAAATGAGATAAAGGATAAATATTAAACATTTATAATATAATTTATCCAGGATTCAAGAATATCCCAATGTTTTCAATCACTTAATAATCTCATAATCTAATATCATTAATATTATAACAATATTTTAATCACTTCTTAAATTTATAAACAATTTATCTTAATTGTTTACGCTTTACCATATAATGCATTTAATCATTCAAAATGTCATACTCATAAGATATAATCACCAATTATCAAATCTCTCAAAAAATATGCATATACTCTATATAAGATTCTCTAGCCATAAAATCCTATTTTCAACTTTGTTACTTCACATAACATATTTAACTCATATGTTCAGTAATTAAACTATTTTCATGAAAATACCAAATCAGTCCCAAAATATTTCTTTTCTGGGATTTAGCATAATATAGTCCCATGATGAAAATATATTTTTCTCGGAATTTTTAAAATTCATTTACTATTTTTCAAAAATCAATTTCTAATTAATTTCTTAAGAAATTAGCTACCTCAAGTTTAACTCCAAAATTCCCAAATCTTGGCAGGACCTTACACATGTTAACGTGAGCTTCTAGTTTAAATTTCATGGTCAATGAGTTATAGAACTCCGGTTATAGCATTTTTCATTCGGGAAAAACCTAAATATTGAAATAGTCCTAACTTGCTCATTTTAAGTCAGAATGAACTCATTTTTGGACAGGAGGTACTTTATACCATATACCTTCATGTTCCAAAAGCCCAGAATTTTTCTCATAATTTAAGTGGCCGAAACAGTCCCTTAAAGTTTCGGGCGAGTAGCATTTTGAAATTTACAGCTTTGGCCTCCTTTGCTAAACTCAGTCCCCACAAAAATCTACAACACCTTTTCCAGTAATTCCACTTGGATTAGTTAGGTAACTCATAGATCTAACTCTAGGACTTGACCACATTCAAAAATTCAAAATATAATAAGAGATATAGTCAATTGAATTTCTTGTTACGTTTTTTACCAAAAAATCGATTTTCAACTCTTTGTGATTTCTAAGAAACTTTCATGTTTTCACATACTAACCAACATAACTCATCATAAAACTTACTAATACTTCATATACCCATGATTTTCATTATTCCAATGCTTTTATTATGACTTTCATCATAAACCACGTAAATCTATTCATTTTAGTTGAAGAAATATTTGAGGGTTTAAGAAATGGGTTTTTCAGATTGGGGTCAATACAAAATTCGATTTCACGCCTAGGGTAGGCTAGGAAATCTTCAAGAATACGTCAAGAAATTTATTAATGATAGAAATATCATTCAAAATCGCTACTCTTATCCAAGACTTGGATAAGACGTTACATTGATACCAACTGTGACTTCTATCCCTTAACCTAGATAGCCCTCACAATGATACCTATAAACTTGCCATCTTCATTCACGATGTCGCCACAGAAAGTCCGGCGGTGCATTCCACACAAGGAAGTCAACAACGAAAGGATCGGGGCTCTTTACTTATGGCTTGATATAACATGTTGATTAACTTTTGGGGTTTGGTTACTTTGAATTCAGATAACAAAGTTGGTTAGAATATGAAAGCTAACAACCTTACAAAAGAATAATAAGTAGTTAATCAATCGTTTTCAAAAATTACCTCAAAGGCAAGAATTTTCAAAGAGATAAGATCGACAGTAACGTGAAAGTGTTTATTTGAAACAACAAGATTAATAAACGATTGGAGGTAACGAAGGTTTTTCCCAACGAAGTTTCAATAGATAAATCAAAGTCTAATTTCTCCTGAGTCAAATTTAAACGTTGAACGCAAAGCAAGAGAGATAAAAGAATGGGTAGAACCAGTAGATCTAATAAGGTATAGACTTCGTGCAAGAATTTATAATTAACTAACTTGCGCTAACTTCGTTCGGGTTACCACTTTTTTGAGAAGTCACGAAAAACGCTCTTCCGAAACCACCGACTTTGTTTTTGTCCAGATCCGCCTTTGGTGCCACTATCCCAATTTGGACTTGACTTCACTATACGACAAAATCGAGCTAAATGACCTTCTCTTCTTGAAATTTCAACTTTATTATCTTTGCCATGATTACCACCAAGTGGTTACCATTCTTAGCATGATAATTTCCCCCCACGATGGTTATCATTGTTCGATAAGTCGTTGCCACCAAAGATGATTATTATCGTGTTGTTGGTCGTTACCTTTTGTTTGGTGAATCAACACTCTCATGTGCTTCATTGCTTATCTCGGCATTTTCGGATGCCATTCTCAAACCTTTGTCACAAAACAAGGGTTAATTGACATGTAACAAATTATCCCTATATTACATTCGACCAATAAAATAGCACATAAACTTAGGTAGGTCATTCTAGCGAAGGTATTCCCCGTCTCTCCCCTCTAGTACTATTCTCACCTCTTAGCAGGATCATATCCTAAGCTACGATACCAACCGTGGCGCCCCCAAAATTAGGTATCGTCACCCATCTTGGGTCGCCACTTACATGGTACATAAATTCAAATACAACTTACTAATATAAGCGTAGGTATAATACAATACGACAAAAAGCGTGAGTTTGAATACAAATATTGTTCACTAGATATTATACAAACTCAAAAGGAGTCCTCATTACAACTATTATCACACTATTTCGCAGAATAGTGAGGACTACTAATGCTATCCTACGGACCATTACTTCGTTCCCGACTAGTCCAAATGTATGTTCTCATTTCTGAAGAGAATGTGTGAAAGAAAGGGTGAGCTCAACTAGCCCGAGAAGAAATATTATGACTAAGATAATGCGAGAATAAATTATCATTAGCCTTCAACGATGTTAAAAGCGATAAAATACAATAGACAACCCGGTTTAAGCTGCAGAAATGGAATAAGCAATCCATTAAAAGAGTCAGTAGAGAATAAAGTCTACTATCTTTTAGGTTTTAAAAGGTTTTCATCAATTTTATCATTTGAGACTCAAATTTTAATAATAAACCACCACATCTAATCATCCACGTACCACGGTCAAGGATTTTCATCAAATTATCAATGGTCGGGGATGCGTTTACTTGGGACACGGTTCCGTTATTTATTATTCATTGGAATAACTTCGCCTGCAAGGTCTATCGCATGCGGGGTGATTTCTTTTGTTATTCTATTCTTTATTATACCCGGTTGGTTAAAACTTTGACTTCTATACTCCATGAAATTAGTGGAATATCCTTGATATTTTGCGTTTCATCCGATTTCTTTTCATGGAAATATTATTCGATCATTCTTGAATTTTACTCTACAAAACAAAGATCATGTTGATAATTTGGACGTTAATAATTCCCCGGATAAAATAATTCTTGAACTTGTTTTATTGAATTCTTATATCATTGTCATCATCCTCATGTTTATATTATGTTGAAAGTCATCTACGTGGCTTTCAGAAAGTGCATAGATGGACTTGGTATGATTATGACCGAGAGACTATTCGGTGTAATCATGACCGTAATGTTACAAATGATGTGATAAAAATCCTCGATGGTCATAGTGCATTGGTGGACGAGTTGTTGGCATGATCATGACTATTAATGAATACACAAATATTCTTGGCCCGTAGTGCATGAATAATTGTGGTCGTGATACTAAAGAATATCCTCGGCAGTGATGCGAGGGGTGATTCGATGATGTGGAATATTTATTAAAGTCGAGTCTCAACTATAACAAATGATGAAAAACCTTTAAAACCTAAAAGATAGTAGACTTTATTTTCTACTTGACTCTTTTAATGGATTGCTTATTCACCGCAGCTTAAACCGGGTTGTCTATTGTATTTTATCGCTTTTAACATTGTTGAAGACTATTGATAATTTATTACGCATTATCTTAGTCATAATATTTCATCGGGCTAGTTGAGCTCACCCTTTCTTTCTTGTTTTCTTCGTGAAATGAGAATATAGTTGGGACGAGCCTGGGAAACGAGTGATGGTCACGAAGATAGCATTAGTAGTCCTCACTATTCGTGAAATAGTGTGATAATATTGTAATGAGGACTTTTTTTGAGTTTGTATAATATCTAGTAGACGATATTTGTATTTAAACTCACGTTTATGTCAGATTGTACACGGCACGCTTATGTTAATAAGTTGTATTTAAATTACGTACTATGTAAGTGGCGACCCAAGATGGGTGATGTATACCTAATTTTGGGGCGCCACGATTGGTATCGAGCTTAGGATATGATCCTGCTAAGATGTGAGAATAGTACTAGGAGGGAGAGACGGGAATACCTTTGCTAGTATGACCTACCTAAGTTTATGTGCTATTTTATTGGTTGGTCAGAAGATAGGGATAATTTGTTACATGTCAATTAACCTTTTGTTTTGTGGCAGTATCTGAAAATGACATTTGAGAATGTTGAGAATAGCAATAGAGCGCAGGCGATCGTTGATTCACCACATATCAATAATCAGGATAATGTGCATCAGGAAGGCGACAATCCTCATGCAAACAACAACACTGACCAAATGATGAATGATCAAATGTTCAGAGGCTTTATGCAATTTATGCAACAGCATGCGAGAGCGACTCCTGTCCAAAACGTAGGTGGAAACACGGAAAACTCTCAAGGTCACCGCTAAACAATTCAAGGAGCTGGGACCACCGGAGTTTAAGGGTGAGCCAAAACCACTTCTGGCGGAAGCATGGATAAAGCAGATTACCAAGATATTTGATGTCTTGGGATGCTCCGAGGAGCAAAAGGTTCCCTTCACGCTTTTTATGTTGCGCGAGAGGCAGACATTGGTGGGAATCGTAAAACGTACTCAACTTCTTTGTCTTGTCAAGATATCTTGGGAGAAGTTCCAGAGTCGTTTCAACGACAAATACTTTCCGAAAGTATTCGCCACGTGAAGGAGGTGGAGTTTATCAAGTTGGAACAAAACAATATGACCGTGTCGCAATACGAGGCAAAATTTGCGGAGTTATCACGGTTTGCGTCCCACTTGGTGGATAATGAAGAGAGAATGGCGCGAATGTTTTTAAGAGGTTTGAAGCCGGAGATACGTCAACATCTTATTTCTCATAAACTGTGTTTGTATTCAGATGTTGTAAATAGGGCTAAGTTAGTGGAACGCGATAATGAGTCAACACAACTAAAAGAGAGCAGTCGACAAAATTATAATACCAGCGAGAGTAGTCATCGAAGCGGTGACAACAAGCGTGGAGGGAATCAACAGGCCAGATATGGTAAGCACTTCGGTGGTAATCAGGGCCAAAATAATAAGAATGGACATTTCAAGAAACAGAGATTCAACAATGATGGAAAGACGTCAGCACCAGCACCCATTGTTAAGGAAGGAAAAAGACCACCTATCATATGCTTCAAATGCGGAGGAGAGGGACACATCAATCCAAACTGCGTCATGCCGTCCAGAGCATGTTATAATTGTGGAAGAGAAGGTCACTTAGCTCGATTTTGTTGCCATCAAGACAAATTCAGCTAGGATGGAGGCACCAAAGGCCATCCCAGAAAATTCAAAACCGGTAGTGCAAGGGAGAGCGTTTGTTGTGACCTCCCAAAGAGCAAGGAATCTGAATGAGGTCATCACGGGTAAGCTTATCATAAACTCTAATGAAGTCTATACTTTATTTGATACCGGTTCTACCCATTCTTTTATTTCTCCTACTTGCGCTCATCGATTAAATTTGACTCCGGAGAAATTAGACTTTGACTTATCTGTGGAAACTCCGTTGGGAGAAACCTTCATTATATCCACTGTTTATAAGTCTTGTTTGGTTCAAATCGGTACCCTCACATTACCTATCGATCTTATTTCATTAAAAATACTTGCATTTGACGTGATTCTAGGGATTTATTGGTTAACTACTTATCATGCAAAAATTGATTATTTTCATAAGGTTGTTAGCTTTCATATTCCTAATCAACCTATTATGCGAATTCAAATGACCAAACCATTAAAATCAATCACGGTCATCTCAAGCCATAAAAGTCGCTTTCAAGCCTCTGAGACTGGAGTCGATGCGTATGAGGAAGAAAGTGCAAGAAGGTGCTATGTCGGAAGCAAGAATCGATGAAGAAGGAATACTTGAGTCAACTCCGCACTTTGTGTTCCTAACGACATCGATTTGAAGTATAATATCATGATGGAGGCGCACAACACACCATTTGCAATCCATCTCAGGAGTACCAAAATGTATCATGATATTCGGCTATACATTTTGGTGGAGCAATATGAAGAGAGAGATAGCTTACATTTATCTCAAGGTGTCTAACTTGTCAACGAGTTAAAGCGGAGCATCAAGTACCAAAAGGTCCATTGCAACCACTTGAAATTCCGGAATGGAAGTGGGAGCACATTACCATGGATTTCGTACGGTCTTCCTAAGGTTTCTCAAGGCATTGATGCGATATGGGTCATTGTTGATAGATTGACCAAGTCTCCGCTCATTTCTACCGACACGAGAAACTTATACACATGAACGTCTTGCTCGTATATACATAAACGAGATTGTAAGATCGCATGGTATGCTTGCGTATCCATAGTTTTCGATCGAGACCCAAGATTCACTTCACGATTTTGGGTTAGTTTGCAAAAAGCTATGGAGCGCAGATTTTACGATTTAGCTCGGCATATCATCCTCGGGACGGATGGACGATCGGAGAGGACTATTCAAACTCTTGAAGATCTATTAAGACTCGTGGTCCTTGATTTCAAGGGGAGTTGGGACAAGTTCTTACCATTGGTGGAGTTTTCCTATAACAACAGTTATCAAGCAAGTATTGGCATGGCTCCATTCGAAGCATTGTATGGAAGAAAGTGTTGTTCTCCAGTATGCTGGGATGAGGTGGGTGAAGCAACGTTGTTGGGACCGGAGTTGGTACGTATGACTACGGAAAAGATTCAAACGATCCGACAACGTATAAAAACCTCACAAAATCGACAAAAGAGTTATGCCGATCTTCATTGAAAGGACGTGGAATTCGATATAGGAGATCATGTGTTGTTAAGAGTTGCTCTATGGAAAGGAGTTACAAGATTTGGAAAGAGAGGAAAGATTAATCCTCGATTCATCGGTCCATTTTTAATCCTCGATCGAGTAGGAACTGTGGCCTATAGACTCGCTTTACCACCAAATATGTCTCATGTTCATAACGTTTTTCACATATATATGTTACGTAAATATGTGAAAGACCCGAACCATATTATTGAGTTAGAACCGGACGAAATAGCGGAAGATTTGACGTATGAAGAGGTTCCTGTTCAAATTTTGGATAAGAAGGAACATATTCTACGCTCCAAGGTTATACCTCAAGTCAAAATTTTGTGGAGGAACCACGATGTTGAGGAAATGACTTGGGAGTTAGAATCAAATGAAATCAAGGTATCCTTACCTCTTCGACATACTGTGTACGCACCCTAATTTCGAGGGCAAAATTTCATAAGAAGGGAGGTTGTAAGACCCTCAAAGATTTATAAATAAAGATGAATTTTTCTATAAATATTATTTTTGAATATTATGGAATAAATTTGATATAATGTTATAGTTGTGGGTAATATTTATAAATTTTGCAAAGTATGCAAGTTGTTATAAAATATTCGTTTGATCGGGGAATATTCTTTTTGTTAGGGAATATTCATACAACGGCACAATCATTGGTGGACCCCACAACAGAATTATTGTAGGATAGATAAGAGAGAAAGAAGAAGAGTATTTTGTTACTACATCGCCATAAAGATTCAATCTCCTACCAAATGTAAGGGGTGTTATTCTTTCTTATTCATGAAGAGAACTGTTGTTATTCCATTGCTTATTATTACATTGGAATAACTTTGATACGCTGTGATTTACCCTATACTTGGTGACATTCTTCTATTATTACATTTGGAACATCCCGTCTGTGTTTTACAGGACTGGTTAAAATCTTTATTATTATTCGTTGGAACATCCTCATCTGTGTGTTTTACAAATGACTGGTTCCGCCTTTATTATTATTCTGCTCGAACATCCGCTGCATGTGTTTTACACCGGACTGGTTCCGCTTTCTTTATTATTATACGCTGGAACATCCACATTTGTGTGTTTTACGCCGACCTGGTTCCATTCTTTATTATTCTCGTTGGAACATCCACATGCATGCGTTTTACGGGACCGGTTCCGTTATTTATTATTCGTTGGAATAACCGCCTGCAAGGCCTATCGCATGCGAGGTGATTTCTTTGTTATTCTATTCTTTATTATACCCGGTTGGTTAAAACTTTGACTTCTATACTCCATGAAATTAGTGGAATATCCTTGATATTTGCGCTTCATCCAAAGATCTTTTCATGGAAATATTATTCGATCATTCTTGAATTTTACTCTACAAAACAAGATCATGTTGATAATTTGGACGTTAATAATTCTGGATAAAATAATTCTTGAACTTGTTTTATTGAATTCTTATATCATTGTCATCATCCTCATGTTTATATTATGTTGAAAGTCAAATACGTGGCCTGTAGTGCATAGATGGACTTGGTATGATTATGACCAGAGACTATTCGGTGTAATCATGGACCGTAATGTTACAAATGATGTGATAAAAATCCTCAATGGTCGTAGTGCATTGGTGGACAGTTGTTGGCATGATTATGACCATTAATGAATACACAAATATTCTTGGCCCGTAGTGCATGAATAATTGTGGTCGTGATACTAAAGAATATCCTTGGCCAGAAAAGGGGGTGATTCGATGATGTGGAATATTTATTAAAGTCGAGTCTCACCTATAATGATGATGAAAAACCTTTTAAAACCAAAAGATAGTAGAGATTTTATTTTCTACTTGACTCTTTTAATGGATTGTTTATTCCAGCCGCAGATTAAACTGGTTTTCTATTGTATTTTATCGGTTTAACATTGTTGAAGACAATTGATAATTTATTCTCGCATTATCTTAGTCATAATATTTCTTCTTCGGGCTAGTTGAGCTCACCCTTTTCTTTCACCGTTTCTTGTGAAATGAGAATATAATTTGGACGAAAGTCTGGGAAAGCGAGTGATGGTCCCAAGATAGCATTAGTAGTCCTCACTATTCTCGTGAAATAGTGTGATAATATTGTAATGAGGACTTTTTTTGAGTTTGTATAATATCTAGTAGACGATATTTGTATTTAAACTCACGATTTATGTCGTATTGCATACCTTACGCTTATGTTAATAAGTTGTATTTAAATTACGTACCATGTAAGTGGCGACCCAAGATGGGTGATGTATACCTAATTTTGGGGCGTCCACAATTGGTATCGAGCTTAGGATATGATCCACGGCTAAGATGTGAGAATAGTACTAGGAGGGGAGAGACGGGGAATACCTTTGCTAGTATGACCTACCTAAGTTTATGTGCTATTTTATTGGTTGGTCAGAAGATAGGGATAATTTGTTACATGTCAATTAACCTTTTGTTTTGTGGCGATGATCGAAAATGATATCGAGAATGTTGAGAATAGCAATGGAGCGCAGCGATCGTTGATTCACTACATATCAATAATCGGGATAATGTGCATCGAAGAAGGCGACAATCCTCATGCAAAAACAACAACACCGACCAAATGATGAATGATCAAATGTTCGTGAGGCTTTATGCAATTTATGCAACAAAGAAAGTAGAGAGCGACTCTGCCCAAAACGTAGGTGGAAACACGGAAAACTTCCTCGGCGGTCACCGCTAAACAATTCAATTTGGGACCACCGGAGTTTAAGGGTGAGCCAAAACCACTTGGCGGAAGCATGGATAATGCAGATTACCAAGATATTTGATGTCTTGGGATGCTCGAGGAGCAAAAGGTTCCCTTTCACGCCTTTTATGTTGCAGCGGAGAGGCAGACATTGGTGGGAATCGGTAAAACGTACTCAACTTCTGGCATCAGGTCAAGATATCTTGGGAGAAGTTCCAGAGTCATTCAACGACAAATACTTTCCGAAAGTATTCGCCACATGAAGGAGGTGGAGTTTATCAAGTTGGAACAAAACAATATGACCGTGTCGCAATACGAGGCAAAATTTGCGGAGTTATCATGGTTTCGTCCCACTTGGTGGATAATGAGAGAGAATGGCGCGAATGTTTTTAAGAGGTTTGAAGCGAGGAGATACGTCAACATCTTATTTCTCATAAAGCGTGTTTGTATTCGAGATGTTGTAAATAGGGCTCGATTAGTGGAACGCGATAATGAGTCAACACAACTAAAAAGAGAGCAAATTGGCAAAATTATAATACCATGCGAGAGTAGTCATCGAAGCGGTGACAACAAGCGTGGAGGGAATCAACATGCCAGATATGGTAACCACTTCCGTGGTAATCAGGGCCAAAACAATAAGATTGGACATTTCAAGAAACGGAGATTCAACAATGATGGAAAGACGTCAGCACCAGCACCCATTGTTAAGGAAGGAGAAAGACCACCTATCATATCCTTCAAATGCGGAGGAGAGGGACACATCAGTCCAAACTGCGTCATGCCGTCCAAAGCATGTAGCTCGATTTTGTCGTTTACCGAAGACAAATTCAGCTAGGATGGAGGCACCAAATGCCATCCCAGAAAATTCAAAACCGGTAGTGCAAGGGAGAGCGTTTGTTGTGACCTCCCAAAGAGCAAGGAATCCGAATGAGGTCATCACGGGTAAGCTTATCATAAACTCTAATGAAGTCTATACTTTATTTGATACCGGTTCTACCCATTCTTTTATTTCTCCTACTTGCGCTCATCGATTAAATTTGACTCCGGAGAAATTAGACTTTGACTTATCTGTGGAAACTCCGTTGGGAGAAACCTTCATTATATCCACTGTTTATAAGTCTTGTTTGGTTTAAAGACCCAACTGCAGGAATTGTTAGACATTGGCTTTATTCGTCCTAGTACTTCTCCTTGGGGTGCTCCTGTTCTATTCGTGAAGAAGAAAGATGGGAGTATGCGACTTTGTATTGATTATCGGGAGTTGAATCATGTCACCATCAAAAATAGGTATCCATTGCCACGTATTGATGACCTGTTTGACCAGTTGCAAGGAGCCAAATTCTTTTCAAAGATTGATCTTCGTTCAGGATATCACCAATTGAAGATTAGAACTTTGACATTCCAAAGACGGCTTTAACTCCGATGACGGGCATTATGAATTCCTAGTCATGTCCTTTGGATTGACTAATGCTCCCGCCGCTTCATGGATATGATGAACCCAATATTCAAGGAATATTTAGATCACTTTGTGGTCGTCTTTATTGATGACATCCTTATTTATTCCAAAAGCCATGAAGATCATGAGCAACACTTGAGGTCGACACTCCAAAAGCTTCGTGAATATAAGCTTTATGCCAAGTTAAAGAAATGTGAGTTCGGCTTGAAGAAGTAGCATTCCTTGGGCACGTGGTATCAAGTCATGGAATATCCATTGACCAAGCAAAGATTGAAGCTATTCAAAGTGGGAACAACCTAAATCGATGGGCCAAGTAACGTAGCTTTCTCGGTTTAGTTGGTTATTATCGGAGATTCGTGGAAGGATTTTCTCGAATCGCTACTCCATTAACTTCAGTTGACTTCGGAAAGATACAAAGTTCGGTTTGAGCGAAGAATGTGAGAAGAGTTTTCAAGAACTCAAGAGGAGACTTATTTCAAAGACTGCTCTCGACAATACCATCCTGCCTCGGAGGATTTGTCATCTCATGATGATGCTTCGCAAAGGGTTGGGATGTGTTCTTATGCAACATGGAAAAGTTATAGCCTATGCCTCATGACAACTCAAAGAATATGAGAGGAATTATCCTACTCATGATCTAGAGTTGGCATTTATTGTCTTTGCACTTAAAATTTGGAGGCATTACTTGTATGGAGAGAAAGTGGAGATCTTTACTGGATCATAAAAGCCTCAAATATTTCTTCACTCAAAAGGAACTCAACACGCGACAACGACGTTGGCTTGAACTGTTGAAAGATTATGATCATACCATCCAATACCATCCCGAAAAGTGAACGTGGTAGGCGACGCATTGAGTAGAAAATCATATGCGAAATGCACGAGTGCGATATTGTCAACGCAAAGAAAGGCAATTTTGTGTGACTTGCAAAGGATGGAGATAGAGTTAAAGACTTGAGGACGCATGTGATGACAAATGAGTATACAAGTAGAACCGACTTTAATCGATAAAGTTAAAAGCCGCTCAAGCTACTGGACACGGAGGCGATGCGTATGAGGAAGAAAGTGCAAGAAGGTGCTATGCTTCAAGCAAGAATCGATGAAGAAGGAATACTTGAGTCAACTCGGACTTTGTGTTCCTAACGACAATCGATTTGAAGTATAATATCATGATGGAGGCGCGCACAACACACCATTTGCAATCCATCTCGGGAGTACCAAAATGTATCATGATATTCGTCATACATTTTTGGTGGAGCAATACGAAAGAGAGATAGCATTTGTTTATCTCAAGGTGTCTAACTTGTCAACGAGTTAAAGCGGAGCATCAAGTACCAAAAGGTCCATTGCAACCACTTGAAATTCCGAATGGAAGTGGGAGCACATTACCATGGATTTCAGCACGGTCTTCCTAAGGTTTCTCAAGGCATTGATGCGATATGGGTCATTGTTGATAGATTGACCAAGTCCGCTCATTTCTTACCGACACGAGAAACTTATACACTTGAACGTCTTGCTCGTATGTACATAAACGAGATTGTAAGATCGCATGGTATCTTGCGGTATCCATAGTTTCGATCGAGACCCAAGATTCACTTCACGATTTTGGGTTAGTTTGCAAAAAGCTATGGGCACAGATTTCACGATTTAGTTTCGGCATATCATCCTCGTAGACGGATGGACAATCGGAGAGGACTATTCAAACTCTTGAAGATCTATTAAGACTCGTGTCCTTGATTTCAAGGGGAGTTGGGACAAGTTCTTACCATTGGTGGAGTTTTCCTATAACAACAGCTTATCAAACAAGTATTGGCATGGCTCCATTCGAGCATTGTATGGAAGAAAGTGTCGCTTCCAAGATATCTTTGGGATGAGGTGGGTGAAGCAACGTTGTTGGGACCGGAGTTGGTACGTATGACTACGAAAAAGATTCAAATGATCCACAACGTATAAAAACCTCACAAAATCGACAAAAGAGTTATGCTGATCTTCATCGAAAGGACGTGGAATTCGATATAGGAGATCATGTGTTGTTAAGAGTTGCTCCATGGAAAGGAGTTACAAGATTTGGAAAGAGAGGAAAGATTAATCCTCGATTCATCTGGTCCATTTTAATCCTCGATCGAGTAGGAGCTGTGGCCTATAGACTCGCTTTACCACCAAATATGTCTCATGTTCATAACGTTTTTCACATATCTATGTTACATAAATATGTGAAAGACCCAAACATATTATTGAGTTAGAACAGGACGAAATAGCGAAAGATTTGACGTATGAAGAGGTTCTGTTCAAATTTTGATAAGAAGGAACATATTCTACGCTCCAAGGTTATACCTCAAGTCAAAATTTTGTGGAGGAACCACGATGTTGAGGAAATGACTTGGGAGTTAGAATCAAATGAAATCAAGGTATCCTTAACTCTTGACATACCGTGAATGCGTACCCTAATTTCGAGGGCAAAATTTCATAAGAAGGGAGGTTGTAAGACCCCAATTTTTATAAATAAAGATGAATTTTTCTATAAATATTATTTTTGAATATTATGGAATAAATTTGATATAATGTTATAGTTGTGGGTAATATTTATAAATTTTGCAAAGTATGCAAGTTGTTATAAAATATTCGTTTGGTCGGGGAATATTCTTTTTGTTAGTGAATATTCGTACAACGGCTCAATCATTGGTGGACCCCACAACAGAATTATTGTCGGATAGATAAGAGAGAAAGAAGAAGAGTATTTTGTTACTACACTGCTGCAGTATTCAATCTCCTACCAAATGTAAGGGGTGTTATTCTTTCTTATTCATGAAGAGAACTGTTGTTATTCCATTGCTTATTATTCATTGGAATAACTCAGATAACGCGGTTTACCCTATACTTGGTGACATTCTTCTATTATTCATTGGAACATCCCATGCGTGTGTTTTACACCGGACTGGTTTTAAATCTTTATTATTATTCTGTTGGAACATCCGCTCGTGTGTTTTACACCGGACTGGTTAAAATCTTTATTATTATTCCGTTGGAATATCCCGTCTCAGTGTGTTTTACAGGACCGGTTAAAATCTTTATTATTATTCGTTGGAACATCCTATCTCATGTGTTTTACGCCGGACCGGTTCCATTCTTTATTATTATTCGTTGGAACATCCTGCTCTGCGCGTTTACGCCGAGGACTCGTTCCGTTATTTATTATTCTCGTTGGAATAACTCGCTGTCATGCGATCTATCGCATGCACGGTGATTTCTTTTGTTATTCTATTCTTTATTATACCCAGTTAGTTAAAACTTTGACTTCTATACTCCATGAAATTAGTGGAATATCCTCGATATTTGCGTTTCATCCAAAGAATCTTTTCATGGAAATATTCTTCCGATCATTCTTGAATTTTTACTCTACAAAACAAAGATCATGTTGATAATTTGGACGTTAATAATTCCCGGATAAAATAATTCTTGAACTTGTTTTATTGAATTCTTATATCATTGTCATCATCCTCATGTTTATATTATGTTGAAAGTCATCCGTGGCCTCAGAGTGCATAGATGGACTTGGTATGATTATGACCAGAGACTATTCTTGTAATCATGACCGTAATGTTACAAATGATGTGATAAAAATCCTCAAATGGTCGTAGTGTATTGATGGATGTGTTGTTGGCATGATCATGACTATTAATGAATACACAAATATTCTCGCCCCAGAGTGCATGAATAATTGTGGTCGTGATACTAAAGAATATCCTGGTCAGTAAAAGTGTGGGTGATTCGATGATGTGGAATATTTATTAAAGTCGAGTCTCAGCCTATAACAAGATGATGAAAAACTTTTAAAACCTAAAAGATAGTAGATTTTATTTTCTACTGACTCTTTTAATGGATTGCTTATTTCACCGCAGCTTAAACCGATTGTCTATTGTATTTTATCGCTTAACATTGTTGAAGACTATTGTTAATTTATTCTCGCATTATCTTAGTCATAATATTTCTTATCGGGCTAGTTGAGCTCACCCTTTCTTTCACCGTCTCTTCGTGAAATGAGAATATAGCCGGGGATTTAGCCTGGGAAACGAGTGATGGTCCTCAAGATAGCATTAGTAGTCCTCACTATTCCGTGAAAAATAGTGTGATAATATTGTAATGAGGACTTTTTTTGAGTTTGTAGATAATATCTAGTAGATTTATATTTGTATTTAAACTCATAGTTTATGTCAGATTGTACATTTACGCTTATGTTAATAAGTTGTATTTAAATTTGCACCATGTAAGTGGCGCACCCAAGATGGGTGATGTATACCTAATTTTGGGGCGCCACAGCTTGGTATCGAGCTTAGGATATGATCCCCGCTAAGATGTGAGAATAGTACTAGGAGGGAGAGACGGGGAATACCTTCGCTAGTATGACCTACCTAAGTTTATGTGCTATTTTATTGGTTGGTCGAAGATAGGGATAATTTGTTACATGTCAATTAACCTTTTGTTTTGTGGCAAGATCTCAAAATGACATCCGAGAATGTTGAGAATAGAATGGAGCGCAGTGATCGTTGATTCACCACATATCAATAATCGTGATAATGTGCATCGTGAAGGGCGATAATCCTCATGCAAACAACAACACCGACCAAAATGATGAATGATCAAATGTTCAGAGGCTTTATGCAATTTATGCAACAAAGAAAGTAGAGCGACTTCGCCCAAAACGTAGGTGGAAACACGGAAAACTCTCGCGGTCACCGCTAAACAATTCAAGGAGCCGGGACCACCGGAGTTTAAGGGAGAGCCAAAACCACTTCGCGGAAGCATGGATAAAGCATATTACCAAGATATTTGATGTCTTGGGATGCTCGAGGAGCAAAAGGTTCCTTCACGCTTTTATGTTCATGCGGAGAGGCAGACATTCGGTGGGAATCCAGAAAAACGACTCAACTCCGCCAGATCAAGATATCTTGGGAGAAGTTCCAGAGTCGTTTCAACGACAAATACTTTCCCGAAAGTATTCGCCATACATGAAGGAGGTGGAGTTTATCAAGTTGGAACAAAACAATACGACCGTGTCGCAATACGAGGCAAAATTTTATGAGTTATCACGGTCATAGCCCCACTTGGTGGATAATGAAGAGAGAATGGCGCTTAATGTTTTTAAGAGGTTTGAAAGTCGAGATACGCCAACATCTTATTTCATAAACCGTGTTTGTATTCGGATGTTGTAAATAGGGCTGCTTAGTGGAACGCGATAATGAGTCAACACAACTAAAAGAGAGCAAATTAAGAAAAATTATAATACCAATGGAGAGTAGTCATCGAAGCGGTGACAACAAGCGTGGAGGGAATCAAACAGCCGATATGGTAACCACTTTTGGTAATAAGGGCCAAAACAATAAGAATGGACATTTCAAGAAAGGAGATTCAACAATGATGGAAAGACGCCAAGACCAAAGACCCATTGTTAAGGAAGGAGAAAGACCACCTATCATATGCTTCAAATGCGAGAGAGAGGGACACATCACCCAAACTGCGCCATGCCATCCAAAGCATGTTATAATTGTGGAAGAGAAGGTCACTTAGCTCGATTTTTTGTTGCCATCAAGACAAAATCACCTAGGATGGAGGCACCAAAGGCCATCCCGTAAAATTCAAAACCGTAGAAGGTAAGGGAGAGCGTTTGTTGTGACCTCCCAAAGAGCAAGGAACCGAATGAGGTCATCACGTAAGCTTATCATAAACTCT
This sequence comes from Panax quinquefolius, assembly GCA_020205615.1. NCBI lineage: Eukaryota > Viridiplantae > Streptophyta > Magnoliopsida > Apiales > Araliaceae > Panax > Panax quinquefolius. Next base: position 91,710,665 of record CM035154.1, read on the forward strand.
AATGAAGTCTATACTTTATTTGATACCTGGTTCTACCCATTCTTTTATTTCTCCTACTTAGGCCATCGATTAAATTTTGACCGGAGAAATTAGACTTTGACTTATCTGTGGAAACTCCGCTGGGAGAAACCTTCATTACATCCATCGCTTATAAGTCTTGTTTGTTCAAAATTGCACCTCACATTACCCGTCGATCTTATTTCATTAAAAATACTTGCATTTGACGTGATTCTAGGGATTGATTGGTTAACTACTTATCATGCAAAAATTGATTGTTTTCGTAAGGTTGTTAGCTTTCATATTCCTAATCAACCTATTATGCTAATTCAAACGACCAAACCATTAAAATCAATCACGGTCATCTCAAGCCATAAAGCTATTCGCTTATTGAAAAACGGATGTCAAGCTTTCTTAGCTCATGTCACGATTTAAACAAAAAATACGCCGCTTTTGAACGATATTTCTATTGTTAATAAATTTCCGACGTATTTCTCAAGAACTTCCCCGCCTACCCCCCAGAGCGTGAAATTGAATTTTGTATCGACCTTGAACCCCAGACAAAACCTATTTCCAAAGCCCCATATCGAATGGCTCCTATTGAACTTCGTGAGTTAAAGACCCAACCGCAGGAATTGTTAGACATGGCTTTATTCGCCCTAGTACTTCTCCTGGGGTGCTCCCTGCTCTATTCGTGAAGAAGAAAGATGGGAGTATGCGATTTTGTATTGATTATCTGGAGTCGAATCATGTCACCATCAAAAATAGGTATCCATTGCCACGTATTGATGACCTGTTTGACCAGCCATAAGGAGCCAAATTCTTTTCAAAGATCGATCTTCGTTCCGGATATCACCAATTGAAGATTAGAAATCACCGACATTCCAAAGACGGCTTTCGTAACTCCCCAGACGGGCATTATGAATTCCTAGTCATGTCCTTTCGATCGACTAATGCTCCCCGCCGCTTTCATGGATATGATGAACCGAGTATTCAAGGAATATTTAGATCACTTTGTGGTCGCCTTTATTGATGACATCCTTATTTATTCCAAAAGCCGTGAAGATCATGAGCAACACTTGAGGTCGACACTCCAAAAGCTTCGTGAATATAAGCTTTATGCCAAGTTGAAGAAATGTGAGTTTCGTGAAGAAGTAGCATTCCTTGGGCACGTGGTATCAAGTCATGGAATATCCGCTGACCCAAAGAAAGATAAAGCTATTCAAAGTCGGGAACAACCTAAATCGCTGATCAAGCACGTAGCTTTCTTGCTTAATGGTTATTATCTGAGATTCGTGGAAGGATTTTCTAATCGCTACTCCATCGACTCAAATTGACTCGGAAAGATACAAAGTTCTATGGAGCGAAGAATGTGAGAAGAGTTTTCAAGAACTCAAGAGGAGACTTATTTCAAAGACTGCTCGACAATACCATCCGCCTTGAGGGATTTGTCATCTACAAGTGATGCTTCAGCAAAGGGTTGGGATGTGTTCTTATGCAACATGGAAAAGTTATAGTTTATGCCTCGCGACAACTCAAAGAATATGAGAGGAATTATCCTACTCATGATCTAGAGTTGGCAAATTGTTGTCTTTTGCACTTAAAATTTGGAGGCATTACTTGTATGGGGAGAAAGTGGAGATCTTTACGGATCATAAAAGCCTCAAATATTTCTTCACTCAAAAGGAACTCAACACGCGACAACGACGCTGGCTTGAACTGTTGAAAGATTATGATCATACCATCCAATACCATCCTCGAAAAGCTTAACGTGGTAGCCGACGATCGAGTAGTAAAATCATATGCAAGCACGAAAAGCGATATTGTCAACGCAAAGGCCCATTTTGTGTGACTTGCAAAGGATGGAGATAGAGTTAAAGACCTGTGGACGCATGTGATGATAGCGAGTATACGAGTAGAACCGATTTTAATCGATAAAGTTAAAGTCGTCAAGCTACATGCACTGGAGTCGATGCGTATGAGGAAGAAAGTGCAAGAAGGTGCTACGCCTAAGCAAGAATCGATGAAGAAGGAATACTTCGAGTCAACTCTGCACTTTGTGTTCCTAACGACACTCGATTTAAAGTATAATATCATGATGGAGGCGCACAACACACCATTTGCAATCCATCTCGGGAGTACCAAATGTATCATGATATTCGCCATACATTTTGGTGGAGCAATATGAAGAGAGAGATAGCGCTGTTTATCTCAAGGTGTCTAACTTGTCAACGAAGTTAAAGTGAGCATCAAGTACCAAAAGGTCCATTGCAACCACTTGAAATTCCGTAATGGAAGTGGGAGCACATTACCATGGATTTCAAGCTACGGCCTTCCTAAGGTTTCTCAAGGCATTGATGCGATTTGGGTCATTGTTGATAGATCGACCAAGTCTCGCGCTTTCATTTCTTACCGACACGAGAAACTTATACACTTGAACGCCTTGCTCAGATGTACATAAACGAGATTGTAAGATCGCATGGTATGCCTAAGATCCATAGTTTCGATCGAGACCCAAGATTCACTTCACGATTTTGGGGTTAGTTTGCAAAAAAGCTATGGGCATGATTTCACGATTTAGTTTCAAGATATCATCCTCGCACGGACGGACAAATGGAGAGGACTATTCAAACTCTCAAGATCTATTAAGACTCGTGGTCCTTGATTTCAAGGAGTTGGGACAAGTTCTTACCATGGTGGAGTTTTCCTACAACAACAGCTTATCAAACAAGTATCGCATGGCTCCATTCAAGGCCAGATGGAAGAAAGTGTCGCTTCCAAAGATGCCGGGATGAGGTGGGTGAAGCAACGTTGTTGGGACCGTGAGTTGGTACGTATGACTACTTTTAAAAGATTCAAACGATCCGACAACGATAAAAAACCTCACAAAATCGACTAAAAGAGTTATGGCCGATCTTCATCGAAAGGACGTGGAATTCGATATAGAGATCATGTGTTGTTAAGAGTCGCTTCCATGGAAAGGAGTTACAAGATTTGGAAAGAGAGGAAAACTTAATCCTCGATTCATCTGGCCCATTTTAATCCTCGATCGAGTAGGAATCGTGGGCCTATAGACTCGCTTTTACCGCCAAATATGTCTCGTGTTCATAACGCTTTTCACATATCCATGTTACGTAAATATGTGAAAGACCCAACCATATTATCGAAGTTAGAACCGGATTTAAATAGCGGAAGATTTGACGATTTAAGAGGTTCCTGCTCAAATTTTGATAAGAAGGAACATATTCTACGCCCAAGGTTATACCTCAAGTCAAAGTTTTGTGGAGGAACCACGATGTTGAGGAAATGACTGGGAGTTAGAATCAAATGAAATCAAGGTATCCTTACCTCTTCGACATACTGTGTAGAAGACCCCAACTTTTATAAATAAAGATGAATTTTCTATAAATATTATTTTGAATATTATGGAATAAATTTGATATAATGTTATAGTTGTGGGTAATATTTATAAATTTTGCAAAGTATGCAAGTTGTTATAAAATATTCGCTTTGGCTCTGGGAATATTCTTTTTGTTAGGGAATATTCGCATAATGGCTCAATCATGGTGGACCCCATAATGTAATTATCATTTGATCGAGAAAACGACATAAAAAATATTTTATAAAAAAAAACTATGAGAGGTGTTACCGTTAAAACCGCTGAACTACCCTATAAAAAAAAGTACAAAGAATACGCTGTGGTCGCATAAGAAGACACCAGATTGATTATCGATGCTTACGTGAGAAGTCACTCACCTATGCTCAATTATTGCTACAAGAATTGTCGATCATATCTCTTATATTATTGATTCAATTATTGTCACAAAGATCATCTCAGATAATATGTTATAGTATTAAATCAATAATTGAGACGACAAGTTATAAATGATTAATAATTGTTGAAAGATTAAATATGTGTCGATAAAAAAAAAATGATTTGTGGTAAGTTTGATTATTTTATATATAAATATGTCATCATCTAAGAGTCTGGTATAGTTTGATTATTTTATTTACCATATCGTCATCAGTAATTCTCTTCACAATAGTAATTACCTTGTGAATAGTAATTACCTTTCAATAGTAATTACCTTCGTCAATAGTAATTACCTTTACCCCTCGTGAATAGTATTTACCTTCACAATAGTATTTACCTTTCGCTAATAGTAATTACCTTTACCAGACGTCGAACCACTTGTCGTTTCACATTGATTAAAGCGCCGAACCACTTGTCGCTTTCACACACAAAGGCAAAACCACTTTTCTTTTCACATCATTAGCCAAACCCTTTTTTTCACTCGCTTTTTTTTTTCACTACTAAAAAGTGCTAGCTAGAAATCTTCTATAAATAGAGGCCTAGGGCTTCATTATTTTCACTTAATTCATTCAAGCTATAGAGAGAGAAAGTATAGAGAGAATAGAGAGAGAAAGAAGAAGAGTATTTTGTTACTACACCACCGCAAAGATTCAATCTCCTACCAAATGTGTAAAGGTGTTATTCTTTCTTATTCATGAAGAGAACTGTTGTTATTCCATTGCTTATTATATTCGTTGGAATAACAGATAGATACCCTATACTTGGTGACATTTTTATTATTATACTTGGTGACATTCTTCTATTATTTTTCACTGAACATCCCGTCTTTAGGTATTTTACACCACCGTTTTACACCGGTTCCGTTTTTTTTATTATTTCGTTGAACATCCCGTCTCGTGGTGTTTTACACCGAATTCGGGTTCCGGTTCGCTTTTATTATTATTCGCTGAACATCCGCTCAGTGTGTTTTACACCCGACTCCGGTTCCGCTTTTTTATTATTATTCGCTGGAACATCCCTATCTCGTGTGTTTTACACCGACCGGGTTCCATCTTTTATTATTCTCGTTGAACATCCCGTCTGCTGTGTTTTTTCACCGACCGTTCCTTTTTATTATTTATTATTCTCGCTGAATAAACGTTGACTCGTTCTGCGTTATTTATTAGCGTTGAATAATCGCATTTATCGCATGTGATTTCTTTTGTTATTCCATTCTTTATTATACCCAAATTGGTTAAAACTTTGACTTCTATACTCCATGAAATTAGTGGAATATCCTCGATATTCATGCGTTTCATCCAAAGATCTTTCATGAAAATATTCTTCCGATCATTCTTGAATTTTACTCTACAAAACAAGATTCATGTCGATAATTTGACGTTAATAATTCCCGGATAAAATAATTTTTGAACTTGTTTTATCAATTTTATATCATTGTCATCATCCTCATGTTTATATTATGTTGAAAGTCATCTCGTGGTATTCAGAGTAGTATAGATGGACTTGGTATGATTACGACCGTGAGACTATTTGTAATCACGACCGTAATGTTACAAATGATGTGGATAAAAATCCTCAAAGGGTCAGAGTGTATCGATGGGATGCTTGTTGGTATGATCATGATTATTAATGAATACACAAATATTCTCGCCCGTAGTGCATGAATAATTGTGGTCGGATACTAAAGAATATCCTCGTCAGAAAAGTGTAAGGGTGATTCGATGATGTGGAATATTTATTAAAGTCGAGTCTCAAATTTATAACAAAGTGATGAAAAACCTTTAAAACCTAAAAGATAGTAGATTTTATTTTCTACTGACTTTTTAATGGATCGCTTATTCCACCGCAGCTTAAACTTGATGTTTATTATTGTATTTTATCGCTTAACATTGTCAAGACTATTGATAATTTATTTCGCATTATCTTAGTCATAATATTTCATCGGGCTAGTTGAGCTCACCCTTTCTTTCACCGTTTCTTCGTGAAATGAGAATAGCCGGGATTTAGCCTGGGGAAAACGAGTGATGGTCCCAAGATAAGATTAGTAGTCCTCACTATTTCGTGAAATAAGGTGATAATAATTGTAATGAGGACTTTTTTGAGTTTGTATAATATCTAGTAGATTTATATTTGTATTTAAACTCACGCTTTTATGTCAGATTGCATACCTACGCTTATGTTAATAAGTTGTATTTAAATTTGCACTACGTAAGTGGCTACCCAAGATGGGTGATGTATACCTAATTTTGGGGGCGCCACAGCTTGGTATCGAGCTTAGGATACGATCCCCGCTAAGATGTGAGAATAGTACTAGAGGGGAGAGACGGGAATACCTTCGCTAGTATGACCTACCTAAGTTTACGTGCTATTTTATTGGTTGGTCGTAAGATAGGATAATTTGTTACACGTCAATTAACTTTTGTTTTGTGGCAAGATTCAAAATGACATCCGAGAATGTTGAGAATAAGAATGGAGCGCAGCGATCGTTGATTCACCACATATCAATAATCGTGATAATGTGCATCGTGAAGGCTATATAATCCTCACAAAAAAACAACAACACCGACCAAATGATGAATGATCAAATGTTCAGAGAGTTTTATGTAATTTATGCAACAAAGAAAGTAGAGCGACTCTCGCCCAAAACGTAGGTGGAAACATTTGAAACTCTCAAGGTCACCGCTAAACAATTCAAGGAGCCGGGACCACCGAGTTTAAGGGAGAGCCAAAACCACTTCAAGTGAAGCATGGATAAAGCAGATTACCAAGATATTTGATGTCTGGGATGCTCCGAGGAGCAAAAGGTCCCTTTTTCACTTTTTTGTTATGCATGCGAGAGGCAGACATCGTGGGAATTCCAGAAACGACTCAAACTCATCAGATCAAGATATCTTGGGAGAAGTTCCAGAGTCGTTTCAACGACAAATACTTTCCCGAAAGTATTCGCCACATGAAGGAGGTGGAGTTTATCAAGTCGAACAAAACAATACGACCGTGTCGCAATACGAGGCAAAAATTTTATGAGTTATCACGGTTTCAAGGCCCCCACTGTGGATAATGAAGAGAGAATGGCGCTAATGTTTTTAAGAGGTTTGAAGTCGAGATACGCCAACATCTTATTTTCATAAACCGTGGTTTGTATTCAGATGTTGTAAATAGGGCTCGCTTAGTGGAACGCGATAATGAGTCAACACAACTAAAAGAGAGCAACCAAGCAAAATTATAATACCAAATGAGAGTAGTCATCGGGCTTGACAACAAGCGCGGAGGGAATCAATAAAGCCGATATGGTAACCACTTTGGTGGTAATCGTGTACAAAACAATAAGAATGGACATTTCAAGAAAGGAGATTCAACAATGATGGAAAGACGCCAAGACCAAAGACCCATTGTTAAGGAAGGAGAAAGACCACCTATCATATGCTTCAAATGCGAGGAGAGGGACACATCACCCAAATCAAGCGCCATGCCATTCCAAAGCATGTTATAATTGTGGAAGAGAAGGTCACTTAGCTCGATTTTGTGTTTGCCATCAAGACAAATTCAGCTAGGATGGAGGCACCAAAGGCCATCCCGTAAAATTCAAAACCCAGAGTGCAAGGGAGAGCGCTTTGTTGTGACCTCCCAAAGAGCAAGGAACCGAATGAGGTCATCACGGTAAGCTTATCATAAACTCTAATGAAGTCTATACTTTATTTGATACCGGTTCTACCCATTCTTTTATTTCTCCTACTTGCGCCATCGATTAAATTTGACCGAGAAATTAGAGACTTCGACTTATCGTGGAAACTCCGCTGGGAGAAACCTTCATTACATCCATCGCTTATAAGTCTTGTTTGGTTCAAATCGGCACCTCACATTACCTCGTCGATCTTATTTCATTAAAAATACTTGCATTTGACGTGATTCTGTGGATTGATGGTTAACTACTTATCATGCAAAAATTGATTGTTTTCGTAAGGTTGTTAGCTTTCATATTCCTAATCAACCTATTATGCTAATTCAAACGACCAAACCATTAAAATCAATCACGGCCATCTCAAGCCATAAAGCTATTCGCTTATTGAAAAACGGATGTCAAGCTTTCTTAGCTCATGTCACGATTTAAACAAAAATACGCCGCTTTTGAACGATATTTCTATTGTTAATAAATTTCCGACGATTCCCTCAAGAACTTCCCCGCCTACCCTCAGAGCGTGAAATTGAATTTTGTATCGACTTTGAACCCTAAGACAAAACCTATTTCCAAAGCCCCATATCGAATGGCTCCTATTGAACTTCGTGAGTTAAAGACCCAACCGCAGGAATTGTTAGACATCGGGCTTTATTCGCCCCAAGTACTTCTCCTCGGGGTGCTCCCCGCTCTATTCGTGAAGAAGAAAGATGGGAGTATGCGATTTTGTATTGATTATCTGGAGTCAATCATGTCACCATCAAAAATAGGTATCCATTGCCACGTATTGATGACCCGCTTTCGACCTTGCAGTAAGGAGCCAAATTCTTTTCAAAGATCGATCTTCGCTCCTTGATATCACCAATTGAAGATTAGAACCACGACATTCCAAAGACGGCCGTAATCCCCAGACGGCATTATGAATTCCTAGTCATGTCCTTCGATCGACTAATGCCCCGCCGCCTTCATGGATATGATGAACCGAGTATTCAAGGAATATTTAGATCACTTTGTGGTCGCCTTTATTGATGACATCCTTATTTATTCCAAAAGCCGTGAAGATCATGAGCAACACTTGAGGTCGACACTCCAAAAGCTTCGTGAATATAAGCTTTATGCCAAGTTGAAGAAATGTGAGTTCGTCAAGAAGTAGCATTCCTTGGGCACGTGGTATCAAGTCATGGAATATCCGCTGACCCAAAGAAAGATCAAGCTTATTCAAAGTCGGGAACAACCTAAATCATGATCAAGCACGTAGCTTTTTGCTTAGAATGGGTTATTATCTGAGATTCGTGGAAGGATTTTTTCTAATCGCTACTCCATCGACTCAAACCGACTTTTGAAAGATACAAAGTTCTATTGGAGCGAAGAATGTGAGAAGAGTTTTCAAGAACTCAAGAGGAGACTTATTTCAAAGACTGCTCGACAATACCATCCGCCTTGAGGGATTTGTCATCTTCACAAGTGATGCTTCTAGCAAAGGGTTGGGATGTGTTCTTATGCAACATGGAAAAGTTATAGTTTATGCCTCGCGACAACTCAAAGAATATGAGAGGAATTATCCTACTCATGATCTAGAGTCACAAAATGTTGTTTTTTGCACTTAAAATTTGGAGGCATTATCAGATGGGGAGAAAGTGGAGATCTTTACGGATCATAAAAGCCTCAAATATTTCTTCACTCAAAAGGAACTCAACACGCGATAAACGACGCTGGCTTGAACTGCTGAAAGATTATGATCATACCATCCAATACCATCCCGAAAAGTTTAACGTGGTAGCCGACGACGATCGAGGTAAAATCATATGCAAGCACGAAAAGCGATATTGTCAACGCAAAGGCCCATTTTTGTGACTTGCAAAGGATGGAGATAGAGTTAAAGACCTGTGGACGCATGTGATGATAGCGAGTATACGAGTAGAACCGATTTTAATCGATAAAGTTAAAGTCGCCAAGCTACTGCACTGAGAGCGATGCGATGAGGAAGAAAGTGCAAGAAGGTGCTGCGCTAAGCAAGAATCGATGAAGAAGGAATACTTTGAGTCAACTCCTGCATTTTTGTGTTCCTAACGACCTCGATTTAAAGTATAATATCATGATGGAGGCGCACAACACACCATTTGCAATCCATCTCGGGAGTACCAAATGTATCATGATATTCGGCCATACATTTTGGTGGAGCAATATGAAGAGAGAGATAGCGCTGCTTATCTCAAGGTGTCTAACTTGTCAACGAAGTTAGTTTGAGAGCATCAAGTACCAAAAGGTCCATTGCAACCACTTGAAATTCCGTAATGGAAGTGGGAGCACATTACCATGGATTTCATTATCGGCCTTCCTAAGGTTTCTCAAGGCATTGATGCGATTTGGGTCATTGTTGATAGATCGACCAAGTCCGCTTCATTTCTTACCGACACGAGAAACTTATACACTTGAACGCCTTGCTCAGATGTACATAAACGAGATTGTAAGATCGCATGGTATGCCTAAGATCCATAGTTTCGATCGAGACCCAAGATTCACTTCACGATTTTGGGTTAGTTTGCAAAAAGCTATGGGCACAGATTTCACGATTTAGCTCTAAGATATCATCCCTCAGACGGACGGACAATGGAGAGGACTATTCAAACTCTCAAGATCTATTAAGACTCGTGGTCCTTGATTTCAAGGAGTTGGGACAAGTTCTTACCATGGTGGAGTTTTCCACAACAACAGCTTATCAAGCAAGTATCGCATGGCTCCATTCAAGGCCAGATGGAAGAAAGTGTCGCTTCCAAAGATGCCGGGATGAGGTGGGTGAAGCAACGTTGTTGGGACCCGAGTTGGTACGCATATGACTACTTTAAAAGATTCAAACGATCCGACAACGATAAAAACCTCACAAAATCGATAAAAGAGTTATGCCGATCTTCATCGAAAGGACGTGGAATTCGATATAGAGATCATGTGTGTTAAGAGTCGCTTCCATGGAAAGGAGTTACAAGATTTGGAAAGAGAGGAAAACTTAATCCTCGATTCATCTGGCCCATTTTTAATCCTCGATCGAGTAGGAATCGTGGGCCTATAGACTCGCTTTTACCGCCAAATATGTCTCGTGTTCATAACGCTTTTCACATATCTATGTTACGTAAATATGTGAAAGACCCCAACCATATTATCGAAGTTAGAACCCATTTAAATAGCGGAAGATTTGACGATGAAGAGGTTCCTGCTCAAATTTTTGGAAGAAGGAACATATTCTACGCTTCCAAGGTTATACCTCAAGTCAAAGTTTTGTGGAGGAACCACGTATGTCGAGGAAATGACTGGGAGTTAGAATCAAATGAAATCAAGGTATCCTTACCTCTTCGACATACTGTGTACGCAATTCTAATTTCGAGGGCTTAAATTTCATAAGAAGGGAGGTTGTAAGACCCCAACTTTTATAAATAAAGATGAATTTTTCTATAAATATTATTTTTGAATATTATGGAATAAATTTGATATAATGTTATAGTTGTGGGTAATATTTATAAATTTTGCAAAGTATGCAAGTTGTTATAAAATATTCGCTTGGCTCTGGGAATATTCTTTTTGTTAGGAATATTCGCATAACGGCTCAATCATTGGTGGACCCCAATAATGTAATTATTATTTGATCGAGAAAACGACAAAAATATTTTATAAAAATAACTACGGAGGTGTTACCGTTAAAACCGTTGAACTACCCGGTGGTAAAAGTACAAGAATACGCCAGGGTTGCATAGTAGCACACCAGATTGATTATCGATGCTTACGTGAGAAGTCACTCAATTTATGCTCAATTATTGCTACAAAGAATTCACGATCATATCTCTTATATTATTGATTCAATTATTGTCACAAGATCATCTCAGATAATATGTTATAGTATTAAATCAATAATTGAGATTTACAAGTTATAAATGATTAATAATTGTTGAAAGATTAAATATGTGTTGATAAAAAAAAAATGATTTGTGGTAAGTTTGATTATTTTATGGGGGGCTCATATATGTCATCATCTAAGAGTCTCTTCACAATTAGTATTACCTTTGTCACAATAGTAATTACCTTCAATAATAGTATTACCTTTTCAATAGTAATTACCTTCAATAATAGTAATTACCTTCACAATAGTAATTACCCTTCGCTAATAGTAATTACCTTCGCCAATAGTAATTACCTTCGTGAATAGTAATTACCTTCGCTAATAGTATTTACCTTATTTACATTTACCGAACCAGTAATTTCACATTACAGTACGCCGAACCACTTGTCGCTTTCACATTTAAAAGGCCAAACCACTTTTCTTTTCACATCATTAGTCGCACAAGCCACTCGCCTTTTCACACTAAGAAAAGTGCTAAGCTAGAAATCTTCTATAAATAGAGGCCTAGGGCTTCATTATTTTCACTTAATTCATTCAAGCTATAGAGAGAGAGAAAGTATAGAGAGAATAAGAGAGAAAGAAGAAGAGTATTTTGTTACTACATCGCCGTAAAGATTCAATCTCCTACCAAATGTAAGGGGTGTTATTATTTTCTTATTCATGAAGAGAATCTGTTGTTATTCCATTGCTTATTATTCTCGCTGGAATAACTCAGATACGTGGTTTACCCTATACTTGGTGACATTCTTCTATTATTCGTTGAACATCCCGCTCTGGTGTTTTATAACGGACGGGTTCCGCTTTTTTTTATTATTATTCGCTGGAACATCCTGCTGTGGTGTTTTACACCGACTCGGTTCCGCGGTTTTTTATTATTATTATTCGCTGAACATCCTCGTCTGGTGTTTTACACCCGACCGGTTCCGCTTTTTTATTATTATTCGTTGAATATCCTATCTGTGTGTTTTACGCCGATCCGGTTCCATTCTTTATTATTCGTTGAACATCCTCGCTTAAGTGAATTTCACCGACCGTTCCGTTATTTATTATTCTCGTTGAATAACCGCTCTGTGCTGGGCCTATCGCATGCATGGTGATTTCTTTTGTTATTCCATTCTTTATTATACCAAATTGGTTAAAACTTTGACTTCTATACTCCATGAAATTAGTGGAATATCCTCGATATTTCAAGCGCTTCATCCAAAGATCTTTTCATGGAAATATTCTTCCGATCATTCTTGAATTTTACTCTACAAAAAAAGATCATGTTGATAATTTGACGTTAATAATTCCTCGGATAAAATAATTTTGAACTTGTTTTATTGAATTTTATATCATTGTCATCATCCTCATGTTTATATTATTTTTGAAAGTCATCTGTGGTATTCAGAAGTGTATGGATGGACTTGGTATGATTATGATCAGAGACTATTCTATGTAATCACGACCGTAATGTTACAAATGATGTGATAAAAATCCTCAAAGGGGTCGAGAGTGCATTGATGGACGCTTGTTGGCATGATCATGACTATTAATGAATACACAAATATTCTCGCCCCAGAGTGTATGAATAATTGTGGTCGCGATACTAAAGAATATCCTCGTCAGAAAAGTGCAGGGGTGATTCGATGATGTGGAATATTTATTAAAGTCGAGTCTCAAATATAACAGTTGATGAAAACCTTTAAAACCTAAAAGATAGTAGATTTTATTTTCTACTTGACTTTTTAATGGATTGATATTTCACCGCAGCTTAAACCGGTTGTCTATTGTATTTTATCGCTTAACATTGTTCAAGACTATTGATAATTTATTTCGCATTATCTTAGTCATAATATTTTATCGGGCTAGTTGAGCTCACCCTTTCTTTCACCGTTTCTTCTGTGAAATGAGAATATAGCCGGGATTTAGTCTGGGAAACGAGTGATGGTCCTCAAGATAAGATTAGTAGTCCTCACTATTTCGTGAAATAGTGTGATAATAATTGTAATGAGGACTTTTTTGAGTTTGTATAATATCTAGTAGATTTATATTTGTATTTAAACTCACGCTTTATGTCGATTGTACATTTACGCTTATGTTAATAAGTTGTATTTAAATTTCGTATCATGTAAGTGGCGCACCCAAGATGGGTGATGTATACCTAATTTTCCAACTAATTAATCTTTCAACAATTATTAATCATTTATAACTTGTCGCCTCAATTATTGATTTAATACTATAACATATTATACGGATGATACTGTGACAATAATTGAATCAATAATATAAGAGATATGATGCAAAGAATTTCAGAGTAATAATTGAGCATAGCCGAAGTGACTTCTCACGAAGCATCAATAATCAATACCAAGTGTGCTACTACGCAACTAATGCCAGACATCGCATTTTTTACCACCGGGTAATTCAACAGCTTTTAACAGTAAATCTCCTCCGTAGTTATTTTTATAAAATATTTTTGTCGTTTTTCTATCCGACAATAATTTCACATTATGGGTCCACCAATGATTGAGTCGTTGTATTTAATATTCCCTAACAAAAAGAATATTCCCCACCAAACTAATATTTTATAACAACTTGCATATTTTGCAAAATTTATAAATATTACCCACAACTATAACATTATATCAAATTTATTCCATAATATTCAAAAATAATATTTATAGAAAAATTCATCTTTATTTATAAAAGTCGGGGTCTTACAACCTCCCCTTCTTATGAAATTTCGCCTCTAAATTAGGGTACGACTGGTATGTCGAAGAGGTAAGGATACCTTGATTTCATTTCGATTCTAACTCCCAAGTCATTTCCTCAACATCGTGGTTCCTCCACAAAACTTTGACTTGAGGTATAACCTTGAGCGTAGAATATGTTCCTTCTTATCCAAAATTTGAACAGAACCTCTTCATACGCCAAATCTTCCGCTATTTCGTCCTGTTTCTAACTCAATAATATGGTTCTGGTCTTTCACATATTTACGTAACATAGATATGTGAAAACGTTATGAACACGAGACATATTTGGCAGAAAGCGTAGTCTATAGGCCACGTTCCTACTCGATCGAGGATTAAAAATGGACCGATGAATCGAGGATTAAGTTTTCCTCTCTTCCAAATCTTGTAACTCCTTTCCATGGAGCAACTCTTAACAACACACGATCTCCTATATCGAATTCCACGCCCTTTCGATGAAGATCAAGATAACTCTTTTGTCGATTTTGTGAGGTTTTTATACATTGTCGGATCGTTTGAATCTTTTCCGTAGTCATATACGCATTCAACTCCCGGTCCCAACAACATTGCTTCACCCACCTCATCCAAGCATACTGGAGAACGACACTTTCTTCCATACAATGCTTCGAATGGAGCCATGCCAATACTTGCTTGATAACTGTTGTTATAGGAAAACTCCACCAATGGTAAGAACTTGTCCCAACTCCCTTGAAATCAAGGACACAGTAGTCTTAATAGATCTTCAAGAGTTTGAATAGTCCTCTCCGACTGTCCGTCCGTCTGAGGATGATATGCCGAGCTAAATCGTAAGTCTGTGCCCATAGCTTTTTGCAAACTAACCCAAAATCATGAAGTGAATCTTGGGTCTCGATCGAAACTATGGATACCTAAGATACCATGCGCCTTACAATCTCGTTTTATGTACATACTGAGCAAGACGTTCAAGTGTATAAGTTTCTCGATAGGTAAGAAATGAGCGACTTGGTCAATCTATCAACAATGACCCATATCGCATCAACGCCTTGAGAAACCTTAGGAAGACCCAGAACGAAATCCATGGTAATGTGCTCCCACTTCCATTCGGAATTTCAAGTGGTTGCAATGGACCTTTTGGTACTTGATGCTCCGCTTAACTCGTTGACAAGTTAGACACCTTGAGATAACAACCGCTTATCTCTCTCTCTTCATATTGCTCCACCAAAATGTATTATTTAATATCATGATACATTTTGGTACTCCTGTGATGGATTGCAAATGGTGTGTTGTGCGCTCCATCATGATATTATACTTTAAATCGTGGTCGTTAGGAACACAAAGTCCGGAGTTGACTCAAGTATTCCTTCTTCATCGATTCTTGCTTCCTAAGATAGCACCTTCTTGCACTTTCTTCCTCATACGCATCACCTCCGTGTCCGTAGCTTTGAGCAAGCTTTTAACTTTATCGATTAAAGTTGGTTCTACTCGTATACTCGCCATCATCACACGCGTCCTCCTCGAGTCTTTAACTCTATCTCCATCCTTTGCAAGTCACACAAAATGGGCTTTATGCGTTGACAATATCGCACTCAGACTTGCATATGATTTTCTACTCAACGCCAAATCGCCTACCACGCTCGCTTTTCCAGATGGTATTGGATGGTATGATCATAATCTTTCAACAGCCTCAAGCCAACGTCGTTGTCGCATGTTGAGTTCCTTTTGAGTGAAGAAATATTTGAGGCTTTTATGATCCGTAAAGATCTCCACTTTCTCTCCATACAAATAATGCCTCCAAATTTTAAGTGCAAAGACAACAGCCGCTAACTCTAGATCATGAGTAGGATAATTCCTCTCATATTCTTTGAGTTGTCATGAGGCATAAACTATAACTTTTCCATGTTGCATAAGAACACATCCCAACCCTTTGCTCAAGCATCACCGTAGATGACAAATCCCTCCGAGCCAGATGGTATTGTCGTAACAAAATAAATAAGTCTCCTCTCGAGTTCTTGAAAACTCTTCTCACATTCTTCGCTCCAACCAAACTTTGTATCTTTCCGAGTCACCGAGTCAATGGAGTAGCGATTCGAGAAAATCCTTCCACGAATCTCCGATAATAACCACTAAACCGAGAAAGCTACGATTTCCATTCACTAATTTAGGTTGTTCCTACTTTGAATAGCTTCAATCTTTCTTTTGGGTCAATGATATTCCATGACTTGATACCACGTGCCCAAGGAATGCTACTTCTTTAAGCCGTAACTCACATTTCTTCAACTTGGCATAAAGCTTATATTCACGAAGCTTTTGGAGTGTCAGCCTCAAGTGTTGCTCATGATCTTCATGGCTTTTGGAATAAATAAGGATGTCATCAATAAAGACGACCACAAAGTGATCTAAATATTCCTTGAATACTCGGTTCATCATATCCATGAAGGCAGCAATAGCATTAGTCAATCCAAAGGACATGACTAGGAATTCATAATGCCCGCACCGAGTTCTGAAAGCCGTCTTTGGAATGTCAGCGGTTCTAATCTTCAATTGGTGATATCCGGAATGAAGATCAATCTTTGAAAAGAATTTGGCTCCTTGCAACTGGTAAAACAGGTCATCAATACTTGGCAATGGATACCTATTTTTGATGGTGACATGATTTAACTCCCGATAATCAATACAAAGTCGCGATACTTCCATCTTTCTTCTTCACATTTAATGTAAAACAGAGCACCCCAAGGAGAAGTACTAGAACTAATAAAGCCAATGTCTAACAATTCCGCAGTTGGGTCTTTAACTCCTCAAGTTCAATAGAGCCATTCGACATGGGCTTTGGAAATAGGTTTTGTACCGGTTCAAGGTCGATACAAAATTCAATTTCACGCCTCGGGGTAGGCTGTGAAGTTCTTCTGGGAATACGTCAGAAATTTATTAACAATAGAAATATCGCTCAAAATCGGCGATATTTTTGTTTAAATCGTGATATGAGCTAAGAAAGCTTGACATCCGCTTTTCAATAAACGAATAGCTTTTATGGCTTGAGATGACCGTGATTGATTTTAATGGTTTGGCCGTTTGAATTAAGATAATAGGTTGATTAGAATATGAAAGCTAACAACCTTACGAAAACAATCAATTTTTGCATGATAAGTAGTTAACCAATCAATCCCTAGAATCACGTCAAATGCAAGTATTTTTAATGAAATAAGATCGACAGGTAATGTGAGGGTACCGATTTGAACCAAACAAGACTTATAAACAAATGGATGTAATGAAGGTTTCTCCCAACGGAGTTTCCCACAGATAAGTCAAAGTCTAATTTCTCCTGAGTCAAATTTAATCGATGAGCGCAAGTAGGAGAAATAAAAGAATGGGTAGAACCCAGATCAAATAAAGTATAGACTTCATTAGAGTTTATGATAAGCTTACCCGTGATGACCTCATTCGGATTCCTTGCTCTTTGGGAGGTCACAACAAATGCTCTCCTCAGACTACCGGTTTTGAATTTTTCGGGATGGCCTTTGGTGCCTCCATCCTAGTGAATTTGTCTTGAGAACGCACAAAATCGAGCTAAGTGACCTTCTCTTCCACAATTATAACATGCTTTGACTGCGGCATGACGTAGTTTGATCGATGTGTCCCTCTCCTCCGCATTTGAAGCATATGATAGGTGGTCTTTCTCCTTCCTTAACAATGGGTGTTGGTGCTGACGTCTTTCCATCATTGTTGAATCTCCGTTTCTTGAAATGTCCATTCTTATTGTTTTGGCCCTGATTACCACCAAGTGGTTACCATATCCGCCCGTTGATTCCTCCACGCTTGTTGTCACCGCTTCGATGACTACTCTCGCCGGTATTATAATTTTGCTTACGCTCTCTTTTTAGTCAGGTTGACTCATTATCGCTGCTCCACTAATCGAGCCCTATTTACAACATCTGAATACAAACACAGTTTATGAGAAATAAGATGTTGACGTATCTCCGGCTTCAAACCTCTTAAAAACATTCGCGCCATTCTCTCTTCATTATCCACCAAGTGGGACGCAAACCGTGATAACTCCGCAAATTTTGCCTCGTATCATTGCGATTACTGGCCATATTGTTTTGTTCCAACTTGATAAACTCCACCTCCTTCATGTGGCGAATACTTTCAGAAAGTATTTGTCGTTGAACAAACCCTCGAACTTCTCCCAAGATATCTTCAAGACAAAGAAGTTGAGTACGTTTTATCGATTCCCACCAAGAATCGCCTCCTCCAAGCAACATAAAGAGGCAAGAAAGGAACCTTTTTGCTCCTGAGCATCCCAAGACATCAAATATCTTGGTAATCTGCTTTATCCATGCTTCCGCCGAAGTGGTTTTTGCTTTCCCTTAAACTCCGGTGGTCCCAGCCTCCTTGAATTGTTTAGCGGTGACCACCGAGAGTTTTCCGTGTTTCCACCCACGTTTTGGACAGAGTCGCTCTCACTTTGGCTGTTGCATAAATTGCATAAAGCCTCTGAACATTTGATCATTCATCATTTGGTCAGTGTTGTTGTTTGCATGAGGATTGTCGCCTTCCTGATGCACATTATCCTGATTATTGATATGTGGTTAATCAACGATCGCCTGCGCTCCATTGCTATTCTCAACATTCTCAGATGTCATTTTCAGAAACTGCCACAAAACAAAAGGTTAATTGGCATGTAACAAATTATCCCTATCTTCTGACCAACCAATAAAATAGCACATAAACTTAGGTAGGTCATAATCATACCAAGTCCATCTATGCACTACAGGCCACATATGACTTTCAACATAATATAAACATGAGGATGATGACAATGATATAAGAATTCAATAAAACAAGTTCAAGAATTATTTTATCCAGGAATTATTAACGTCCAAATTATCAACATGATACTGTTTTGTAGAGTAAAATTCAAGAATGATCAGAAGAATATTTCCATGAAAAGATACTGGATGAAACGCAAATATCAAGGATATTCCACTAATTTCATGGAGTATAGAAGTCAAAGTTTTAACCAACCTGGGTATAATAAAGAATAGAATAACAAAGAAATCACCCGCATGCGATGAATTAGCATGTGCAAAAGTTATTCAACAGAATAATAAATAACGGAACAGTCCGGCCGTAAAACGCATGCATAGGATGTTCCAACAGTAATAATAAAGAATGGAACCAGTCCGCGTAAAACACATGCGAGGATGTTCCAACAGAATATTAATAAAGAGCGGAACCAGTCCTGCGGTGTAAAACACATACGCATGTGATGTTCCAATAAAATAATAATAATAAAGAGCGGAACCAGTGTCCGGTGTAAAACACACGCATGTGATGTTCCAACAGAATAATAATAAAGGCGGAACCAGTAAAATGTAAAACACATGCATGAGGATGTTCCAATGTAATAATAGAAGAATGTCACCAAGTATAGGTAAACTGCACAGATCAAAGTTATTCCAAAGAATAATAAGCAATGGAATAACAACAGTTCTCTTCATGAATAAGAAAGAATAACACCCCTTACATTTGGTAGGAGATTGAATATCTGCTGATGATTGTAGTAACAAAATACTCTTCTTCTTTCTCTCTTATTCTGGAATAAATTTTGATATAAGGTTATAGTTGTGGGTAATATTTATAAATTTTGCAAAGTATGCAAGTTGTTATAAAATATTCGTTTGGTCGGGGAATATTCTTTTTGTTAGGGAATATTCGCATAACGGCTCAATCATTGGTGGAACCCTACATTAATGTAATTATTGTCGGACAGAGAAAACGACAAAAATATTTCATAAAAATAACTACGAGGTGTTACCGTTAAAGCTGTTGAACTACCCGGTGGTAAAAAGTACGAGAATACGCTGTGGTTGCATAGTAGCACTACAGTATTGATTATTGATGCTTACGTGAGAAGTCACTCACTATGCTCAATTATTTACAAAGAATTCGTGATCATATCTCTTATATTATTGATTCAATTATTGTCACACGATTATCATCAGATAATATGTTATAGTATTAAATCAATAATTGAGACGACAAGTTATAAATGATTAATAATTGTTGAAAGATTAATAATGTGTGATGATGAAAAAAATGATTTGTGGTAAGTTTGATTATTTTATGGGGGCTCATATGTCATCATCTAAGAGTCTCTTCGTCAATAGTATTTACCTTCGTCAATAGTAATTACCTTCGTCAATAGTAATTACCCTTGTGAATAGTATTTACCTTCGTCAATAGTAATTACCTTCGTCAATAGTAATTACCCTTGTGAATAGTATTTACCTTCGTTAATAGTATTTACCTTCGTTAATAGTAATTACCTTTACCAGACGTCGAACCACTTGTCGTTTCACATTACAGGCGTCAAACCACTTTTCTTTTCACATTATTAGTCGTCAAGCCACTTGCCTTTTCACACGACAGGTGCTAAGCTAGAAATCTTCTATAAATAGAGGCCAAGGGCTTCATTATTTTTCACGAATTCATTCAAGCTATAGAGAGAGAAAGTATAGAGAGAATAAGAGAGAAAGAAGAAGAGTATTTTGTTACTACACCTTCAATAAAGATTCAATCTCCTACCAAATGTAAGGGTGTTATTCTTTCTTATTCATGAAGAGAACTGTTGTTATTCCATTGCTTATTATTCTGTTGGAATAACTCAGATCACGCCATTTACCCTATACTTGGTGACATTCTTCTATTATTCATTTGGAACATCACATCATGTGTTTTACACAGGACCTGGTTAAAATCTTTATTATTATTCTGTTGGAACATCACATGCGTGTGTTTTACGGACACTGGTTAAAATCTTTTTATTATTACATTGGAACATCACATGCTCATGTGTTTTACACCGGACTGGTTAAAATCTTTATTATTATTACATTTGGAACATCCCGCTGTGTGTTTTACGACGGACTGGTTCCATTCTTTATTATTCTGTTGGAACATCCTGTCATGCATGCGTTTTACGCCGAACTCAGTTCCGTTATTTATTATTCTCGTTGGAATAACTCGCTGCATGCGGTCTATCGCATGCGTGGTGATTTCTTTTGTTATTCTATTCTTTATTATACCTAGTTGGTTAAAACTTTGACTTCTATACTCTATGAAATTAGTGGAATATCCTTGATATTTGCGTTTCATCCAAAGATCTTTTCATGGAAATATTCTTCCGATCATTCTTGAATTTTACTCTACAAAAGCAAGATCATGTTGATAATTTGGACGTTAATAATTCCCGGATAAAATAATTCTTGAACTTGTTTTATTGAATTCTTATATCATTGTCATCATCCTCATGTTTATATTATGTTGAAAGTCATATGTGGCTCAGAGTGCATAGATGGACTTGGTATGATTATGACTGAGAGACTATTCGGTGTAATCATGACCGTAATGTTACAAATGATGTGATAAAAATCCTCTGTGGCCGTAGTGCATTGGTGGACAGTTGTTGGCATGATCATGACCATTAATGAATACACAAATATTCTTGGCCCGTAGTGCATGAATAATTGTGGTCGTGATACTAAAGAATATCCTTGGCCGTAATGCAGGGGTGATTCGATGATGTGGAATATTTATTAAAGCTGAGTCTCAGCTATAACAGTGATGAAAAACCTTTTAAAACCTAAAAGATAGTAGACTTTATTTTCTACTTGACTCTTTTAATGGATTGCTTATTCCGCTGCAGTTTAAACTGGTTGTCTATTGTATTTTATCGGTTTAACATTGTTGAAGACTATTAATAATTTATTCGCATTATCTTAGTCATAATATTTCTTACTGGGCTAGTTGAGCTCACCCTTTCTTTCACTGTTCTCTTGTGAAATGAGAATATATTTCGGGACGAGTCGGGGAAACGAGTGATGGTCCTGAAGATAGCATTAGTAGTCCTCACTATTCTATGAAATAGTGTGATAATATTGTAATGAGGACTTTTTTTTGAGTTTGTATAATATCTAGTGAGAGCGATATTTGTATTTAAACTCATAGTTTATGTCGTATTGTATACGGCGCTTATGTTAATAAGTTGTATTTAAATTACATACCATGTAAGTGGCGACCCAAGATGGGTGATGTATACCTAATTTTGGGGGCGCACGATTTGGTATCGAGCTTAGGATATGATCCTGGCTAAGATGTGAGAATAGTACTAGGAGGGGAGAGCGGGAATACCTTTGCTAATATGACCTACCTAAGTTTATGTGCTATTTTATTAGTTGGTCGGAAGATAGGGATAATTTGTTACATGTCAATTAACCTTTTGTTTTGTGGCGATTCGAAAATGACATCCGAGAATGTTGAGAATAAAGAATGGAGCGCAGCGATCGTTGATTCACCACATATCAATAATCGAGGATAATGTGCATCATCGAGGAAGGCGATAATCCTCATGCAAACAACAACACCGACCAAATGATGAATGATCAAATGTTCGGAGGCTTTATGCAATTTATGCAACAAAGAAAGCAGAGCGACTCTGTCCAAAACGTAGGTGGAAACACGGAAAACTCTCGAGGCGGTCACCGCTAAACAATTCAAGGAGCTGGGACCACCGGAGTTTAAGGGTGAGCCAAAACCATACGGAAGCATGGATAAAGCAGATTACCAAGATATTTGATGTCTTGGGATGCTCCGAGGAGCAAAAGGTTCCCTTCACGCCTTTATGTTGCATTTGAGAGGCAGACATGGTGGGAATCCAGAAAGCGTACTCAACTGTCACAGATGAAGATATCTTAGGAGAAGTTCCAAGAGTCATTCAACGAAAAATACTTTCCGAAAGTATTCGCCACATGAAGGAGGTGGAGTTTATCAAGTTGGTACAAAACAATACGACCGTGTCGCAACACGAGGCAAAATTTATGAGTTATCACGGTTTCGTCCCACTTGGTGGATAATGAAGAGAGAATGGCGCGAATGTTTTTAAGAGGTTTGAAGTCGAGATACGTCAACATCTTATTTCTCATAAACCGTGTTTGTATTGAGATGTTGTAAATAGGGCTCGATTAGTGGAACGCGATAATGAGTCAACACAACTAAAAGAGAGCGGTGACAAAATATATAATACCGGAGAGTAGTAGTCGTCAGCGGTGACAACAAGCGTGAGGGAATCAGCGGGCGGATATGGTAACCACTTTGGTGGTAATCAGGCCAAAACAATAAGAATGGACATTTCAAGAAACGGAGATTCAACAATGATGGAAAGACGTCAAAGACCAAAGACACCCATTGTTAAGGAAGGAGAAAGACCACCTATCATATGCTTCAAATGCGAGGAGAGGGACACATCATCCAAAAGCTGCGCCATGCCAGTCAAAGCATGTTATAATTGTGGAAGAGAAGGTCACTTAGCTCGATTTTGTCGTTTACCAAAGACAAATTCAGCTAGGATGGAGGCACCAAAGGCCATCCCGTAAAATTCAAAACCCATTAGTGCAAGGGAGAAGCGTTTGTTGTGACCTCCCAAAGAGCAAGGAATAGAATGAGGTCATCACGGGTAAGCTTATCATAAACTCTAATGAAGTCTATACTTTATTTGATACCTGGGTTCTACCCATTCTTTTATTTCTCCTACTTGCGCTCATCGATTAAATTTGACTCAGGAGAAATTAGACTTTGACTTATCTGTGGAAACTCCGTTGGGAGAAACCTTCATTACATCCATCGTTTATAAGTCTTGTTTGGTTCAAATCGGTACCTCACATTATTACCGTCGATCTTATTTCATTAAAAATACTTGCATTTAACGTGATTCTAGGGATTGATTGGTTAACTACTTATCATGCAAAATTGATTGTTTTCGTAAGGTTGTTAGCTTTCATATTCCTAATCAACCTATTATGCGAATTCAAACTACCAAACCATTAAAATTAATCACGGTCATCTCAAGCCATAAAGCTATTCGTTTATTGAAAAATGGATGTCAAGCTTTCTTAGCTCATGTCATGATTTAAACAAAAATACGCCGATTTTGAACGATATTTCTATTGTTAATAAATTTCTGACGTATTTCTCAAGAACTTCCCGCCTACCCAGAGCATGAAATTGAATTTTGTATCGACCTTGAACCCTAAGACAAAACCTATTTCCAAAGCCCCATATCGAATGGCTCTATTGAACTTCGAGGAGTTAAAGACCCAATGCAGGAATTGTTAGACATGGCTTTATTCGTCCCTAGTACTTCTCCTTGGGGTGCTCTGTTCTATTCGTGTGATGAAGAAAGATGGGAGTATGCGATTTTGTATTGATTATCGGGAGTTGAATCATGTCACCATCAAAAATAGGTATCCATTGCCACGTATTGATGACCTGTTTGACCGGTTGCAAGGAGCCAAATTCTTTTCAAAGATTGATCTTCGTCTAGGATATCACCAATTGAAGATTAGAACCACGACATTCCAAAGACGGCGCCGAGAACTCCTATGCGGGCATTATGAATTCCTAGTCATGTCCTTTGGATTGACTAATGCTCCTGTTGCCTTCATGGATATGATGAACCGAGTATTCAAGGAATATTTAGATCACTTTGTGGTCGTCTTTATTGATGACATCCTTATTTATTCCAAAAGCCGTGAAGATTATGAGCAA
The DNA here is from genome assembly GCA_020205615.1 of Panax quinquefolius. Lineage (NCBI taxonomy): Eukaryota > Viridiplantae > Streptophyta > Magnoliopsida > Apiales > Araliaceae > Panax > Panax quinquefolius. The sequence goes on from CM035154.1 coordinate 91,735,351, forward strand.
CACTTGAGGCTGACACTCCAAAAGCTTTGTGAATATAAGCTTTATGCCAAGTTGAAGAAATGTGAGTTCTGGCTTGAAGAAGTAGCATTCCTTGGGCACGTGGTATCAAGTCATGGAATATCTGTTGACCCAGCAAAGATTGAAGCTATTCAAAGCTGGGAACAACCTAAATTAGTGACCGAAGTACGTAGCTTTCGGTTTATTTGGTTATTATCGGAGATTCGTGGAAGGATTTTCTCGAATCACTACTCCATTGACTCAAATTGACTCGGAAAGATACAAAGTTCTATTGGAGCGAAGAATGTGAGAAGAGTTTTCAAGAACTCAAGAGGAGACTTATTTCAAAGACTGTTCGACAATACCATCCGGCTCGGGAGGATTTGTCATCTACATGATGATGCTTCGAGCAAAGGGTTGGGATGTGTTCTTATGCAACATGGAAAAGTTATAGCCTATGCCTCGCGACAACTCAAAGAATACGAGAGGAATTATCCTACTCATGATCTAGAGTTGGCAGCTGTTGTCTTTGCACTTAAAATTTGGAGGCATTACTTGTATGGAGAGAAAGTGGAGATCTTTACGGATCATAAAAGCCTCAAATATTTCTTCACTCAAAAGGAACTCAACATGCGACAACGACTTTGGCTTGAACTGTTGAAAGATTATGATCATACCATCCAATACCATCCTGGAAAAGTGAACGTGGTAGCTGACGCATTGAGTAGAAAATCATATGCAAGTACGAGTGCGATATTGTCAACGCAAAGGCCCATTTTGTGTGACTTGCAAAGGATGGAGATAGAGTTAAAGACTCTGGGGACGCATGTGATGACAAATGGAGTATCTGAGTAGAACCGACTTTAATCGATAAAGTTAAAGCCGCTTTCAAGCTACTGGACTGGAGTCGATGCGTATGAGGAAGAAAGTGCAAGAAGGTGCTATGCCGAAGCAAGAATCGATGAAGAAGGAATACTTGAGTCAACTCTGCACTTTTTGTTCCTAACGACCCGATTTAAAGTATAATATCATGATGGAGGCGCACAACACACCATTTGCAATCCATCTCGGGAGTACCAAAATGTATCATGATATTCGCCATACATTTTGGTGGAGCAATATGAAGAGAGAGATAAGCGTTGTTTATCTCAAGGTGTCTAACTTGTCAACGAAAGTTAAAGCGAGCATCAAGTACCAAAAGGTCCATTGCAACCACTTAAAATTCCATAATGGAAGTGGGAGCACATTACCATGGATTTCAAGCACGGCCTTCCTAAGGTTTCTCAAGGCATTGATGCGATATGGGTCATTGTTGATAGATTGACCAAGTCGCTCATTTTTACCGACACGAAACTTATACACTTGAACGCTCTTGCTCAGTATGTACATAAACGAGATTGTAAGACCGGATGGTATACCAGTATCCATAGTTTTTGATCGAGACCCAAGATTCACTTCATGATTTTGGGTTAGTTTGCAAAAAGCTATGGGCACAGACTTACGATTTAGCTCAGCATATCATCCTCAGACGGACGGACAGTCGGAGAGGACTATTCAAACTCTTGAAGATCTATTAAGACTCTGTGTCCTTGATTTCAAGGGGAGTTGGGACAAGTTCTTACCATTGGTGGAGTTTTCCTATAACAACAGTTATCAAGCAAGTATTGGCATGGCTCCATTCGAAGCATTGTATGGAAGAAAGTGTCGTTCTCCAATATGCTGGGATGAGGTGGGTGAAGCAATGTTGTTGGGACCGGAGTTGGTACGTATGACTACGGAAAAGATTCAAACGATCCGACAATGTATAAAAACCTCACAAAATCGACAAAAGAGTTATGCTGATCTTCATCGAAAGGACGTGGAATTCGATATAGGAGATCATGTGTTGTTAAGAGTTGCTCCATGGAAAGGAGTTACAAGATTTGGAAAGAGAGGAAAACTTAATCCTCGATTCATCGGTCCATTTTTAATCCTCGATCGAGTAGGAACTGTGGCCTATAGACTCGCTTTACCGCCAAATATGTCTCGTGTTCATAACGTTTTTCACATATCTATGTTACGTAAATATGTGAAAGACCCGAACCATATTATTGAGTTAGAACCGGGACGAAATAGCGGAAGATTTGACGTATAAGAGGTTCCTGTTCAAATTTTGGATAAGAAGGAACATATTCTACGCCTCAAGGTTATACCTCAAGTCAAAGTTTTGTGGAGGAACCACGATGTTGAGGAAATGACTTGGGAGTTAGAATCAAATGAAATCAAGGTATCCTTACCTCTTCGACATACCTGTGTATCGTACCCTAATTTCGAGGGCTAAATTTCATAAGAAAGGGAGGTTGTAAGACCCCAAACTTTTATAAATAAAGATGAATTTTTCTATAAATATTATTTTTGAATATTATGGAATAAATTTGATATAATGTTATAGTTGTGGGTAATATTTATAAATTTTGCAAAATATGCAAGTTGTTATAAAATATTCGTTTGGTCGGGAATATTCTTTTGTTAGGGAATATTCGTATAACTACTCAATCATTGGTGGACCCCTATAAATGTAATTATTGGTTTGATAGAGAAAACGACAAAAATATTTTATAAAAATAACGGCGGAGATGTTACCGTTAAAGCTGTTGAATTACCCGGTGGTAAAAAAATACGATGAATGGCGTGGTCGCATAAGTAGCACACCAGATTGATTATTGATGCTTACGTGAGAAGTCACCACCTATGCTCAATTATTACTACTGAGAATTCTTCGCATCATATCTCTTATATTATTGATTCAATTATTGTCACAGTATCATCTGTATAATATGTTATAGTATTAAATCAATAATTGAGACGACAAGTTATAAATGATTAATAATTGTTGAAAGATTAATTATGTGTTGATGAAAAAAAAATGATTTGTGGTAAGTTTGATTATTTTATGGGGGCTCATATGTCATCATCTAAGAGTCTCTTCATCAATAGTATTTACCTTCGTCAATAGTAATTACCTTCGTCAATAGTAATTACCCTTGTGAATAGTATTTACCTTCGTCAATAGTAATTACCTTCGTCAATAGTAATTACCCTTGTGAATAGTATTTACCTTCGTCAATAGTATTTACCTTCGTTAATAGTAATTACCTTTACCAGACGTCGAACCACTTGTCGTTTCACATTACAGGCGTCAAACCACTTTTCTTTTCACATCATTAGTCGTCAAGCCACTTGCCTTTTTTCACACTAAGGTCTGCTAAGCTAGAAATCTTCTATAAATAGAGGCACAGGGCTTCATTATTTTCATTTAATTCATTCAAGCTATAGAGAGAAAGTATAGAGAGAATAAGAGAGAAAGAAGAAGAGTATTTTGTTACTATAATCTGCGAAGATTCAATCTCCTACCAAATGTAAGGGGTGTTATTCTTTCTTATTCATGAAGAGAACTGTTGTTATTCCATTGCTTATTATTACATTGGAATAACTTTGTATCACGCCAGTTTACCCTATACTTGGTGACATTCTTCTATTATTCTGCTGAACATCACGTCTCGTGTGTTTTAGGACTGGACCGGGTTCTTTATTATTATTATGTTGGAACATCACATGCGTGTGTTTTACACGGACTGGTTAAAATCTTTATTATTATTATTCGTTGGAACATCACATGCATGTGTTTTACACCGGACTGGTTAAAATCTTTATTATTATTCTCGTTGGAACATCACATGCGTCACATGTGTTTTACTGTAGGACTGGTTCCATTCTTTATTATTACATTGGAACATCCATGCATGCGCTTTTCTGGGATTCGGTTCCGTTATTTATTATTCTGTTGGAATAACCTGCCTGTGCGGTCTATCGCATGCGTGGTGATTTCTTTTGTTATTCTATTCTTTATTATACCCAGTTGGTTAAAACTTTGACTTCTATACTCCATGAAATTAGTGGAATATCCTTGATATTTGCGTTTCATCCAGTATCTTTTCATGGAAATATTCTTCTGATCATTCTTGAATTTTACTCTACAAAACAAAGATATCATGTTGATAATTTGGACGTTAATAATTCTGGATAAAATAATTCTTGAACTTGTTTTATTGAATTCTTATATCATTGTCATCATCCTCATGTTTATATTATGTTGAAAGTCATCCGTATTCTGTAATGCATAGATGGACTTGGTATGATTATGACCGAGAGACTATTCTTGTGTAATCATGACCGTAATGTTACAAATGATGTGATAAAAATCCTCAAATGGTAGTAGTGCATTGGTGGGACGAGTTGTTGGCATGATCATGACCATTAATGAATACACAAATATTCTTCGCCCATAGTGCATGAATAATTGTGGTCGTGATACTAAAGAATATCCTTGGCCGTAGTGCAGGGGTGATTCGATGATGTGGAATATTTATTAAAGCCGAGTCTCAGCTATAACAGTGATGAAAAACCTTTTAAAACCTAAAAGATAGTAGACTTTATTTTCTACTTGACTCTTTTAATGGATTGCTTATTATTCCACCGCAATTAAACCGGTTGTCTCATTGTATTTTATCGGTTTAACATTGTTGAAGACTATTGATAATTTATTCGCATTATCTTAGTCATAATATTTCTTCTTTGGGCTAGTTGAGCTCACCCTTTCTTTTCACCTGTTCTCTTCGTGAAATGAGAATATAAATTTGGGACGAGTCTGGGGAAGCAGTGATGGTCTGAAGATAGCATTAGTAGTCCTCACTATTCTCGTGAAATAGTGTGATAATATTGTAATGAGGACTTTTTTTGAGTTTGTATAATATCTAGTAGGCGATATTTGTATTTAAACTCACGATTTATGTCGTATTGTACACGACAGTTATGTTAATAAGTTGTATTTAAATTCTGTACCATGTAAGTGGCGACCCAAGATGGGTGATGTATACCTAATTTTGGGGGCGTCACATGGGTCAACCAACCACATGGCAAAGAACTGCCCGAAGAAAGGGACAGACGGGAACCGGGGCACTAATAGCGGTAAGTTAGCTATTAGTGGACCAGCACAGCCGGGTAGGCCGATGGGTCGTACCTTTAACATGACAGTCCAAGATGTAGTTGCATCATGGGACGTCGTCGCAGGTATTATTCCAATTAACGACATAAATGCTTACGTGCTATTTGATTTGGGTGCTACTTGTTCGTTTATAGCATGCGATTTTACTAGACGATTAGGATTACTTCCCGAAAAGTTGCCTATACCTTTAAATATTAAGGTAGCAAACGAAGAAATAATTCATGTTGAAGATGTTCATAGGAGTTGTTGCATAGATATACGGGGTTATAAATTATCGGTAGATTTGATACTGATAAAGTTAGGAGAATTCGATCTAATTCTCGGGATGGATAGGTTAGTGAACCATGGGGCAATTATAGATTGTCAAAAGAAATGTGTGAATATTAGAATGTTAAGACAACCTCAGGTAGTATTTTATGGGAATAGATCGCCGGGATGTTCGTGTTGTCTAACCATGACACAAACTAGGAAATTACTGAGGAAGGGATGTTTAGATTACTTGTGCCATGTTGTTGATACCCAGAGAGTGGTAGCAACCATGGAACAAATACCTATAGTGAGTGAATTTGCTGATGTATTTTCGAGTAATCTGCTGGGTCTTCCGCCGAATAGGGAGACAGAGTTTGTAATAGAAATCGTGCCAGGAGCGGCACCAATTTCCAGGGCACCGTATCGTATGGCGCTAGTGGAAATAAAGGAGTTGATGGTGCAGTTACAAGAACTGTTGGACAGGAACTACATTCAACCGAGTGTTTCGCAGTGGGGAGCACTGATATTGTTTGTCAAGAAGAAGGACGGATCATTAAGACTTTGTATTGACTACCGAGAGTTGAACAAGTTAACAATAAAGAATAAATACCCATTGCCCAGGATCGATGATCTCTTTTATCAGTTGAAAGGGGATAAGTATTTTTCAAAAATAGTATTACGAACGGGGTATCACCAGTTGAAGGTTAGGAGGGAGGATGTACCAAAGACAGCATTCAGGACTCGTTATGGTCATTACGAGTTTCTGGTGATGTCATTTGGGTTGACAAATGCACCAGCTGCATTTATGGATATGATGAACAGAGTGTTCAAACAATATTTGGACAAGTTCATCGTGGTGTTTATAGATGATATTCTAGTCTATTCTAAGATGCCAGAAGATCATGTTGAACACCTAAGATTAGTGTTGGAGACACTAAGAAAGGAGAAGTTGTATGCAAAATTCACTAAGTGTGAATTTTGGTTGGAGAAGGCACAATTTTTAGGTCATGTTATTGACCATGAGAGGATTTCAGTAGATCAAGCGAAGGTGGAAGCCATGATGAATTGGGAACAACTAAAAACACCGACTGAGGTACGGAGTTTCCTAGGGTTAGCAGATTACTATCGGAGATTCATCCAAGATTTTTCGAAGATAGCTACTCTGTTGACTAACTTGACGAGGAAGACGGTGAAATACGCTTGGACAGACAAGTGTGAGGACAATTTTCAAGAACTGAAGAAGAGGTTGAGTGAAGCGCCTATTTTTTCATTGCCCGATGACACAGGAAATTTTGTAGTTTATAGCGATGCTTCACATAGAGGACTTGGTTGCGTGCTCATGCAGCATGGCAAGGTCATTGCGTATGCATCTAGGCAGTTGAAGGATTGTAAGAAAGTTTATCCTACTCATGATCCTGGGCGGCGCGATAGAGTTTTGCTCTAAAGATATGGAGACATTATCTTTATGGAGAAAATGTGAGATATACACGGACCACAAGAGTCTAAAATATATCTTCACACGGAAGGATTTGAATATGAGGAAGAGGAGATGGTTGGAGTTGATAAAGGATTACGACTGTGAAATCATGTATCACCCTGGAAAAGCCAATGTAGTTGCCGATGCCTTAAGTAGGAAGGGTCGGGAAAAGTTATCTTTGTTAACGGCTCAAACTAAGTTAATAACAGAGATGGCTAGGATGGAGTTGGAAGTGAAGCTGCTAAGTGAAGTAGGACAAATGTTGTTTACGATGGAGATGCAATCTACTATCGTAGAGAGAGTTAAGGAGGTGCAACTCAAAACTGATGAGTGTGACCGGATGAAGGAGCGGCTGGCCAATGAAAAAGATACTAAGTACAGTCTTGATATTGAGGGATTATTAAGATTTGAAGGAAGAATTTGGGTTCCAAATAAGACAGAATTAAAGGAGCAGGTATTACAAGAGGCTCATAGTTCGAGGTTTTCGATTCATCCTGGTAGCACTAAGATGTATCAAGACCTCTGACAGAGTTTTTGGTGGCCGAACATGAAGAGAGACATAGCAGAGTACGTGAGTAGGTGCTTAACTTGCCAGAAAGTTAAGGCCGAATATCAACGACCAAGTGGCTTGTTACAGTCATTGGAAATTCTAGAGTGGAAGTGGGAGAATATCACGATGGATTTTGTGGTAGGATTTCTGACTACAACCAAAGGGTATGATGCGATTTGGGTAATAGTAGACCGATTGACAAAGTCGGCTCACTTTTTTCCAATTAGGGTCAAGTATAACTTAAACCAGTTAGCTAGACTCTATATTAAGGAAATAATTTCCAGACATGGAGTACCAGTATCGATTGTGTCAGATCGTGACACACGATTCACATCGAACTTTTGGAGGAGTTCTGAAGCGGTTGGGAACGCAGTTGAAGTTTGAGTACGGCATATCATCCATGAAGCCAAGATGGATGAGCGAGAGAATAATTCAGACGTTAGAAGATATGCTAAGATCTTGCGTCATGGATTTCAAGGGTAGTTGGGATGATCATCTACCATTAGTGGAGTTTGCGTATAACAATAGCTATCATGCAAGCATAGGTATGCCGTCTTATGAAGCTTTGTATAGGAGGAAATGCGAACATGCCACGTATTGGGATGAGGTAGGAGAAGCGCCAAGAATGTTGGGACGAGAATTGGTGCAATGAAACAAATGAATATTCTTAAACTAATACAGATGCGTTTGGTAGCAGCTCAGGACAGACAGAAGAAGTTTACGGATTTGCATAGAGAGAATAGAGAATTTGAAGTAGGTTCATACGTATTTCTAAAAGTATCCCCTTGGAAAGGAAAGATACGTTTTGGAAAGAAGGAAAAGTTAAGTCCGAGGTTTATAGGACCTTTTGAGGTATTAAAACGGGTGGGTGAGGTAGCATATATGATAGCATTACCTCCAGACCTAGAACGAATACATAATGTATTTCACGTATCGATATTGCGTCCTTATAAGCCAGATTATAAGCACGTGATAGAATATGAACCTATTCATATCGAAAAGGACTTAACGTACGAGGAAACGCCGAATCAAATTGTCGATAGAAAAGAACAAGTTCTGCGGAATAAAGTCATACCTTCCGTGAAGGTGATATGGAAGAACCACGATGCAGAAGAAGCAACGTGGGAGTTAGAAGAAATGATGAAAAAGAATTACCCTCAATTATTTGTGTAATTTTTTTTTAGCGAGATTTTGGGGACAGAATCCTTATAAGGGGGAGAGAATTTAACGCCCTGGAAAATCGAACCTTTGTAAATACTTTTAATAATGAATAAAATAATATTATTTACTATTACTACGTGTTGATAAGATGAATGTCATTCTATAACATAGAAACGTTGGAATGTCGTAGTATTTTAACTACGTGAATGAATTAAAGTGTTTGAATTTCTAAGATGAAAATAAAGGCTTTCCGAGAAATTTTTCAAAAAACACTATTCATCGATTTATGCTCGGAAATTATTTTTGAACTTTTGAGAAATATGTAACGTTATAATATCAATATGAGATGGATTATGTAGTAATAATCTAAGTATGGAAAACATAATATTTCGCATGCAAACTTAATTGGAGAACGTTAGAAATATTAAGCGTTAAGAAAAGAATGTGTTAATCGTATAATGCGTAGGCATTGTACGAGTTATTGAACGTAAGTATGATACGACGTATTATACAAGTATGTACGAAGAAGGGAATAACATATATTATGAATTAGTATACGAGCTAGCATATGACAATTATACGTGGTATATTTATGTCAAGGTTCTTAATTAAAGGGAATGGACTTGTAGGATTATTAGCATAATGGTAGAAGTCCAATAAAAAGTGATACTCAAGCCCAAGTGTTTGATATGTCATAAGTCCAAACTATTGTAGTATAAGCCCAACAAAGAGTTAGCTAGATTAATTAGTAAGCCCAATGAATTAGCCATGATCCATGGAGCAAACCATGTTAATGAGGGTAGTCTTGATGGGCAAGCATTTTGTGTGGTAATCAAGTGTTGTGATGAGCAAGAAAAGTGAGTGCTGGACAAGTTAACTTAGTTGTTAAGTAATGAATAGTAAGGAGGTGGGATTAAGGAGGTTAATTGAGGAGGTGCAATGCCTAATTGACCATAATGCCCTAACTTTGGGTTGCCTATAAATAGAGAGCTCTCAATTCATTTGATTGCTTGATTAAAATGCCTCTCAACTCCTCTCAAATTAAGTAACTTATTGGTTAGAGAGAATAAGCCACATAAGTCAAGAAAGTCAAAAGTTCTTTGCTAGTTTCCAAAGAGAAGAAAAGTACAAGTGCTTCTAGGGTAAGACTCTTGTCTAATATATATTCATCTCTATCATTATAGGGTGATAAGAGAAGTATGATTGTATGCTAAGAACATATAAGAAGTCATTGATGAATGAACTTAAGCTGAATAAGTTGAATAAGAAACTTGAACCTAAATAAGTTGATAAACTTGTACAAAACTTATCATATGTTTGTCATATGATGATTAGTATGTTCAATATAGTATGAGAACATTGATTGATGGACTTAAGTTCATAGTAAGTCATAAGCATGAGAATTGTAGTTCATAAGTTAAATAAGTCATTGACTTATGAGAATAAGTCAAAACCTATTTTGTCAATAAGTTGGTGTAATAAGTAACTTGAAATGTTCATGTGTTGGTTAATATCCATTTAGAACGTTCAGTAATAAAGCTTTGCCGGAATTCACACGATTGGATGATTATCGTCGAATTCGTGAAATTTTCGGAATAGCAGTTGTATTTTTGTGTTTGAAGTCAAAAACATTGGTTTTCGATGGAAACAAGTCATATTTGGCATTATAGAGTTGCGGACTCAAAAATGACCAAATTCTGACTTAGAACGAAGAAACGAGCATTGAACGTTCACGAACGTTCATTATTTTTGTTAAAAATGAACTAATAGGTGAAATTTTAGCAAACGAAGTCAAATAGATAAAATTCTTGCATGAATGCATAGACTATGTAATTTGTGAACTGTAGGCTTTTGAACGAGCCAATTCGGACATATAACGAAGAAGTTATGAGTTCGGAAGTTTCGTAAAATTTTAAAGTTTTGCAAACTATCTGAGGCACAGACTTGGCACCGCGGCGCCAATCCAAGGCCATATGAGTGGCGCCGCATCGCCGGCATAGTGTCTCGAGTAGTACTGCTAACTCGCTTCGCATGCCATGTGACATGAAGAACAAAGACTCATGGCAGTACACTGAGTCCCGATCTGACATATCTTGTTAACTTCGGCGTCGCAGTGCGACTTTTACAGAAAGCAATTGGTGGCGCCAGCGATCTTGAGTCCGAGTCTGTGCATACATTACTAACTCATGCCAAATGGCCAACCCTAAAATATGGACAGTAAAGAATGTTTACAAGTATAACATGAACAGTAACCCAGTAGTAATAAACTGAGGAACTTAATAAGATATTGTAAGGTACTTATAAACCTTATGTATGATGATTAAAGGTTAATAATCAATTGTATATAAACGTAATGAGAACGATGTAATGAAAAGCCAGAACCCATAAATAACAGATCTAAGTCAGTATTTAGATTGAGATGAAGGGTAAGATATAGTAGTATACTTACTTGATTACATGTGACCTAATATGGTACGTTATATGATCATGTATTGTAGAGACTTAGAGACTTAAAGTGCACGTCTGATAATCAGTAAGCAGACGCTGAAGGCAAGGATTCTAACCCTTGTTCCAGTTCAGTCTGGACAAGCTTTGTAATTCATGTATCCTTTCGCATGAAGTCTTGAATGATGATGTCAAAGCTAATTCTTTAGGCTAGACTTATATTATGATTCTGTCAAGCATTATTAATGTTTACCGAGCTATATTGGTGTGGTTTTCAATCGAAGACCGAGTATGCTAAAAATGTTTTTGTCATTTAACGACAGGCACGTGAGGTTGCCACAACTTAAACGTATACACGTTTAATGAATGTAGTGTTAATCAACATAGAGTACTATAGGCTGATCACCTAGACGTGCTCGTAAGTAATGTCGGACTTACGGACATAGTGTCGGGATGTCCTTTTCAAAAGAACTTATGAAATGCTCAAGGTCTTGGACCAGAACTGATGTTTTACTGAATATTATTGTTGTAAAACGTTTTGAATGAAAAGAAGTGCTATTTTAAATTATCGATAGTACTTTGTAACTATTGTTCAGTTATTGAAGCATAACTGTAGTACTTATTAAACTAGTCATGCTCACTCTTGCTTGAACCATATGAACACAGCTAAGATCGAACGGACCGAAGGCTCCAGCAAGGATAAAGGCAAGGCAAAGACGAACCCTTAGAGTTCTTATGTAATAGTATAGGTGAACGATTGTAATATATTTGATATTACGACAAGAACAAATGTATGGGTTATAAAGAACCTGGGGGAATGTAATATTATTTCTAATATATAGAAGACATATTCGTTCTTTTGAGACTTTTCAATTGAATGTATGTGTTAATGGTAGTACCGTGTAGCACCATCTGTCGGGTTGGAAGATACCCGGATTTGGGGGCATCACACAGTCTGATTTGGCCTATGAGGAGATTGGAATTGAGTAGATAAGTATAGTATTGATTATTAGAGCTTTGATGTGATGTCCTGTTATAAATCGAATCTTTTTCTATTTGAAACTGGTATAATAAGGATAACACAGTAAGAACAACTATGTTAACTGATTGAGTTTAAATTGATACATAATGGAACTCTAAAGGATAATGATAGTTTGAATGAAAGAATGACAAGAATAGTCAGTGATGGCTAATGTTAGACAAGAAACTAAGTTTGGGGGGAAATTTTGGGGTATATAAGCTATATAAAAAATATTAAAAAAATATGAATAAAAATCGTTGCTAGTCTAGTTTCGTGGCCTTTATTACTTGAGTAAGTAAGTCTGAGGGGATTGTCTTTACACCTAGTGCCTTAAGGCCTTAAATGGTTTAGGAGTCGTTGGTCGAAAGCTCGTTAAGGTACCATTGAAAAGCCTAAGGGAATTAGACATTGCACAGCTATGAGAATTAAAAAAGAAAAGAAAGAAAAATAGAATAAAACGAGAAAAAGAGCAAAAAGCCCCCGTAATTGAAAAATAAAGCATAAGTATCCCATGATGACCCTCGATACCGATAACTATTTGATGTTAGTCGGATCTATCTTGTGTTTGGATTTCTTAAGTTTACACTGTATGATACCTTCAAAGAGACTTATTATGTGTTAAATTTGATTTTACATCAGTTAGCATTGTCGTTGAGCACACACGCACTATATTAGTGATAACAGTTTAAGATTTGATGATTAATTGGGAAATTACTGATGAGTTTTGATATGATGTATTGTCGTGTTTGCTTGATTTCGCTGAGGCTGGTTAAACAGACTAGTTTCTGTCATTAGTGCTGGATTCGTAGGCAAGTAGTTTAATTCCATTCAAATCCATTGCATTACATTTTGTTTTGTTTTGTGCTCAAGGACTAGCACGGGTTTAAGTTTGGGGGAGTTTGATGAGTGTGTTTTATACCTACGAATCGGCTTCTAATTCAAACTTAAATGGTGTTGATTTTGTATATTTCTGTTCATTTTTACTTGTTTTATGTTTATTTTATGTTTAGGATTGCATTATGTGGCATGGTGAAATAATGGTGGCATTAAGGCAAGACTTGGCATCAAAAGGCAAGAATTTGGCTCTGCAAGAGTACCCCCCGCCGGGGCGGACATTATAAAGGTAAAACCACAGCCGGGGCGGGGGTCCTGTGGAGAAAACAGAAGCACCTCCCGTTGGGGCGGGCACTTAAAGAAGGAAAACCCCATGAAGCACCTTCATTGAAAAGGGCACTTAAAGAAGAAAAACCACGTCAAGGAAGGGGTACTGGAGAGAAAAGGTGGAGTTTTATTTTTATTATGATTTTGTAGCTGCGTACAAGAGGCAATTTGGTGTGGACTGGGACTCAGTTGGGCGTGGCTTTATTAGTGTTCTACATAACTTATGCCAGATATAACACAATATAAACAGAGAGGATTCCATGAGATTAGATTAGAGTAGATTAGAAGAAAACCCTAGTTTTTATTAGTTTTGGAGATTGAAACAACTTGGAGACTATTGAAGATCAAGAGCATGAGCTTGAGGAAGATGGAGATTTGCTGACAACAGATTTATTCTTGACTCTACTCTTATTTTTGTCTTTTAATTTTATTCAATTGTGGATTGTTGTTTTTAATTCATTAATCATGAACTAAATCTTTTGTTTAAGATTACAATGGAGCTTATTGCATAGTTTATTTTTATTATGCTTCTCTATTAATTATTGTGATTATTCTTGGATTGTCTATTATGATTTGTGATGAATTATTTAATTTCCTAGCTAATAATTACCATGATAATCTATATGAACTCGTATGATGAATTATGGATTTAGATCTGATCATAATAACATGATATTGTGTTTTCTACATGGCATTGGAATACATAATTTATGTATAGTATAGAGATATACCTATGCATCGCATGTAATCTAATAAAGAACTTGTGATTAAAATCCTCTTTAATTGTAATTCACATAGAGATATACTAAATTAGTTAATTAGGTTGTTCTTCTTAATTCTATCATCTGTGGATTTAAGTTAATTTGAGTATGATGCATTGAGAGACGGTCATATTTATTTATGTGTTCTTGATTAACAATTCAGAATAGTGAGCATAATTGATAAGAAGTGTATTAGTGAAGCAATAAGTGAAGTTGTGATCTTAAATCTCCATAATCTGATTTTTAAATAGTGGTAATTAAAATTAGTGTAATTAAATAATTTAATCATAATCTTTAATTGATTGTTTAAATAAAATTAGTTTGATTAAGAGTTAGTATTTGGTAATTTGTATTAATAATTCCTCTTATGAACGATACTCTACTTTCACTTTATTACTTGTTGACCACATATACTTGCGTGTTTTGCGTAATTAGATTTTACCTAACAGGGATCAGCCCTTCGTACCATATATTATGCACAAACATCTTAACACTTTCGCGTAAATAATCTCCTATAATAGGGTTGTTCATCTCAGTTTTAATATATGAGTCCGCATCGAAGGAAGTTTGGTTTGGATAAGTTTCAAGTGTAATTTAGAGTTCAACGCACATCAACTAAGGATTACTTGAATCAAAAGTTTAATGACAATGCAAAGGTTCAATAACAATGTATTACAGTGTAGTTATGAACCATAAATAAATATTGTGATGCAACAAATTCATGCTTTAAGAATAAAGTTCAAAGCATTGAAAAGATATAATAAACCTTGCTTGAACAAAATGGTAAGCTAAAGTTACGATTTCCAACAAGGAAACAAGGTTAAAAACTTTACTCAACAGAATTCAAGAACTTGCTTAAAATAAAAGTAATGTTCGAAAATTTGCCTTGCGTGTAAGCTAAACAGTATAACTCACGTTCCCAAATATCCTATACACATGTCATTGTAACATAATTAGTTACCACATGATCATGTTACATAATTAAATATCTATTCCCAACCCTTAGTCTTAGGTTTAACCACATGATTAAACCACATTTCTAATTTCTAATTTCAATGATCACATAACTCATTAATGATAATCTACATATTTGATATTGTAACGCCTCGAAATCCGGTCTATCTTAATACCCGGATTCCATACGTCACGGTTCCATTTCTTTCCAAACATACATCATTATATACTGAAATATAACAACATACATTCTCAATTCTCAAGTTCTAAAACATTATAACCTCTTTCATTACAAATAATGATAATTACATTATTCTTCACACGAGTGACTTTTATCCGCCACCAAGGATACATAACAATTCATTAAACTAATCTATAGTTCAATTACATATTTCTACATTACAAGTCTTCACTTGGTCTTCACACTCATTCATCTAATGAATGAGACTTCTTCTGGATACCGATCAGCTTGTTCTTTACGGGATCCTTAAGTTCTTCTAACATTGTTCGCTGAAAATGTTTTTCATTTTTAATCCATACTTTGATTATGATTTCACTTTTTCTTGGAATTTGATGTTATAAAACATCATTCCTTACCTTAGGTATGAGTACCTACGGCTATAATCGTAGAGAGAAGGATAAGAAAATCGTTGAGTTAAACAATTAAGGAAGAAGATCACCACGTGATCATAGTGAATCGTAGTAACAGATGATCTGTTAAACGATGAATGATTTATAGCTAATGCTATGAATGAATGGTACTAAGAAGTAGTACGGGCAGAATAACTCAGATTGAGTTCTAAAGGATAGCATACGAATTAAAGAAAATTTGTATTAAGGAAAGAGAGAATTAGAAATTGTAAAATTTTAATTGAGGACTCATGTGATGGCTGAGTTGTATGAACCTTTGGTGTGGGCAGAGGTTTGTGCTTGGTGTAACAACTGCTTAGCTTATTACAATGATAATCATTGGAATTGGTCGCGCTATCAATATGTATATGATGAGAAGGTGAATCTTTTCTCGTGTATATACTTGATAGGTAGAGAAAGATAAGGTAGGTGCGAGTTCTTGAAACTCATACTTATGATAAGTTCGTGACTCATAATCATATGGTATGTTTTTGAACTTCTCAGTGAATGGACGCCTATGGTTTGACTGGGATAGTTCTTAAACTCATATTATTGTGGAAAGTTCATGAACTCATAATGAGTAGTAAGTTGATGGACTGTACTAAGGTATAGGGATGTTTAGACTGAAAATGAGTATTTTCAGTAGAATTAGCATTGAAGGTGCTAGAGAAGATTTAATATTGTCGCAAGTAAGACAATGAAGGAAGATAGAGAATATGATATTCCAATTCATCTAGCTATGCTAGATTTCGAAGTTTATTGAAATCGTGCTTATGTGTGCGCGTTTTGAAAATAAAAGGATCGGTTCAACTTTTGGAACCAATGGATTTTAAAAGAACTATTCTTGGTATGTCTATGCTAATTGTTTCGGCCAGACAGAAATTAATTTGAAATATCAAAATAAATTTTATATCATCAATGCATTTGATGCCAAGATGGTAAAAGGATGGAGTTATTAATGCAATTGAACCTGGTATTGGATGTGATCTTAGGATCAACAACCCACTATGGTATGATGTATAATGACGAAGTCATAAACTGACAAAGTCCTGAACGTACTGTGATAAGTACAGTATCATGACGTCATAAAACGTTTTTATGTATTGCGAAAGGAATTTAAAGAAGTAGTCGATGTCAATTGATTTGACTAGACGAATGTTTTAAGTTGATATCCAATTTATTGGTATGGTCTAAGCCACTTGATTTGGCTAAGATGAATGGTATGTCATGATTAAAAGAAAATCGAGCTTTCGTTGAAGAAGTTATGCCAAACCAAATTGTTTTAGTGCGAAATCTAATGATTAAGTCTGAGGTGAACACACCCCGAAATGGGGTTATACAATGGGTTGATTGCCTACGTATGAAAGAGATAGTTTACTTTTTGTGTGATTGTAAACTGACCACAGAAAAAAGTTTACGGCGTTATGCTGTTAAACCTATTAAGAGTTCATGGTCAATTTGACCCCTCAACAAAAGTATGAAATGTTTTAAAGGAATTCTTATATTCCTCGCTATTCATTCTACTTCATAATTCTTGATAAGTTATGAAGGTGAGGGAATGTTTGAAAGATAAGAATTTCTTTGAAGAGAAGTTGAGAAGAAGGGTAGATTAAAATTCCGATGACGAAATTCTGTGAAGGGGTGAATGTTATGACCCGGGAATGGGTGTGGTTTTAGAAATTTCGAGGATGGAATTTTTATAAGGCAGGAAGAATGTGACAACCTGGAAAATCGGATTGTCCAGAACATAAGATTTAAAGAATTAGTTATTAATAAAAGGAATTTTTATTAATAATATTATGTGCAATATGTTTATTAATCATTCTAGAACCTTGGATGATTATAATACAGGGTGATTCTGGCTACGAGCTAGACTGAACGAATAAGAATTTTCAAGATAAAAATAAAATTTTTCTGGGAACAAAAATATTTTTGGGGAAAAAGACGAAATAGGCAATATTCACCTGACGAAACATAAGGGTTAGGGTTTGAATAACCTAAGCCTTTTCGAGAGTTTGGTATGTCGAAATGACATTCCCTCAAAAGATTTGACGATAATATATCATGAAAAGTTAAGTAAGCTGATAAAAGTTTTTCTCGAAAAATGTGCAGAAATCGGACGAAATAAAAATGACAAAAAGTACTGTTATGTAATTTTCATTCGTTTAACTATGTTAGGGGAAAACGTGAAGGAAAACACTTAATATTAAAAAGTGTTTTTTAGTTTTTCGAAGATCCGAAGAATATGTAAAAGTTAATCGGTAAAAGAAAGACGAAATATCCAAAAATATTTGGATTCCGAGAATCGCAGTTTTCGAACTATCAGATGAATTCCGCAAGACGAAAGCACGAAGCTTCCAAGGGAAGCTTCGTGAATAGTAAGGAGGTGGAGTAAGGAGGTGGAGTGAGGAGGTGTGAATAGTAATTTAGTGGCAAAATGATAATTTTGCCCCTAGCTTGGAAAATCTATAAAAGGAGAGCTAAATTTCATTTGTTAGTGATTTTTGAAATTCACCAACATTTGAGAGAGAGAGAGTTCGGACGAGGAAGAAGAGGAAAAGGAGGAGGAAAAGGAGGCTCGTGAGCAAACTTTATCCGACGGAAGGAGATTAAAGGAGAAAGGAAATCCAAAATCTAACTTCTATATGATTTTCTTTTAGTTTTATATGTTAAAAACATAACTTAATGAGAATAGAAGTAAAAGATGTTAAGAATGATTTTCATATGGTTGAAATCATGAGAAAAGAAGAAATAAGAAATTAGAAGTTTAGTTTATAAATTTTTTAAGGAAGTATAAGTTTTGCAATGAATTTGAACGATCCGAATGAATCAAATGAATGATTCGGTGAAATAAGTAAGGAATGGTGTTTTATAACATCAAATTCCAACAAAAAGTGAAATCATAATCAAAGTATGGATTAAAAATGAAAAATATTTTCAGCGAACGATGTTAGAAGAACTTAAGGATCCCGTAAAGATCAAGTTGATCGATATCCAGAAGAAGTCTCATTCATTAGATGAATGAGTGTGAAGATCAAGTGAAGACTTGTAATGTAGAAAGATGTAATTGAACTATAGATTAGTTTAATGAACTATTATGTATCCTTGGTGGCGGATAATAGTCACTCGTGTAAGATGTAAAGAATAATGTAATTATCATTATTTGTAATGAAAGAGGTTATAAGGTTTTAGAACCTGGGAATTGAGAATGTATGTTGTTATATTTAAGTATATAATGATGTATGTTTGGAAAGAAGTTGAACCGTGACGTATGGAATCCGGGTATGAAGATAGACCGAATTTTGGGGCATTACAGATATTATCACCACAACATGATTAATCACATTCTATAGTCATAACATTAAACTATACTAACGATTACAAAATTATATAGTAAAAATCAAATTTTTGGGCCAAACTGCTAACTGGTGTTGTAGCGCCCCAATTTGTACTTATGACGAATGAATTTATTGAGTTGTGATTCTAGGTTCAGAATCCTTTTAAGGAGGGAAGGATATAACGAACGAGAATTTTATATATAGTTTAAAAATATTTATTGGGTTAAATAAATATTCTAATTGATTTATTTATTGAGATAAATAAATATTGATGAAATTATTGTGTAATAATTTCGTTAAATGTTTATATTGACTAAATTAATATATGGTAATTTTATGTATTTAAGATTTAATTTAATGAAGTAATTAAATTAAATAAACTTTTTAATAGTGTGTGTAGTGATGATGTTCTAATTTGATTTGATAATTAAATAAGAAAATTAATAATATGATAAAATGAATTATTAAATAATTATAATGTCATTCTAATTTAATTTAATAATTAAATTAGATATTTATTAATTTGCTAAATAAAATTATAATTTATTATGGGAATTATAATTATATGGTAAATGATTAATTTGATTTAAGATTTATGTTAATTAACTAAATAAAGGTGTGACAAGGGAACTATATGATAAGGAAATATAAAAATAAGTTGAGGGAAAGTTTTAGTGTGTAGCCAAACATGGCCTTGTGGCCTTTGGCATATTATAACTGATAAAGCTTTTGGTTTTTTTACTTGATGTTTTAAGTGTGCGCGTAGTGGCTATATCAGTTGGTTTTATTTAGATGATATCATCTGGTTAAGCCTAAGTCTAAAGAGACCAGAGAAAATGTAGAGGAAGAAATTGAGAGAGCTAGAGATAAAATTGAGAGAATTGAAGAGAATTGGAGTATCAAGAGAGAAGGGGGAAGCATTAGCAAGCAATCATTTATCATCTTTGTTTACAGTAATCAAGAATTGAAGGTATAAAATCTAAATTTCATGTTCTTAATTTCTAATATAGAATTTATGTGAATTTGAATTATGAGTGTTAATTAGTTTATGTAATCCATTGGTTATCATCTATAAATGATTTTTAGTAAGAAAATTAATGAAAATCATGTTTTGTGTTCTTGAGTTTTCTTGGAAAAAAGGGGAAAATTTGGTTGATAATTTGTTAGAATAGTTGATATTTTTGTTGAAGGTGGTTTATAATTTGTTATATGTTGTTTTCAAATGATTTTGGAGTATCAAATTCATGAGTAATCATGTTTAAGAAGAAGGGATTTGTTTTGGTTGAATATGTACAATATGGTATATTTTGAGTCAAAAATTTAAGTTCAATTCATGTAAGAACCTATTAATTGATAATTATTATCGTTAGTATACTGAAATACGAAAAATATACATTTAGAATGAATTAATTTGGTGGATTAACGAATTCGTAGTGATATGATTCGCCAAACATGTCAAAATTTGAGTTATAATCATGAACATGGCTTTAATCCTTTAAATTTGGTTGTTTTGTTGTTAAAAGTGTAATATGCATGCTTAGTGATGTTGTTAACAAATTTATAGCTTTTGGGTGTGTTAATTTCTGCTTAAATTGGGTTATTTGAGAATGGATTGTAAAGTAGGGTATGCAACTCGCTTTTTGTCTTTATCTTTGGTGCAAAATGCTGCACTCAAAGGCGTAAATGGCGTAATTGTGTTCGCAGAGAGCATTCAGGTTTGAACACCCGTGTGTAGTTGTGTTGATGTCGTGGCTTTGGGGGCTGTGAGCTATATGCTCTACCCCGAAAGCGTAAGCAGTTTGTTTTATGTTAGTCCATAGCATACAATCGTAACCTAATCTTATGAACATAAAAAGATGATAATCATATCAGATGATGTTATAACAGATTGTAGTGCGTTGTAATACTAAATATGAAGATTGTAAGTTATTACTTAACAAGTTATATAACGAATGAAACTCGATGTTTGTAAGAATTAGAGATGAGAATTGAATGCTAAAGCTTTACCTTATATGTTAGTGAGTTTTCAGATTCATGTTGTGTGGTTGACCAATATGGTTAGACCTTAAGTTAAAGGTTATAACTTAACTAAGATGAAGAATTGAACCTATAAGGTTAATGTTAGTATAACTAATCGGTACTGCAATTCTAATGATATATGTAAGGTGTTTGGCGAACATTTGTTATAATTGTGTAGCTTACGCACAAGGCAAGTTCTTAAACCTTATTCTTATGTTGAGCAAGTTTCTTGTCTCTATTTTGTTTACCACTATACAAGTTCTTCAATCTTAATTCTTTTAAATTGAGCAAGTTTCAAATTCTTAAATCGATATCATTATGCAAGTTTCTTATCTTTAATTTCTTATTGAGCAAGTTTCTAACTTTGTTTCTTGCTATTAAAAGCATAAATTATTCAAGTTAATTATTCTAAATGAGATTTTGTAACTCTTTTGGATGTAATAATTTTTATATACAATGTTTATTTGATTGTATATTGTTGACATTCAATCTTTGATTTAAATATCATTGTTCAATCTTATATTATCGTGTTGAACCTTCGAATGGCTAATAAACCTTTATTGATTTGACTAGTCTATAGTTCATGAGTGTTCTAAAATTCTAGAACCACTGTTAAGCTAATCCAAACTAAACTTTGTTTAGTGCAGAAATCCTAAAGTCAAACTAAGATGAACAACCCTAATATAGGGGATCATTTACGCATTAGCATTTAGATGTTTGTACATAATACATGGTACGAAGGGCTGATCCCACTAAGTACGAAAGAAAAAGGGCATGTATAGTCAAATGACTGTTAAAGGTTGAGGTAGAAATACTTAGTAACCTTGGGACATAGTTCATGGTCTTAAGACCCTCAGATATTAATCTTGAACTTGTTTCTTAATCTTGACTCAAAGAATGAGTTCTTTATTGTTCAGTATTCATTGCCTACTTTTATGTTATTGCTATTGTCATCATTATATTTGTGAGAAATTGTTTGCTCAATCTTGCAATTAACACTGCAGCTAAAGTTGAGAAAGTTGATGAGCCGTCTTCTAGCAAAGGCAAGGGCAAGATTTCCAAATGATGAAGACTTATTTGGTTTTATTTAATAGGATCTATGTCGTGAAACTTATTTAATTATGTGATATATTCTGCAGACTTATGTAATAATTTAAGGTTAGATTACCTGGGATTTTTTTTAAGATGATGTAACCCTTTAATGAGGAGAATTATTATTTAAGTTTTTTAATTTATGTTTTTATCCTTGATTATAGGTAGTTAAATGTAATTGTATTAGATATTGAGCACCAAATCCTGTGGGAATGAAGTACCCGGATTTGGGGGTGTCAAAGGTTGGTATCAAAGCTTTAGGTTATGAACCTTAGGCGAGGAAAACCTTTGAAAGTAACCTTTTAGAAGATAGAAAACATAAGTGGTGATAAACTTTTATCGAGTTCTAAGAAATGAATTGAGGGAATTGATTAAAGATAAATAATAAAAGACTTTATGTGCCTATGTGTTAATAACTTATGTGCTCGCGAGTATCGAAGAGTGTCACCTAGTAAATAAAACTTAAGGTAGTTTGATGTCAGGATGTTTAACGTTGAAGGATCCAGTCAAGCTAGGGAAGAGATAGCTCAGGTGCCTAGAGATGAGGAGCCTCGAGATGTCCAAGTGGTTTAGGAGCAGTTAATCCAGAGGGAACCTTCTCTATTTGTCGCTGATGAAGGACAGGGGAGTGAGCATGTGTCTGATCTAGAGGAGGAGGACTCTGAGGAGATTGAGGTGGAGATGAGGAAGAGGATCCTGTGGAGTTTCCACCAAAATCCATATCAGCTAAGATGTATGATGAATTATATGACCGTAATATAGAATTACAGGCTAAGGTTGAGGAGCTGAAGGAGTTGGCTGATATGCGTCAAGCTATTATAGACCAGAAGAAGGTTGAGATTCAAGAACTCAATGCACATCTTGGGAACACAGAATGGAACCTAGTTTACACAGAGGGTGATAAGTAGGTTTTATACCTACTTATCCGGTATCTGTTACTTGAATTAGTTGCTTATATTCATGTTTCTTAGTTACTTTTCATACATTTTATGTTATTTTGTAGGGTATGGCATGACATTGGCATAAAGAAGCAAGGATAAGCTATTCGGACATCTTTTGGACTAAAATACGCAAGCAAATGCAAGAAGAGAATATTGAAGGACTTTTAATACCAAGTTAGATGCATGTTCTTGGCTTAGAACTTAGATTTTATGGCAGCTCTACTTCTTAGCTTTCCGAAACATCTTCAATCATCCCAATCGGAGTTCGGATGTGAGAGTTATGGACTTTTTATCAACGAAGATCAAAGCTAAGAGTTGTCATACTTGCCAATTACATAGCATCTACTTCAAGCCTGATTTTCGCCTTGATCAAGTTCGAATCTGTCAATTCTCAAATAATGAAAGTTATAGATCTCGTCAATATCTTCGATTTGATAGGTGGCAGGCCCCGTAACTCCAAGCGGATCAAAGGTTATGCCTGTTTTACGAAAGGACGTCGCAGCAGAAACTACGTGTAGCGCGGACCGCGCTAAAGGCGCGCTAGGCCACCAGAAACACTGCATGCACAGTGCGGAGTGCGCCCAGAAAGGCTTAGCAGCAGCGCGGAGTGCGCTAGGCGGCGGAAATAGAGTGAAATTGGGTTATTTGATGTCCAATTTGAGCTAGAATAGGATTCTTAGTTGCTTAACTTGTTAGGGTGTCCATTAGAACTCTAAATACTTGAGTTTAACTTGGATTGGAAGGCTAGTTCTAAGAGTCTATTAAATCCCTCTTGGGATAGATTTCTATAAACTTATTCTTTACTTTCTTTCTTAGATTAGGAACCCTAGATTAGATTAGAATGGGAGATTGAAGCAACTTGGAGACCATTGAAGATCAAGAGCAGGAGCTTGAGGAAGATGGAGATTTGCTGACAACAGATTTATTCTTTACTCTACTCTTATTCTTATCTTTTAATGTTATTTCAAGTGTGGATTCTTAGTTTTAATTCAATGAAATAATTCTTTGTTTGAGATTACAATGGATCTTATTGTGTAGTTTATTTTAATACGTTTCGCTATCAATTATTATGTTCTATCATGAGAATTGTCTATTGTGATTTGGACTTAATTGTTTAATTCATTGACCATTAATTACCGTGATAATCTATATGAACTCGAGAAATGAAGTTTATATTTAGATCTGATCATGATAGCATGTTTTTGTGATTTCTGCATAGATGGAATTCATAATTCGTGTTTAGGATAGAGATATGCCTTTACGCCATATGTAATCTTATAGAGAACTTGTGCTTTAAATCATTTTTAATTGTAATTCACATAGAGATATAGTGGATTAGTTAATTAGGGTGTCTTACTTAATTCTATCATCTGTGGATTTAAGTGAGTATGGGTATTATGCATCAAGAGGTGGTTTTATCTGGTTTACTATTCTTGATTAACAATTCAGGATAGAGAATAATTGATGAGAAGTGTGTTAGCTTAAATGAAGTAATAAATGAAGTTATGATCTTAAATCTCCGTAATCTTAATTTAACTAGTGGTAATTAGAATTAGTTTACTTATAAATTGAAATTCATTCGTTTAAATAAGATTGAGTTGATTACGAGTTAGTACTTGGTGATTTTTATTAAATAATTCTCTGTGGGAACGATACTCAACTTATCACTTTATTACTTGTTGACCACGTATACTTTCGTGTTGTGCGTAATTAGATTTTACCCACAAGTTTTTGGCACCGTTGCCGGGGAATTAGTTTAATACATTTTTACCAATATTAGCTTCAATCAAATTAGTCTTAATTTAAACATTTTTATTTTTATTTTTAATTCTCTTCCTATATTTCTCTCTTTTCAGGTACCATGGATAACTTTGCGTATCAATGGCCATACACAAACATGACTCAACCAAGGGAAGCGGGGATTGATGGTCTCAATACATTTTTTACATTATCAGCGCAGCTTGAGATACTTTCGACGAAGTTGGACGTTGTTGCAGCCCAACATAATCGAAGGATAGCAGTTACTTGCAATTATTGTGCTGGTAATCATCCGAGTCATCGATGCACCGTTAGTTTTGGGCCGAGACAACATGGTGGTGCATACCTCAACGATTATGCATATGCTAATTATCATCAAGTTTGGGTGTATCACCCAGATTCTTCATGGAGCTACAACTATCAAGACCAATACTCTACTCCAAATCCAACATACACGCAGGAATTCTTATATCAACCTCCATTAAAAGAAGAAAAGTCAAAGTTAGAGGAATTACTGTTAAAGGTCATAGCAAACCAAGAGGAGAGGATGATGAGTCAAGAAATATCGAGCCACAATTTTCAGCACCATATGGAACAACTCATCTCCAATACAACTCATGGTCCTCAATATATGTATTCCAGAGCTGAGACAGATAAATCAAGGTTGGAGGAACTGTGGTCCAAGTTCGTAGCATCAAATGAGGAGTGGAGGATTAATCAAGAGTGGTCAATTCAGAATCAAGAGCGGTCAATTCAGAATCAAGAGATATCAATTCAAAATCTGCAGGATCAGATAGAGCAAATGACCAAAATCGTAAGCAACCTTCCTCCAAACACT